>OU343224.1:15649734-15710559 GCA_910596185.1 Chrysanthemum makinoi
CGCAGTGATCAAAGACACTTCGCGGCTATTTACGTTAACTGTTGTATGCGTGCAATGTACCGACGTGCTGCGCTATTCTAATGAAGCGTCAATCCATAGCCGCGATGCTCACTTAACACATTCATCTCAAAAGAAATCATGATTAGTGCATCAATGACTCTGATATTATCACTCCATGCTTCGCTACTGCGCCAATATCATGATTCAACAAATGCTTCCGCTACTCCGATGAGAAGATATCATGATCCAGAATGTGAGCATGTCGGTCCTAAAGTCACAACATCACATAATACCAACACCACAAAGGGTGTCACAGAGATTTTTGGTGAGTAATCTCAAATGATGGCTCAAAATTATTATCACATGGATCGAAGAAAAGACCTCCACTTGAAGTAACCAAACATGCAATGTGAAGAATCAATGACTACGAGCTTAGGAACAAAGGACTACATCAAGAATGCAAGAACAATTGTTAATGTCATATCTGTTTGTATTCAATGTAATTTTAGTGCATGATTGAGGTGACCTCCCTTAGGGGGAGATTGTTAGGAATTAGAAATTACCGGTATTAAAGAGTCGGTCACCTCAAGTATATGTAATCGTTAGAAAGCTCGAGTCGTAGTTATTTAATGTTAAGTAGTATTTAGTTAAGTAACACCGTGGAGGACATACGGGTCTTTACCCATCAGATGCCCGATCCACGCCATGTGTGTATGCTTTTATGTAAGACTATAAATACTCTCTACCTCCCAAGGTAGAGTTGCTCATAATAATATCTTTCACTTTCTCTCACTAAGTTCCCTAAACCTCTAACTTTCTCTCTCTAGAATTCCATTTATACGCTACTTTGTGTTATGGTTTGATGTGTATGTGAAAACTTATATCCAACATTCTCAACATGTATCACGATTCAACAAGATCGCAGAGAAGGCGGATCAAATGCATATGACAAAGAATTCTTAGCACAACATTATGGACATACTCAAAGCACATATCTTCCAAAGAGTCGATCACATCTTTCTCAAACAGCTTTTACATTTATAAGGAAATGATGTTTCGTTTTCTCGAAAACGACCTTCTAATTACCAAGTTCCTTTATGAAAACTTTCCAAAGCTAATGCACAATTTTCAAATTTTTAACATTAGGTAAAATATTTTTCTAAAAATGTCTCTTTGTTCTCGCCAGAGGCTTAAGAAGATCAATTTTGATTTCAGAACGATATCTATCTCATGTTGTAAAATTTTGAGGCCTATGAAGATGTCAAAATATCTAAGAATTTTTCGATTTTTGTTTTGAATCACCACTGATGGAAGGTAAAGGACCATAGCATAATTGGTTGGGGATTAACATTAGAAGACCTCGTGTTTTGATGATAACCCTTGGTGTGTTAGAAGAATCCGTTGGTGTAACGAAAGTGACCGCTTTTAGTTAAAAGGTTGTGAACAACTTTTTCTAATTTTGATCGACTCGTCTTCATCTAATTCCTCTTGACGATGATATTCACAACATTCATACATAATTATCAACTTTATATTCTCAATGGAAACTTCGTGATTTGGTTTGAATGCTTTGTTGAAAGCTTAGGTTTGTAATCGCAAGATTCGTCCATATCCATTTAGATTGGGTTTAAAGTAAACTTTTCAATGGTGTGACCGACTCACTACATGTAAACAACCGTTTTAAACTCTTTAAGTTTGTTTTGCAAGCCGATGATTTCTTCAAGATGATCATCTATTCGCTTCGTTGAATGAATTTTGTAGCGAGAACTGTTTTTTGACAAGTTAACAACCACTTAGCTTTTGATTCTTCCAAGGTGAGAGCGTTAATTTGCTTTTTATGTTCATGTTTCAGCTTGTTCTATTTCGCAGACAACAAAGCATTCTTCGGCGCTAATCACGATCCGTCTTTCTAAATATTTTCATTTTGATAAGATTTGGGCAAAGGCGCCTCAAAACCGTTTTTCACGTTTTTCTTGAGTTTTGAAAAAGTTGAGTTGCTTTTGTAAACATTCAAAATCCTTGGTTAACAGCGCATTTTTGCATTTCAAGTCCTGATTAATGCACGACATTCTTCCACTATGGTTTGTTGGTCTTGTATTAAACGAGCAAAACTGATGCAGGCAGGTTCGGCGTGTTCAACGTGAGTCTCAACATGATCATTACGGAGATCCCCAAGCATGACCACGGAGTCAATTTGATTATCAAGGGAAACTGGTTGGTCATCTTGATCGTCAAATATAACTACGGGGTCTAGTTGAAAATCGCCGGAATGAGATGTGGATGACTCATTTTGACCATTCTGAGCCTTGCCGGATGCAATGTTGGCAGATATGAGATCGATAAATATTTGTGCCCGGTACTGAGACAAGCCATCGTCATACACTGGTCCCTGTCACGCATGTGTAACTCCCGTGATATTAGCCATCAACATAACAAATGCATTGGCCCGCAAGTCCTCCATATCATCATCTGAGTCGCGATTTGCCATAAAGCTCGTTTTGTCTCTGTGAGAGTTCCACCAGCTTCATCCTTAAGAGCCAAAAGAAGAGCTCTTGAAATAAGCAGCCTTAGTCCTGGCTTGGGCATGCATTAGCCAGGTGTCCCTTCTCATTGCAGTTGTAGCATCGAAGACCATTCAACCCATGCCGAGCATTTCCTCACCCACCACTTGAGCTCCGTTGTTATTCCTACCCACAACATTAAACCCTTGACCACCGCCCATTTGACGACCATAACCACGATTCTGAACTTCAACTCGTCCATTGTTTACAATGTTGATTCTTGTACATAGATGGAGGAATACGTTGTTGATTTGTTGGTATAACGGCTGGAAGGCAAGCAATCATAGCAAATCCTGTTGTGTTCTCGAACGGATCGGATTCCTCATTATGAAGTGCTTGATCATTGTTGTTGTAAGGAACCAACTGATTTGGTTGAGGTTTGTGATTGATCGCTTGGTGGGTTTGAAGCGCGTGGTTGAGTTGGTTGAGGAGAATAATTTTGTTGAGCATATAAGGCAAGTTGTTGATTTTCGGATGTGTGAGGAGCAATTTGAGCACGAGAATCCTTTCCCTATCAACTTCCTTTTCATGAGGCTTCAAGTAATCGTAATCCGTAGGTGAGATGCATGTTTTTAGCTTGACTTAAATGACATATACTTCCCATTCAGGACCAAGACTCATTGGAACTTATTCACTGCAATTCTGGCATGTGGATGTTGTGTTTATCCAAATCATTGATGATGTCTGAAAATCTGATGATAGGGACTCGAAAGTGTCTTCAGTTTCAACATGAAGTGTTCATAAGCCAAGTAAATTTTGGATTCCAAATCTTCCTGATTGAGTACTGATCCTTCCATAAAAAGACGAATATGATCCTTAATTTTTTTGCAATTTTGAGCATCAAACTACGAAGAATTAGGTTTGGTAATCCTAGGGATATATATTCCAGCAAGCTCATCGCTTCATAGTGTAGTCTTGAGGATTCAAGTCTGCAAATGGTAGCAATGTTCGTTTGTTCATCTCTTGGTGGAATGGCATTTGGATCTCCGGCAATGATGTATCTCAAAAGGACCTTCCAAGATAACCTTTTAAGAATCCTTTCCATGTGGCTTCTTTAGACACCAAAATTAAAGAACCTTATCACCTATTGATCGTAGTTTCCTGAGGAGCATTGGAGGTCTATCAGTGAACCAAATGAATTGATTGTTGGTCGCTTAAAGTTTCAAACATTTTTGCAAACCAAGTGGGTTCCCTCATAGTGATCCTTGATGGATGTTGATTAAAGTCATTTGTGTATGATTTAGATTTAGACCTTGTGGTGGTTGAACCATTTGAGGTTGTGGATTTGCAGCAAGTTGTGGAGTATGTTGTTGATTAAATTGTTGTTTGATAAATTGCTTGTTGTTGATTCCATTGTTGATGTTGTGGAGTTAGTTGTTGTCGACTGAGATATATATAAGTGTGGGAAATAGTTAGAGTATGGTGGTTGTGACATGTTGATAAACTTGTGTTGGTAAAATGGATCTTTGTAGTCGAATGAACCTTTGTTGATGAAGTATCCTTAGGGTTATAAAACAATAACCAAATAAATACTGCGTAAAAAACCAAAAATTACGGTAACAATAAGGAGTTACGCGTAGTTTGAGCTTTTTCAGGGAGAAAAGGCTAAAGAAAGTGGACAACAAAGTTAGACGAGAAACTTAGGCTAGGATTTAGCTTATGCGTAAGACAAGGCTTAGTCTTAGTGCGAAGAATCTTAGGCGAGGGATTTCTACGCGTAAGTTGATACGCGTAATTTTAGGGTTTTCAAAGGATCTTTTACACTACCAAAAGATATCCAGTCGACGCATTTCAGACTCTATCCAAGCAAGAAACACGGAATAAACCACGAAAATGAAGATCAAACCAAGGATACCTGACGCGTAATTTTAGGTTTCAATACGCGTAGGAGTACTCGTAATTTTGATTTTGCCCAAAGATGTTTCTAAACCAGTTTGTGCATGAAATAGCTTCAATAACACCAAAATAACACAAAAGTGTGAAACTTGATGATCCAAAGTACTCAAAACAGTTATGAGAATGACACACCCACGAATAAAACTAGTTCAAAAACAATGATCCACGCATAAAGTTTGAAACTTTTGCCAAAAACAAGTATTTTAACACCTTAAAACGTTGAAAGTACAAGAATCTTGGATTAAAAGTGCAAAACAAGTTTTAAGAGAGCAAAAAGAATGCGCTATATTCTTACGCTTAAGACCCAAAACCAAAAAACTTCAAAACAAACGAGTACACCCAAACTATTTGCGATTGATACCACTGTTAGGTCACTAGTTTTACACAATGCTTTAGAAGATAGAGAGCGATTGAACAAGATATCAAACACACACGAGATAGACAGACGTTAGCGAGGAGGTGAGTGAGAGAATAACTTGAACAACCAACCTTCAAATGAAGGTTTACAAGGGGTATTTATAGGAGGGAAGCTAGGGCAACACTCCTTTCTCCTTCCTTTCCTTATTTGCCTAGCCTAGGCTTATGGGCCTTCTACATAGCCTAAGGCTAATAAACAACATGGCCATAATAAGCTAACTATTACATATGAGTAACTAACACTTGAATAAGGTGTTTGATTCCAACAAAGTGTTTTGATCTTTTCAATTCGGGTCAAACAGTGTGTTAGAGTAATAAAAACTCAAGTGTAGGGATGTGCTTATAAATCCCTATAATTTTGATGTTATCGTAGAGGATGGTAGAGTAAAAGTGTATGAAAAAAAAATCGAAAAAAATGAAAAAGAAAAAAAATAGAGTGTTAAAAAAATAAAAACACACATACGGGCTACCATCCTACATCTATCTTTAAATATGTGTTTGTGTGTTTCAGTTATCTAGAGTCTAGAGTGTCGAGTCTTGGCTTAGCAACGCCATTCTTCGTATGCTGGTAACATAAAGATTTTTGACTTGCCACCACTAAATCGCCTATCCCACCAAACCCTTTGTTTCCCTACCGTAAGCCTAACATTACAACCCTTTAAAGACCTCTTTGATAGTCTTTCCTAGGTGCTTACGCCAAAGCGATGGAGGTTTGATCTAGTCTCAAGCCTATGGTAATCTATGTACTAGGACCGGTTAATGAGTGTTTATCTTCCATTTCCAACTTGCTATTGTCACACCCCCAATTTACCTGTTTTACAGCGGAATGGAATTCCTGGGGATTGACTGTCATAGCATCACAATCACAGTTATATTGAACGACCTAAAGTGTCGTTTGGAAAATACATCGTTTGATTTAATAAAACAATCAGAGTTTACAAAGTAGGTCCCAATTGAAAACCAACTTGTGCGGAAAATAAGTTTAGTACGTTCAAACGATGTTTTAAAGTGCGTAAAACCCAAGTGAGACGCGTCGTCATTTTACTCCATGATGTCCAAATGCTGCCATGAATGCCTTAGATACCTGAGATAAAACATGCTAAAAGTGTCAACACAAAGGTTGAGTGAGTTCATAGAGTTTGAGTTGAAATGTAAAGCCTTTCAAAATTTTTTATGTAGCAAAGGCATGTAAATCCACTCAGCCCAAGTCCCGCCTATACAAAACTTGCAACCTGTGTGTTCACAACCCACTGCCCGAATATGTAGAGTTAATGTTCAAGTGCATGATGTCAAATGAATTCACATAATAGTGCATGGCTCAATGTATCGAAATCGTTTATGCAGTAAAGGCATTGTGAATCCACTCCGCCAAGTCCCGCCCATACAAAACTTGCAACCTGTGTGTCCACAACCCACTGCCAGAATATGTATATAGTGTATGTTCAAATCGTTCCAAGACCGTTAGTCCATAATCGTGTACCAAGTCCGTTAGATCAATATTATACCAAGTCCGTTAGCCCAATGAATATACCAAGACCGGTAGACCAATGAATATACCAAGACCGTTAGACCAATGAATATACCAAGTCCGTTAGACCATTGAATATATGATATAGAAATTTTAAGTATGGCAATAATGTTACCAGATGACTAGCACTTCAGTTTAGATAAACATATAATTGTAAATAGTCATGAATGCAATAAAATAGTCGCATGGCCCCCAAACGTTATGAAAGCAAGTAAAACAAGAAAAGTGGGGCTATGGAACTCACTGGTGGAATGATGCTGCCAAAAGTGAGAAAACACCGAGGTATAATGTAATGCGTAAACGGGACCTATTATCAATGATATGAAATGTCATGAATGAATTATCATGATGCAAATGATGTCAATGAAACGTAGACTAATCTTAGTCCATATGAAATGTAATGCGATGTTATGATCATGACCGCCGCTAAACCATAAAGGTTACCAATTGGAACACGTAACCAAGTTTACGATAAATGTTGAAATAGTGAAGCATAAATCGTTTTAAATGACCAGTACGGGTTGTCATTATCCCATGAAGGTGTTGAATTCGCCCCAATTCAATCGTGTTAGGTCTAACGGTTTAGGGTTTGATGAGGCAAGCCTTCCCATTCTCGAGAAACCCTCAAAAGACTTTTGGTAACCGATTTTACTAATCCCACAACTCATCAAACAAGAACTGTCATACGATTAGGCTAAATCGGTTTAGGTAACAACTTGTTTCTAGCTCGATCTTTGCAACTCATCAAACAAGAACTGCCACGCGGATCAAACTGGAAACAAGTGGTTTAAAAAAATCTTTTGAAAATTTGGCTCGATACGGATTGCTTACACATATAAGCCTACTACTCCCTTCATTGCATGATTCTTCCTGCATTAGACATAGGTGATCAGGCTATGTATAATTTAGGAGTAACTATGCAATGCTTGGACTAATCGACTCATATGATGTTTTGTGTTAAGTCAACCGATGTTAAATTGTGGGGAATGAGGGCATTCTCCATGTCAAAGTGATGTGAGTATGATGGGATGGGTATTTGAAGGCATCAATGTGACAATCGATTTGAAATGAAAGTGAATAACTCGAAAAATGTACGGATAAATCGCATGCAAAGTGAACATGCACTTATGATGAAATGATGAGATGCTATGATGATGTAGTTATAGTCTAGGGTCAATGATGCAACATAGTTCTCTATAACCCGAAGCTCGATATACCAATCATCACACCCCAATTTACTGTTTTACGCGGAATGGAATTCTCGGGATTGACTGTCATAGCATCACAATCACAGTTGTATTGAACGACCTAAAGTGTCGTTTGGAAAATACATCGTTTGATTTAATAAAACAATCAGAGTTTACAAAGTAGGTCCCAATTGAAAACCAACTTGTGCGGAAAAATAAGTTTAGTACAGTCAAACGATGTTTTAAAGTACGTAAAACCCAAGTGAGATGCCGTCCGTCATTAACCCATGATGTGTCCAAATGCGTGCCATGAAGTGAATGCCTAGATACCGAGATAAAACATGCTAAAAGTGTCAACACAAAGGTTGAGTGAGTTCATAGAGTTTGAGTTGAAATGTAAAGCCTTTCAAAATCGTTTATGTAGCAAATGCATTGTAAATCCACTTCGCCCAAGTCCCATACAAAACTTGCAACCTGTGGTGTTCACAACCCACTTAATATGTAGAGTTAATGTTCACGTGCATGATGTCAAATGAATTCACATAATAGTGCATGGCTCAATGTATCGAAATCGTTTATGCGGCAAAGGCATTGTGAATCCACTCAGTTCCAAGTCCCGCCCATACAAAACTTGCAACCTGTGTGTCCACAACCCACTGCCAGAATATGTATATAGTGTATGTTCAAATCGTTCCAAGACCGTTAGTCCATAATCGTGTACCAAGTCCGTTAGATCAATATTATACCAAGTCCGTTAGCCCAATGAATATACCAAGACCGTTAGACCAATGAATATACCAAGACCGTTAGACCAATGAATATACCAAGTCCGTTAGACCATTGAATATATGATATAGAAATTTTAAGTATGGCAATAATGTTACTTCGTATGACTAGCACTCAGTTTAGATAAACATATAATTTGTAAATAGTCATGAATGCAATAAAATAGTCGAGCATGTATCTCCCCCAAAACAGTTATGAAAGCAAGTAAAACAAGAAAAGTGGGGCTATGGAACTCACTTGGTGGAATGATGCGAAGACAAAAGTGAGTACACCGAGGTATAATGTAATGCGTTAACCGGGACCTATTATCAATGATATGAAATGTCATGAATGAATTATCATGATGCAAATGATGTCAATGAAACGTAGACTAATCTTAGTCCATATGAAATGTACGTGATGTTATGATCATGAATTCGCCGCTAAACCATAAAGGTTACTCGAATTTGGAACACGTAAACCAAGTTTACGATAAATGTTGAAATAGTGAAGCATAAATCGTTTCGAGAAATGACCGGAAAGTACGGGTTGTCACATTACGCCCATCAAAAAGGAAATCCACCTGAATTCAATCGTTAAGTCTAGGTCTAACGGGTTTAGGGTTTGATGAGGTAAGCCTTCCCATTCTCGAGCAAAACCCTCAAAAGACTTTTTGGTAACCGATTTTACTTAATCCCACAACTCATCAAACAAGAACTGTCATACGATTAGGCTAAATCGGTTTAGGTAACAACTTTTTTCTAGCTCGATCTTTGCAACTCATCAAACAAGAATCACCGCGGATCAAACTGAAACAAGTGGTTTGAAGAAAATCTTTTGAAAATTTGGCTCGATTACGGAATTGCTTACATATATAAGCCTACTACTCCCTTCATTGCATGATTCTTCCTGAATTAGACATAGGTGATCAGGCTATGTATAATTTAGGAGTAACTATGCAATGCTTGGACTAATCGACTCATATGATGTTTGGTGTTGAGTCAACTGATGTTAAAATTGTGCTAGGGAATGACAGGGCATTCTCCATGTCAAAGTGATGTGAGTATGATGGGATGGGTATTTGAAGGCATCAATGTGACAATCGATTTGAAATGAAAGTAAATAACTCAAAAATGTATATAAATGCATGCAAAGTGAACATGCACTTATGATGAAATGATGAGATGCTATGATGATGTAGTTATAGTCTAGGGTCAATGATGCAACCTAGTTCTCTATAACCGAAGCTCTGATGCTAATCTGTCACACCCCAATTTATTGTTTTACGTGAGCGGAATGGAATTCCCGGGATTGATGTCATAGCATCACAATCACAGTTATATTGAGCGACCTAAAGTGTCGTTTGGAAAATACATCGTTTGATTTAATAAAACAATCAGAGTTTACAAAGTAGGTCCCAATTGAAAACCAACTTGTGCGGAAAATAAGTTTAGTACGCAGTCAAGCACGATGTTTTAAAGTGCGTAAAACCCAAGTGAGACGCGTCGTCATTGCGACTCCATGATGTGTCCAAATGCGTGCCATGAAGTGAATGCCTTAGATACCTGAGATAAAACATGCTAAAAGTGTCAACACAAAGGTTGAGTGAGTTCATAGAGTTTGAGTTGAAATGTAAAGCCTTTCAAAATCGTTTATGTAGCAAAGGCATTGTAAATCCACTCAGTTCCAAGTCCCGCCCATACAAAACTTGTAACCTGTGTGTTCACAACCTTTACTGCGAATATGTAGAGTTAATGTTCAAGTGCATGATGTCAAATGAATTCACATAATAGTGCATGGCTCAATGTATCGAAATCGTTTATGCAGCAAAGGCATTGTGAATCCACTCGGTTCCAAGTCCCGCCCATACAAAACTTGCAACTTTGTGTGTCCACAACCCACGGAATATGTATATAGTGTATGTTCAAATCGTTCCAAGACCGTTAGTCCATAATCGTGTACCAAGTCCGTTAGATCAATATTATACCAAGTCCGTTAGCCCGATGAATATACCAAGACCGTTAGACCAATGAATATACCAAGACCGTTAGACCAATGAATATACCAAGTCCGTTAGACCATTGAATATATGATATAGAAATTTTAAGTATGGCAATAATGTTACTTATGACTAGCACTCGTTTAGATAAACATATAATTTGTAAATAGTCATGAATGCAATAAAATAATAGCATGTATCTCCCCAAAAAGCAGATTATGAAAGCAAGTAAAACAAGAAAAGTGGGGCTATGGAACTCACTTGGTGGAATGATGCGAAGACAAGTGAGTACGAGGTATATAATGTAATGCGTTAACCGGGACCTATTATCAATGATATGAAATGTCATGAATGAATTATCATGATGCAAATGATGTCAATGAAACGTAGACTAATCTTAGTCCATATGAAATAATGCGTGATGTTATGATCATGAATTCAGCCTAAACCATAAAGGTTACTCGAATTTGGAACACGTAAACCAAGTTTACGATAAATGTTGAAATAGTGAAGCATAAATCGTTTCGAGAAATGACCTGAAAGTACGGGTTGTCACAGCTATATTACTTATACACCTGAGAGATGTGAGTATCCAAACACCCCATGTGAGGTGCTAGTATGTAATTTCCATGCTTGTTATGACTTTTGCGGGGCTTATATGTGTTGTGGATTATTCTAAACCAATGCTTCATGACCCCTAACTTATAAATTAATTGGCTAAAAGCACATTTGCTTGAGGACAAGCAAATACCAAGTGTAGGGATATTTGATAAGGTTTTAAAATGTACCTTTTTGCGGGGTCGTTTAAACCCTTATTTGATCACTTTTGTATCCGTTATTATTTAATATCGTTCCGTTTCACTTTTTAGGTCTCTTGAAGGCAAAAAAATGGCACTTATTTGGACGAAAAGGCGCGGATATACAAAGAAAATGGCCAAAGTCAAGAATCGAGACACTTTCAGTCTTTGGGCTGGAACCCGGGGACGGCGTCAGGTTATAATGGCGACGCCGCCGGACCACTTTTTGGACTTTCGGTAGCCAAATTGCTTATTTTCAAGTGACGGCTTCGAGGTTTTAAAGAGTAGGGCGTCGCAGCCCAGACGGCCTAGATTTAATCGACGGCCGAGGCGGAAGGGGACGGCGTCACAAGCATAAGGTGACGCCGTCGCAAGACTAACGTGGCCAAGACGAAACCCTAATGACCGCGACCCGACGGCGTCACAAATCATAAGGTGACGCCGTCGCACTTGTAATCTTATATATAGAATCCGAATTTTTTAGTTTTCAGTGTAGTCTTTTGGAGTAAAAACCTAAACCGAACCAAGGCTGTCTTGTACAGTATTTTAGGGTTCCATACCCTATCTTACATCAAGATAAGTGTTTTACTTCATTAATTAAATTATGTCTTCAATTACTTGTGTGTATGCTTGCATGTTTCCCATGTCCGGCTAATTTACTTGTGTGTTTGCTTAGGGAATATGAAACTTAATTATTGAATATTGATTGGTTGTCTCTAATCTTAATCGTTAATGATCTAGTATTGCGATAGGTCATTCTTTGTGTAGTTAATGCTTGATTAATCTTTGTGAACATTAGCTTATGATACCTAGAGTCATTGTAGGCTAAAATATCCGAAGAGTACCTTAAAGTTAAGTTTATAAATCCTAGAGATTTTGTAGGCGATAACCTTTGGTAGTTTCAAAGAGTTAGGGATAAACGCATACCCTACGACCTTAGACACACAACGCGATTAAGAATAAGGACGTGACAATTCAACCACCAATAGGAGATAATTAAGGAGTAATAAAACCTAAGTAAATACATCTTTAAATCATCATACGAGCACACAATAATTAGACATAGACTACATTCACCTTAGGATTAGATAATTAGATAAGTAAAAGTAATCGGTAGAAATACCAACCCCCAAATCCAAACCCCGAGATTCGTACCTTTCCATTTCCTAAAAAAACATAAAAAGATAAAAAAATAATCTTCCTCAACCCCAACCTTAGCGTAGTAACTTCTCACTAGCATTCCTATTCCCCTAGAGAACGATATCAATTCCCGTGGCTTACCCTAATACTACACTACAACGATTAGGTTCACTGCCTAGGGTGTTGAAAAACTTGCTCGACGAAAAGGAAGTTCCTTTTACCCCGAACGACGCGTGTAGCGTTATCAAGAAGCATGGATTGAAAATATCAGAGTCCGTTGATGAATATATGCACTTATCATGATTTCTTTAGAAGTGAATGTGGTGTGTGAGCATGCGGTTATGCATTGACTCCTCAATTCTGATCAGCTGCAACCGTCGGGTCTCCTTGCAAACAACAGTTAGCAATAAAGCACACGAAAGTATCTTTGATCACTTTCGTTGAATGGGTTGCAAGAACCACAGTTCCCCGTTGATCAGTACAAGTACTGCCTGTGATCAGGTATAATTCCGAAGAATCTCCTTTACAGGGTTTCGCAGCTGGTCTAGCCGTTCTCAAACCGGAACGTCTCAAAGAAGACAACACGGAGTGAGTGAACCAGAAAATTGAGATTCGCTGATTGAAGAAAATGATTTGAAAAACAGTCGTGTATTGCCTAATAGAAAGAGTTTTGCAATACAACGAAGGTTTTATAGAAGAAATCAATTTTCAATCATAAATACCCTTTTAATTTTGAAATCATAATGCATAGTCGATGCGCTAGAGAAAAGAATTTTGAGCACAACGACCAGTTTTTCAAAGGTATCCGTCAATATATTTCCTAAACCAGGATTGATTCAAGAGTGAATCGCCCCATCGTTTCTGTCCAGTTTTCACACGATTGATCTATTGGATAGATCTCACATGCCACCCACCAAGAGCTTGTTTGATGTTGGCTCTAGAAGGCTTTCCATCTTCATCGTGAATATTTTTACATATCACTCGTGTAGGTTTAGGGGGGGTGTGTGTGGATAAAACTACAATATCGATATAAAAAATAACCACAAGGAATGATTTAAAATCCCTTTAGGAAAAAGGATAGTGAATCAAATACCGTGAGTGATAGTGATACGGATTAGGAAATCCGAGTCGTGTCCCAACGAGGTGTGAATGGGCAACGTCGTTATTGGTTTGTTATTAAAATGCTTGATGTTTTGGATTGATGATTTTTTTTTTATCTAAACTACGGGAAATGGGAAAGCAATTTAAGGGAAATTATACTACGGGAAATCCTAAATACGCGAATTAACGTAAAACGTAATTAATAAAACGCGAATTAAATGCAACTACGTCTAATCTAAGTACTAAAAATGATCTAAAATTACTTTTACGCTAAAAATGAAATTTAAAACCTAATTATGATTTAAATCTAAGTTTTATGATTTTTATTTTATTTATTTGAATTAAAAACTAATTTATAACTTTTAAAACTAATCTAAAATTATAAAAATTATGAAAACAAAGGGGAAAATTATGAAACTATTTTTTAAAAATCTAAAATAACTAAAAAGACTTTTCAAAACTAACTTTGTATTTTTCTGATGATTTTTCTATTTTCTATGAATTAAAACCTATTTTAAACTAATTAAATGGCTAAAAATTACAAATTAAACTAGGAAAAATATGGAAAAATTATTTTTTTGCTTTTTATATTTATCTTAATCTATGAAAATTGAAAATTTTTATTTTTGAAGCTTTTATGATTTATTTGTAATAAAAGCTATTTAAAAAGTCTTAAAAACTTATTTAAAATAAGAAAAATAGTAAACAGTGGTGGAAAATTATGAAAAATTCAGGGAAAATCTAAAATATTATTCTAAATCTATGAAAAATAATAGAAGTGATGCTTGAGTGTAAGAAAATGAAGCTAATGTGAATAGTGCTTATAAATAAGCACTCAAAATAAGCTAATTATCTCAAAAAGGCACCAAGTGAACACAGTAGCTAAAGTATGCAAAGACTACTTAAAAGAAATCTATTTCAACTACTCTAAACCTCTAATGTGCAAACTAATCTGATTTGACCAAATTGAATTTACGATGAAAATAGCTTATAACCTATCTACTTTAAGCTAAAACAACTGCTTATCCAATAATTTAAACTAAAATCCAGATATTGAGAACTAAAGATCACCAAGCAGAGAACAACTAGACCAAATTTCAAGACCAAACAAGCAAATTTGAAGCCTAGAGTGGATCTGCAATTAGGCCAGGTTCACACTCAGAATCAGCTGAGTGTGAACAGGGCAAAACAGCTCTTATTGAGAGCTTATAAACTGCTTATAGAGCTTTCCAAAAATTCCACAAAAATCACTTTTCAAAAATAGACCAGTTGGAGTTATTTTCCCAAAATTTCAACTATTTTTAACCAGTAATGAGTGTATGAAAATTCCACAAAGTTTTACAAAAATCACTTTTGACAATTTGACTATTAAGAACAGATTTGGATTTGTTGACCAAAATGAGATTTGAACTAATTTTATGAACTGAATGAGCTAAACTAAGATGAAATTAAACTGAATTAAGCTAGTTTATCACAATCTAAACCTAAATGCAATTTATGATCTTCAAATTCCTAACTAATATGCAATATGGAAGCTGATTGAATTAATTTTGACTGTAAGAGTTTATGGATGCAATTTGAAGACTGATTTGAATGAAGCAGACCTAAACTAGCCTAAATCAACAGTACTTAGCTTAATAACTAACCTTGAGCTCAGGTTTGAAAGCTGAACCAAACACTACTTTAAAACTGTTATGCAAACTAATTCTAGCCTAGCTTAAATTCTAATCCATGACAGCTAAGTATTATGATCTAACAACAATATAGAAGCTAACTAATGCAATAATAATGACTATAACAAACAGATTAAAATGAATCTAATTGGACAACAAAACAGATATGAAAAAGCAATATAAAATCAGTTTCTTAGACACTTACAAGTGTCCAGCCACTATGGCTTGCACAAGCTAGATAAAACCAGTCCAAAGGAGCTTATACCATAACCATATCTGATCTAGATCAGATCCTCAACCAAATGCAGCTTCTCGTTTTGACTTAATGTGACTGAGATAGTAATATGAGTGAATTTTGAATTTGAAAAGATTTTAGGCTCATAACAAGCTATTAGAAGCTTATATGAACTTAATGAAACAGTTGCAAAAGCTTGATGAAGCTTATAAAAACAGATTTGAGAATTTTTTTTATTTTTTTTAAGTATTTTTCTTATTTTTTTGTAATTTTTGATAAAGTGTGCAAGTAATCTGAAACTAAGTTTGGAATAAGCTAACAATAAGAAATATGGTATCAATAAGCTAATGAAGATAATAGCAAGCTTAAACAGAAATTTAGGCTAAATAATAAAATTTTATTAAAAAAACTGAATTCTTAATACAATGAGGAAATACAATTCTAAAATTGAATTTAAACTAAAAAAAACATTAAAGACTAAAACAAGCTACTGAAATTAAAGGTGTAAGGTGTCTCAAACTTGTGAAGAAAGGGGGTTTATATACTTGAGCTCCAGCCTCTTGGAAGGATCCAGAAGGTGTTCTTTGTGCTTTCTCTGAGCATTTCAGTACCTTGGATCATTATTACACGTTTCCCATTTGATTTAGACCCTTGGATCATGTGCCACGTTTCTCTCAACCAATGAGGATGCAAGGAATATGATGGAATGACACACGGATTGCCAGCGTGGCATCCGTGTGTCAGTCACGTGTCAGGTGATGTGATTTAATTATCCTTCAATCGTGTGAATTTGGAGAATTGAAGTGTGGGTAAACTAGGGTTCATGTGCTGGGTTAATTTGGGGATAAAATTGGGCGGGTAAAAGTAATTAATATTTTAGTACGTTTGACTTCGTTGACTGGGTTCGTTGACCGGGTAAAAGGGTTTGAGGGTATTTGGGATTGGACGGGTTGGGTATTTATGACTTGGGTTGATCGGATATTAAGTGGGTGTTGACCGGCTGGTTTTTGGGCTTTGACTTGGGCCTAGGTGAATTGGTTTTGGACTTAGGATATATAATAGACCCAATTAGTAATGTAAGGACCAAAAGTGTACAAATTGAAAATCCAGGGACCAATCATGTATATTCTGAAAATGTGATCCAAGGGCTAATCTTGCAAATCTTCAATAAACCAAGGGCCAAACTTGCCATTTCTGAAACTCAAGGGTATTTCTTGCCAAATGATGAAAGTTAAAGGACTGTTTCTGACATTTCTTCAAAGTTGAATATATCTTTAAAAAATAATCCTTTGAGCATAGAAATCTTTACAGATGCACAATTCTGACCTTCCGGCTTAGCTTTAGCATTCTTTATCTCGCGTGCTCGGGTTTTTGTCAGATTTGGTTATCTTTTGCGTGTTTTGACATATCCGTACCTGCACATGCACAAACTCAAGAAAACAACAAATATTAGCAATAAACGGCTCTTTCTTGGTTATTTTGGGTCTAATTTGATAAAGAAATGATATGTGTTTTTGCACATATCAAAATACCCCAGACGAGACCATTGTCGTGTCCCCACGCAATGTAATCAACTCACGCTTCTAAAACCAAGGATTTCAATCTCTTTCTACTAAACCTATGAAGAAGTAGCAAAGATTCCTCAAAAGAGATTAAGAACCTTTAATTCTAAAAACGCCCCCCGTTTACCTTTTTATTCACATGTATAGATATTACGATTAAGCACATTCCGATTATGAGTGACGGTTTGTTGAACTTTCATGTCGATCAATAACTCCAACATTTTTCAAACGACACGTTAGGATCATAGAGTAGGAAACACAACACAGCGTGAAGTGACCATACGGATAGAATACATCGTTCCTGATTTTTCACAAGTTCCCAAACTAAGCGTAAAATCGAAATCATTGTTAAATATGACTCTAGATGCTAACACTACCCATGGAAGTTACTTGTGTAATTACCTTTTGTTCCCATTTTCCTATTTTCCTCTAATTATTTTATTTTTGTGAGAAATGAATTTCTTCAAATTTCTCGTTTTGATAATTTTTATTCCGATAAAGATATGAAGCTAAGTCGATAATTAGTTATCCATCTTTCCTCGAAAACCATTGCATACAAGAATGAGGTCCACATCAAGGTCCTAATTTCACACGATTTAGGGAGAATATCCCTTTTATGGCGACCGAGACAACTCATCTACGAGTCCAGAGACAGAGGCTTTATTTAGACATCTCCCGGATTCAAAGTTTGGCTTAACACTTATTTCAGCACATTTGCGATTTTGCAATTTAGGCCCTTGGTCTTTTCAACCACTAACTCAACGGGATTACCGTTTTATTAGAAGTCTTATTATGACTTTGTATTTTCCTCAACCTTTATAGAAATCCATGACAACGGGGGTACCGTCGGACATAGAAAACTTTTATGGTTTTGGATTTTTCAACTTTAATACATTTGGGCTTTAATTCATGTTAATTTTTGTGCCAAACTCCGAATCCTACGGCTTTTATAACAATAGAAACAATAGCAACAAACTATCAGGAATCAGTTGTCTATTACACCGCAACACTGACAGTACCTTGATGTGTACCCAACTCTCATAGGCAAGGATTCTCTAAAGAAGACAAAGAACTAACTATCGCCAAAAACCTAACATCTTTAATTATTTATTAACAGATATGGGGTGAAACAATTCTGTGGGAACAAAAAGCCATAAGTACCTTCGATGGGCTCTAAAGAGAACCATCTACTCCACGCTTAGCATCTAAACTCATAAGTAACTCTATCATTCCTCAATCTCCGCAAATTTAAAATCCCAAATAATGAGATCCGCGGATGCTTAGCCGATAGTTTTTAGATTATCTATGGTTAAGGGAACAAGCTAGGGCTCAACACGCCCGATCAAGTCAGAATTCTATTCCTACTCTTACCAGCGGAAAGTCAACAAGGTGTCAAAACATATATTAACTTAGCAAATACTTCGTTAAATAATCTCAAGTCTCGCATTTTTAAAGTCACTTATTAGAAACTAGCAAATTCTCGAGTCAGCTTCGTATATTTAAAATCACTTAGGGAGACTTGAAAATTCTTTGCCTTGTGAGCTAGAATCACATTTTATAGCCTCTTGTCTAAGCAATTAGCAAGGCTATTTCAAGAAAAACGCATATTTAAAGAAACTTCTAAGAGACTAGCAAGAACTTTTCGATCATAAAACTAACAAAAGCTTACAAAATTTTTAAAATTTTTTCATTTTTGCACATTTTTTTTTATTTTCTAAGGAAAAACGGGGTTGCGAGAGTACACGACAAAAAACAAGCAAGTGCGGTCAAATCAAATCGAAGATTACCCACCCCAGACTAAAACGAAACATTGTCCTCAATGGTTAAAGGCAAGGGTATTAACGAAAATCTAAAAGCCGTTTATTAATTATGCTAGAAGATAAACGTTAGTCGATAAGATTTCGGATATCGGATTTCCATAAGCAACGAACATGAAACTCGAGTGGAGAAAAGACAAACTTCGAGCACGAGAGTCTTCATTTCGGGAAAATCCTAAACAAAACATCACAAACAACCAAACACGAGAAATCGAAGAGGCTAACCCCTTCACGTCACTTATTAGAGAAAATAGAAAGAAGATAGAGATAAGCATGGGGTGCCTCCCACGAAGCGCTACTGTTTTTGGTCACCGAGTCGCTAGCTTGACTCGATCCCCGAATTCAATTGTCCTTAGGGAAAGTTTGGAGATCCGGGACAACCATAGACGCGATGTCCCCTCCAAAATAATGTTTCACACGATGACCATTCACCTTGAAATTTGGGCCATCGGGCTGAGAAAGCTCTACCGTTCCATACGGGAAAACCTGAGCAACGGTGAATGGTCCGGACCAACGGGTTTTGAGTTTGCCCGAGAATATCTTCAATCGAGAGTTAAAGAGGAGAACTTGATCACCAACTTTGAAAACGCGGTTTTTAATTTTAGCATGATGAATCCTCTTAGTCTTCTCTTTGAAAATCAAAGAATTCTCGTAGGCCTGATCCCTAAGTTCGTTTAATTCATTCAATTGAACTTTCCGGTGATCACCCACGGTCTTAAGATCAAAGTTTGCATGTTTCAAGGCCCAGTATGCCTTATGCTCGAGTTTGATGGGCAAGTGACAAGCTTTTCCATACACCAACTTAAATGGGGTACACCCGATGGGTGTCTTGTATGCGGTGCGGAAAGCCCATAATGCATCATCTAACTTATCGGCCCATGAAGCATGATTTTCTCCTACAGTCCTTTCTAATATCCTTTTTAAACCATGATTGGAGACCTCAACTTGTCCGCTCGTTTGCGGGTGATACGCGGTAGAAAGACGATGGGTAACTCCATATTTAGCCATAACTTTAGCAAATTGTTCATTACAGAAATGGGTACCGCGATCACTGATGATAGCACAAGGTGCTCCGAATCGGGAAAACAAATTCTTCAAGAACTTAACAACCACTCGAGCGTCATTGGTGGGGAGCGCCTTCGCTTCAACCCATTTAGACAAGTAGTCGATGACCACGAGGATATACTTATTACCCTTAGATGACGGAAATGGCCCCATAAAATCGATGCCCCACACGTCAAAAATCTCGCAAACTTGAATAGCATTTTGTGGCATTTCATCTTTTTGCGAAATTTTCCATTGACGTTGGCAAGAATCACAAGATTTAACTAAATCATGAGCATCTCGATATATGGTAGGCCAATAAAATCCGGATTCAAAAACCTTTTTAGCGGTGTAGCTTGCACCATGATGACCACCAGTGGGTCCGTTATGGCAAGCATGAAGAATATCAAGGGCCTTTGGCCATGAACACACCGCCGGATTACTTGATCCGCACAAATCTTAAACAAGTAGGGGTCATCCCAGAAATAATGCTTAACATCTTTGAAATTTTTTTTCTTTTGTTGGGACGACATCCCTTTCACGATGAAATTGCCCGCATGGTAATTTGCAAAGTCAGCAAACCATGGGGTATTTGGGTCTTTCTTAGCAATCATCCCAAGTGTTTCGAGAGGAAATGTTTCCGTGATCAACTTTTTATCGAGCACACTTTGATGAGGATTCTCAAGTCTAGAAAGATGATCGGCAGCAAGGTTCTCTGCTCCTTTTTTGTCAAGAATAGTAACATCAAATTCTAAAAGGAGGAGAACCCAACGAAGTAATCGTGGCTTATCATCTTGCTTTGCCAAAAGATACTTGAGGGCAGAATGGTCGGTATACACTATGGTCTTTGATAAGACAAGGTAGGGTCGAAATTTCTCGAAAGCGTAAACAACAGCCAATAATTCCTTTTCAGTAGTCGTATAATTGTGTTGGGCCTCAGACAATATCTTACTCGCATAGTGTATGGGTTGAAAATGTGATACGCTTACGCAACGCGTTCGGGGTCAAAGGAACTTCCTTTTCGTCGAGCAAGTTTTTCAACACCCTAGGCAGTGAACCTAATCGTTGTAGCGTAGTATTAGGGTAAGCCACGGGAATTGATATCGTTCTCTAGGGGAATAGGAATGCTAGTGAGGAGTTACTACGCTAAGGTTGGAGTTGAGGAAGATTATTTTTTTTTTAATGTTTTTTTTAGGAAATGGAAAGGTGGGAATCTCGGGGTTTGGATTTGGGGGGTTGGTATTTCTACCGATTACTTCTACTTATCTAATTATCTAAACTAAGGTGTATGTAGTCTATGTCTAATTATTGTGTGCTCGTATGATGGTTTAAAGATGTGTTTACTTAAGTTTTATTACTCCTTAACTATCTCCTACTGATGGTTGAATTGTCACGACCTTATTCTTAATCGCTTTGTGTGTCTAAGGTCGTAGGGTATGCGTTTATCCCTAACTCTTTGAAACTACCAAAGGGTCTTGATGAGTGTGTAAATACTCATCATTTTTGTTCTTTCTACACTGCAAAAACAGTCAAAAACACTTTGAAAAGTCTCAAAAAGACAGAAAAAATATTTAGACTGTGTTTTATGCAATAATTGTCAAAATCTAGTCCCTAGTTATTCAAAACATGATAATTTTTCATAAAAGGCCCTCAGGGATTTTCAAGTTGTCAAAATTAGCCTTATAAAGTTAGTTTTGCAAAATGGCAACTTTAGTCCCCGGAGTTTCAAATTTGGCAAATATGGTCCTTTTATTATTTGAGATTGTCAAATATGACCCTTGGATTACTTTTCAGAAATTACAGCATTAGTCCCTGAAGATTCAGATTTGACAGTATTGGTCCTTAAGTTGCTACTTGGATCACAAAGTTAGTCCAAATCCTATGTTAAAACAATACCCAACCCATAAAACCCCACCTTAACCCACGACCCATCATCCCTCATTCCCTCCTTTTTCATTTTCCCCTTTCTCTAATACCCAAAACATGTGTCTTCTTTCTCTCTAACCCAGGACACTCAACCTTCAATCACCCCATTACCCGGCTTTTTCCTAAAATTATTTTTAGTCATTTAGAATGTAGGAAAATTAGTTTTGCACTCGTAGGACTTAAATTGCATCTTTTTCACTTTCGAGGCTCGGGAATATCTCGTGTTTTCGCGTTTTTGCATTTTAGCACCCTAGGATGTAATTTAGCGTTGTTTTATTGTTTCTTCGGCTTAGTAGTAGCTTATTTAGTGTTTTCTTTGTTTTACATGCTTTATTTTCATTTCCGTTCTTTATTTTGTAGAATACGTAATCACAATTCCAAAAATTCGTTTAACCAATTCAAGTCCATAATCACGAAACTCAACGACACCGTCAATTTCACACCTCGTTGGGACACGACCCAGGAAATCACTTTTCCGGTATCACTTTTATCACACCCGTAAGATTTGGCACGTTAGCCTTTTTCCCAAAGGGTTAATTTGTCGAATTTTACGGTTAATTTGATATATTGATATTTGTGTTTATTTTCACCACACTCACAAATAGACGAATCAAATTTTGGCGCCGCTGCCGGGGAGGTGTGTTGCGACAATATCGTGATTTTTGCGATTAGTGACTTGAAGATCCTTCCTCGTGAAGTTACCGTTTTTCATAAAATCCAAAAATACAAAAATATTTTTCTCGTTCCTCTTATCCATATAATTCTATTTCTCTTACCCTCTTTTGCCGTTTAATTCTATCCTTCGTATCCTCTCAACCATTTGATTCTAATTCTTTAACCCTCTACATGTTTAATTCTCATGGCGACGATCGATTATCGTCGTTGTTTTCATTGCAAAGGACGTATGGAAGAGGATCAAGTTTATTGTCTCAATCATGAATGTGTATGTAAGCGATGTGGTAGGGCTGGTGCAAGCAAATATTGCTATTGGTGCGAATTATCCGATAAAAACTCTCTCGATGATTCTCCAAGTTTTTCCGACCACCCGCCACAACCCGAGATTTGTTCTATTGTTTCTGAGCCTAAACCGTCTAGATTTGATCCAAATCTTTCGCGATTTACGGTTAAGGTTAAGAGAAAAGAGCAAGAACCGGAGACCAAAACGGAAGTGGTGGAAATTGCTAGCTCTGAGAGCACACCACTTGTCCCACCTCCGGAATCTTCAAAACCTTTTTCGGACGATTTCATGAACATTGTTCAAAATTGCTTAAATGAATTTCGTCAAATTTCAACTTCGGGAAATATCATTTTACCTAACATTTGTGATGTTGTTGAGCCCTCGATTCCTACTCCCGTACCCGAGATATCTTCGTTCGATCAAGAGTATTGCTACGGTTGTGGAGACTTGTTACCACAAGGTTTTCGTTGTTACAAATGTATGTGCGAGTGGTGTGGAAACTATCTTGTCAATGGATGTTGTTCGATTTGTGCCGAGAATTCATTCACTTATGATTCTAACCCGAACTCTTTCAATTATCCTCAAAACAATTTCAACTACCCTCCACAGAATTCATACGAACCACAACCGTACAATCATCATTTCAGTAGGGGTCCTCATGATGATTATCAATATCAATCGTGGAATCAAAATTACTATGGACCTGATCCTTGTTATAACACTTCCGGATTCGACCACATCCAACCCCCACAACTTCCCGTCATTGATCCATTTCCTCATATAATTCTTGAAGAACTTTCCGAGGAACAAGCTGCTCGCAACGAAAGATTTTTGGCCGATGAGCGAGCAGCTCAAAAGCTTCTCCTATTGAACGAAGATGCTCAACAGCGTCTCCTATTTAATGAAGCTTGCCGTCTCGATGACGAGGATGAGGAAGATTGGGAGATGACAAAGGACAAAGTGCATATCTCAAGCCCACAAAGTACCGCACATGTCCACTCTCCGCCCTCATATTGCCTATCTACCATAGAACCTTCGGATGACCTTTTAATGGGGGACGAGCATCTTAGCACCATTCCGGAAACGGAACCGTCTAGTGTTGAGAGCCTTGTCCCAACCCCAAGTGAATCCGAGGTTATCTCTGGTGATATGTGTGATGAGCCTCTCGATGATGATTCTTCTCCCACCCTGAAAGAACCTGTTGAGGTGATCTCCGAGTCTGAAAATGACTATACGTCGTTTGATGATTCCTTATCGTGTGGAGACATCGAGTATGTGGAGGAAATACCTTCTGAGCTTGTTAGCTTGGAAGAAGTGAGAGATGTTGATCCCGATGATCTTGATATGGACACTGATTTTGAGACGGATGATGAAGATATTCTTGTTGTGTCCGAGAAGCCTTTTGCTACGACATTCACTAATCCTCTGTTTGACTTTGATTCTGAATTCACTCTAGTTTCGGATAATCCCATCTTTGACATTCAGAATGAGGATAGTGACTTGTACCTCGTTTCATCTCCTTCTTTACCCGAAGAAAAGAATAGTGGCAATCCCACTTCGACGTTAGACCTTCTCGAGGAGTTCTCCGATGAACTCGCTCTTATTGATCATTCTCCACCGGGAGATGATGATGCTCACTTCGACTTTGAAGCCGACCTTACCGAATTGGAAAATCTTATTTACAATTGGTCTTCTGATAATTCGTCGAGTGACACTCTTATGGAAGAGGTCGACTCAATTCTTTCTCCGGATGACTCGATACCTTCGGGTTTTCAGAGTGACGATTATGGCTTAGGTCCATCATCCACTCGTCCGCCTGCTAAACCACCGGATGATGGAACCTCTTCTAAGCCCGACACGGATGTTGTGACTTCTCTTGCGGTGGAAAAGATTTTTGAACATTCCGTTAATGTTCCTCAATCTAATATTTTGCCCACCTATCCCACCCGTTGTCAAGTAATTGACACTTTGCCTTCTCCTCCCATTTCTTCTCCATGTCTTAACTCCTACGAGAGTGAAGATACCATCTTTGACCCCCGCATTTCTCATTCTCTTGAGCCGAAATATATCTCATCGATTGTGGAACTTTCACGTGCTTCAAATGTTTGTCCAAACATCTTGAATGAAAGTCCGATGGAGATTGTTCCTTCCACTTTGCTTCCCCATGAACCAATGAATGCGGGTCGAGTCAAGCTAGCGACTCGAGGAACAAAAACAGTAGCACACTATATGGGTTTTCACCCATATTTCTGATTTCTTTCTACTTTCTACCACCCTAGTGTGGGGGAGTTACCCCCCGCTGTTGTACATAAGTTTTCAAAAAAAAAAAAAAAAAAATCAAATAATAGCCGTAGTATTTCCCTTTTACGTTCTATGTTGCGGCATAACCGCCGGTACTTTGAATATTGAGGGCAATATTCATTTCTAGTGTGGGGGGGAATTCTCACGAATTTTATCATGTAATTATACCACCCTATTCCCCCATTTTTGGCCAAAATTTTTTTTATGGTTATCAGTCCGCCATGACTAATAAACAAAAGGATTGGCTAATCCAGGAGCAAACGGCTCTTGGTAAAGATATCTCAAATCCGTTGACGGCTTGCAATTTGCCCAAAATTGTATGGTGTTCAGCTCACCATATCTTTAATTAGTGAAGAGTTGGCTAGCCCGCAAGTTTATGGCTTGTGGTAAAGGCAGTTGGAAAACCATAATTGGTAATCGACTCACCAAAGATATTTTATCTAAGAGTTGGCTAGTCCAGAAGCAAACGGCTTCTGGTAAAGACAAATCAAAACCGTTGAAAGCTGGTGATTTGCTCAAAATCATATGGTTATCAGTGTACCATAGTTCTTACTTGAACTGAAACATTTGGCTACTCCAGAAGTAATGGCTTTTGGTAAAGAGATTCAAATCCATTAAGTTTTCTCAAAAGATTGCTAGGGACTAGCAATAGTTTAGTGTGGGGGATTGATGAGTGTGTAAATACTCATCATTTTTGTTCTTTCTACACTGCAAAAACAGTCAAAAACACTTTGAAAAGTCTTAAAAAGACAGAAAAAATATTTAGACTGTGTTTTATTCAATAATTGTCAAAATCTAGTCCCTAGTTATTCAAAACATGATAATTTTTCATAAAAGGCTCTCAGGGATTTTCAAGTTGTCAAAATTAGCCTTATAAAGTCAGTTTTGCAAAATGGCAACTTTAGTCCCCGGAGTTTCAAATTTGGCAAATATGGTCCTTTTATTATTTGAGATTGTCAAATATGACCCTTGGATTACTTTTCAGAAATTACAGCATTAGTCCCTGAAGATTCAGATTTGACAGTATTGGTCCTTAAGTTGCTACTTGGATCACAAAGTTAGTCCAAATCCTATGTTAAAACAATACCCAACCCATAAAACCCCACCTTAACCCACGACCCATCATCCCTCATTCCCTCCTTTTTCATTTTCCCCTTTCTCTAATACCCAAAACCTGTGTCTTCTTTCTCTCTAACCCAGGACACTCAACCTTCAATCACCCCATTACCCAGGCTTTTTCTTAAAATTATTTTTTGTCATTTAGAATGTAGGAAAATTGTTTTCACACTCGTAGGACTTAAATTGCATCTTTTTCACTTTCGAGGCTCGGGAATATCTCGTGTTTTCGCGTTTTTGCATTTTAGCACCCTAGGATGTAATTTAGCGTTGTTTTATTGTTTCTTAGGCTTAGTCGTAGTTTATTTAGTGTTTTCTTTGTTTTACATGCTTTATTTTCATTTCCGTTCTTTATTTTGTAGAATACGTAATCACAATTCCAAAAATTCGTTTAACCAATTCAAGCCCATAATCACGAAACTCAACGACACCGTCAATTTCACACCTCGTTGGGACACGACCCGGGAAATCACTTTTCCGGTATCACTTTTATCACACCCGTAAGATTTGGCACGTTAGCCTTTTTCCTAAAGGGTTAATTTGTCGAATTTTACGGTTAATTTGATATATTGATATTTGTGTTTATTTTCACCACACTCACAAATAGACGAATCAAATTTTTTATTGAAAATGTGATACGCTTACGCAGCGCGTTCGGGGTCAAAGGAACTTCCTTTTTGTCGAGCAAGTTTTTCAACACCCTAGGCAGTGAACCTAATCGTTGTAGCGTAGTATTAGGGTAAGCCACGGGAATTGATATCGTTATCTAGGGGAATAGGAATGCTAGTGAGGAGTTACTACGCTAAGGTTGGAGTTGAGGAAGATTATTATTTTTTTTTTATGTTTTTTTTAGGAAATGGAAAGGTGGGAATCTCGGGGTTTGGATTTGGGGGGTTGGTATTTCTACCGATTACTTCTACTTATCTAATTATCTAAACTAAGGTGTATGTAGTCTATGTCTAATTATTGTGTGCTCGTATGATGGTTTAAAGATGTGTTTACTTAAGTTTTATTACTCCTTAACTATCTCCTATTGATGGTTGAATTGTCACGACCTTATTCTTAATCGCTTTGTGTGTCTAAGGTCGTAGGGTATGCGTTTATCCCTAACTCTTTGAAACTACCAAAGGGTCTCGTCTACAAAATCTCTAGGATTTATAAACTCTAACTCTAAGGTACTCTTTGGATGGTTTAGTCTACAACTACTCTAGGTGTTATAGCCTAAGGTTCACAAAGATTAATCAAGCATTAACTACACAACGGATGACCTATCGCATTACTAGATCATTAACAATTAAGATAAGAGACAACCAATCAATATTTAATAGTTAAGTTTCATATTCCCTAAGCAAACACACAAGTAAATTAGCCAGACATGGAGAACATGCAAGCATACACACAAATAATTGAAGACATAATTGAATTAATGAAGTAAAACACTTTTCTTAGTGTAAGATAGGGTTTAGAACCCTAAAATACTGTACAAGACAGCCTTGGTTCGGTTTAGGTTTTTACTCCAAAAGACTACACACAAAAAAATTGAAAATTCGGATTCTATATATAAGATTACATTCGCGACGGCGTCACCTTATGATTTGTGACGCCGTCGGGTCGCCGTCATTAGGGTTTCGTCTTGGCCACGTTAGTCTTGCGACGGCGTCACCTTGTGCTGCCATCCTCTTCAGCCTCTGAAGCAGTTTGGATCAAATCTAGGCCGTCTGAATTGCGACGACCTACTCTTTTAAAGCCTGACACCGTCACTTATAAATTAGCAATTTTCTCTCTGAGCCGTCACAAAAATGATGCGACGGCGTCGCAGTTAAGCAGTGACGCCGTCCCCTTGTGTTTCAGCAGCTTGAGTCTCTCGATTCTTGACTTTGGCCATTTTCTTCGTATATCCGCGCCTTTTCGTCCAAATAAGTTCCATTCCAGCAATTTGCCTTCAAGAGACCTAAAAAGTGAAAAGGAACGATATTAAGTAATAACGGATACAAAAGTGATCAAATAAGGGCTTAAACGACCCCTCAAAAAGGTACATTTTTAAACCTTATCAAATATCCCTACACTTGGTATTTGCTTGTCCTCAAGCAAATGTGCTTTTAGCCAATTAATTTATAAGTTAGGGGTCATGAAGCATTGGTTTAGAACAATCCACAACACATATAAGCCCCGCAAAAGTCATAACAAGCACGAAAATTACATACTAGCATCTCACATGGGGTGTTTGGATACTCACATCTCTCGGGTGTATATGAAATATAACAAGTTGAAAATGGAAGATAAACACTCATTAACCGGTCCTAGTACATAGATTACCATATCCTTGAGAATAGATCAAACCTCCATCGCTTTGGCGTAAGCACCTAGGAAAGACTATCAAAGAGGTCTTTTAAAGGGTTGTAATGTTAGGCTTACGGTAGGGAAACAAAGGGTTTGGTGGGATAGGCTATTTAGTGGTGGCAAGTCAAAAATCTTTATGTTACAAGCATGCGAAGAATGGCGTTGCTAAGCCAAGACTCGACACTCTAAACTCTAGATAACTGAAACAAACAAACATAAATTTAAAGGATAGATGTAGGATGGTAGCCCGTATATATATATATATATCTATACATTATATATAAGAGGAGGCATGCCACATAAAATGCCACTTGTCTTCCCATAATGCCAAGTCATATTTCCATGTCATCATTATATTTATGTGGCATTTTTTTTTAAAATGACATGTGGCATTTTAATTAATATATGTACATTTTTTTTTTAAATTTTGATTTTCTTTTTGTGTTTTTATAATTTTAAATGTCACCTCATAATTCCACCCCCATACACCACTTAAAAATTCGAATTAGTAAATTTAAAAAGAGAGTTGCCAAGATTCGAACTTAGGATGGAAGGCACAAATAAATAAACACCTCAACCATTGGAGCATTCCAATGGTTGTGATAAATTTTGCAACATATAGTTGATATTGCATGAACCAATAAGGTTGTCAAATATTAATGTATTAGGGTTTTTATATACGAACATGTTATTAAAAAACCAAAACCGAAAATCATTCAATGAAAGTGTGCAGCCATCATCATCATCATTGGTAATATTAACATCTTAAAAAACCCTTGCTGTTTCTAATCTCGATCATAGCTTTCAGGTTTGGTTTCGCGACCACAGTTGCGTCTTGAGATGGAAGATGCTCTCAAAAGAGAAGATTTTGGAATGGCATTAGTTTGTCTACTAACCAGTTACATCAACTGACATACTCTATAGTTTTTTTTTTTTTTTTGAACATGTGCATTTTTGTCTCTTAGGTGACATGAAGGTTAAAGGTTCGTTTGGTGAACTTGGGTTCACGTCAGATAATGGTGTACGTAAGTTTTAATATCTCCATTTTGTTTAGTTTGATTTGTTTATATGACTTTTCACATTGATTATTAATTTATATGGATTCTCTGTAATATCTCCATTTTCTTTAGTTTGATTTGTTTATATGACCTAGCTCTAAATGATTGAGTACCATTAATATGGGTAAGGAGACAATACCTTTTGTTCTTTTGTAGTTTTTATGAATAGATATTCTGTTCATTACAATGGATGGGTAACATTGATATATGCTTTTCAACGATATTTGATCATGCTGTAGAAAGTTTTTGCAACTTCTAATATATTTGATGTAATTTTTACTAGCAGGGTTCCTATCGATATGTGGCCATGTTGTTTAACAATTAAGAGATATACGTTATTGTCATGAGAAAGCCGTTTATCATGATGACCTCAGGTAACTAATCCAATTCCCTACCATAATTTCAATATTAGAAGTCTATCTGGCAGTATTGGGATACTTATATATTAACGGATAGGTTTGGGCACCAGACGATTTTAATACTACCATGGCTGTTTAAATATTCAATCCTAAACACCCCATAATCTCCACTATGTACTTTTATATCTTTTGTTTTTTAATTATTCAATGTGAAAGGGGATTAGAAACCTCTACATGTAAGGTAGTTGTCATGCGTATCATTTATTTTCTTTGTTAATTGTGTTACAATGATTCAAGGTGACTTCTATTACTTTCTAAATCAGATGATACAGTAGCAACTGCAGACCGAAGCTACAAATGATACGGTAGCAAAGGATGATTCAGAATCACTTACTGAAAAGAGTAAATCTGCTGAGTCGGATGAAAATCTTCAGATAGTGGAAGAGATTGTTGAGATAGTTAACGGTAATACAGAATGTCAGAATGTGGTTATGGATGATGATGTTTTGAGTACAAAAAATGATGGAGCAGAATCAGCTATTGAGGTTGAACAACAATTGGAGACAGAAGATACTGATGATCTAATAGTGGAGGATGATTCTGAGTCACTCATCGAAGAGGGTGAATCTGTTGAGATAATTGATGATGATAAGGAATCTTAAACTGTTGTGACGGATGATGTTGTGAATGTTTCGGGTCCAGAAGATGATGAAGCAGAATCGGCTAATGAGGTTGAACAGCAATTGGAAGCAGAAGCTACTAATGATCCAAAAGTAGAGGATGATTCAGGATCACTGAGCAAAAATAATGAATTCGTTGGATTGGATGAAAAACTTCAGAATCTGGAGGATACTGTTGAGATCACTGATGATAATAAGGAAACCCAAACTGTGCTTATGGACGATGTTTAGAGTCTTTCAAGCTCAGAAGAGGAAGTGAAATCAGTAAGTGAGCTTGAACAAAAATTAGAGACAGAAGCTAATAATGATCTATTAGTGAATGATGATTCAGAATCACAGATCGAAAATAGTGAATCTGTCGTGTTTGATTCAAAACTGCAGAAGGTGAAAGAAATTGCTGAGATAATTGATGATAATAAGAGATCTCAAGATATGGTTGTGGAGAAAGTACAAAACACTTTAAGCCAGGAAGATGATGAAGCACGGTCAGTCCATGAGGCTGATGAACATTCATCGGAGACAGGGTCTACGGACGATGAAATCATCAATGAGAGTACAGTTTCACAAGTGTCAGAAATCAGTATCGATGAAAATCAAACAGAAGTTCAACTAAATGAAAGTGTTGAAATTATGGAAGATTTTCCGGATACTGAATCTGTGAAATCAGAACACGGGAATGAAGAGGTGTGTTTAGAAAAAGATCAGATTTTTAAGGTTGAAGAAGCACAATTTGAGGTCAAGAAATCTCAAGATAGACGCGCGTTAATCTTCCCTCCTTCGTTTGCGTGCCTTGAAATTAAGGTTTAGTTTGGATCATACGTGCCTCCTATTAGAGATTAACCCAAATTAATTTTACCCGCCACCTGTGTAATGCCTGAAGTTTATATTGAATTCGGCTCATTCAGTAGTCATAAGAAGGCTCCAAATAAACTTCCTGATGTCTCAGTCACTGAGACCGAAACTGAACCAGAATGTGGTGCGGAAAACAATATTTCTGAAATACTTACGCCGACTTGTCTTGAAGTTGATGAGATAGATGACGTTCAAAGGGCAGAGGAGGTTCCTGAGGGTTCTGAGAGCAACAATTCTGAAATCATTCTTAATGATTTAAAAGAAGAGAATGCCGAGATTCCAGCTTGTCATAAATTTGATGAGGTGGATGACGTTCAAAAGGCAGAGGAGGTTCCTGAGGATTCTGTAGGTGAGGCTGTAGATGCTTAGACTGTGGAAGCCGAGGTTCCACTAGATAACCTCTTGATAGAGGAACGTACATCTGAGGATGAAAAGTTCACCGAGGAGATTAATAATGCTCAGCTGCAACTTGATGAAAAGACAAGGTGCTAGAGTTGACAAACACAATACTAAATGATGAATGTAAATACGTAATCAATTTTTTTATTCATTGCCATTTTTTTACAATCACAGACCGATTCAATCAATTTTTTTATTCATTGCCATTTTTTTTCTAAAAGCTAAAGCTTTTGAATTCTTAAAGACAATACGATCATCGGTAAAACATATTTATAATACTGATGAATTAATGATTGTTGATTGATTTGGTTTGAAATAAAGTTTTATATTTTGTGGGGGTGATTCGTTTTGAAACAATGTTTTTTGTTAGGTTTCTAATGGATTCTTGGGCACCAGACTTTCTGTTGCTATGGGTGGCTCATGTTCGGACAGAGTTGAATTTACGCAACGGGCAAATAGTCGCGGAGGTAACTGTTTTGAACATGTTTATTGATTCTTGGTCACATATTTAGTTTCTTCCAATCTGGATTGAACCTTATGAAGGTCCTTTATAGGTTTATTGTTCATGTGTTTTTATGTAGTGATCGAGATTATATAATTGATTCTTGGGTACCCGACCTCAACCACCACCTATATAATTAATATGGCGCGTGTAATATTTTTTTTATGGATGCTAAAATGGGTGGTTTATGCAGGTTTCATAATTGGTCAAAACATGTGACCTACTAATTCGGGTAAGGGTCGAGACCCATTGATCAGTGTACATGCTTTCGTAAATTGAATTGAGTTTTGATTCATTGAGTTTTATGATTCATAATAAGGAGTCTTTGGAATTTTTTTCACTATCAAAGTCCAACACTTTATTAAGGGTTGTTTGGAATTTCTACTTATTTACTTATTATTAGCCGATAAACTACAAGTAATAAGGGCTGTTTGGGGATACATATATTTTATACTTTTTTGCTTCTGCACTTATTTGTTAGCTGAAGTAACTACAGGTAAAAAAGGCTATTTGGGGTTACATATTTTTTCTATTTTTTTGCACTTATTTGCTTATGCACTTATTGTATATATGTTCTTGCAGGATTTTATAGATCATGAGAAGAATAGTGTATCATTTAAGGTGACATGTCTAAAACATTTTAGGTTACTTAATGATTTTGTGTTATTACTATGTTTTTATAATTTGTCAGTTCTAAGTGATTCCAGGTTACATGTTATGCTGCCAGTGACTTTGTCTTATTGTATTAAAAGAGAAACAAAACACTCATGATGTGAGAAGGTAATGAGTGACTTGAACACAATTATAATGCAGTGGTACACAAGCTCTCAGGTTAGCGTCTCTTTTACTATAACAAAGGCACGTGCTTGCAAATTGGATGGATAGTTTAAAGTTATATTTCACTCCAAAGAAGTCACAAACATGTCATCTCAGCCACAATTAAATGTGCAAAATGGTCGAATTCAAAGCCACCAAAGTGTTTTTTATGGCATACGATAAGTAAAAAATTTTACCAGCTAAGCATCAACTTAATTTGGAAGCCTATTTTTAAAAAGTTATAACCTTAAGGTTGGTTGACGGTGGCGGAATAAGAAACATTAGCAAACGGATAAGGTGACATGGGATATAGATGTTTTATAAATTGCTGCTACTTGGTTAGTTAAGATTGGCGAGCTAAATTGAAATTTATTGTTAAACCGATATGATTTAGTAGGGTGATTGTTGATTATATCTAACTAGCAACCATTTTTTAAAAAGGTAAATATAATGAAAGTGATAGTTTATGTTTATTGTTGGCAAAAAAGGGGAAAAAACCAAAAGGTCCAATGATGTTTTCTTTTGCTTCGTATTTAAACACAATCCCCGTAGTGCTATAAGTGAACTATATAAGTTATATGCATTATTATCTCATTAACGATTCTTCTTGCATGTTTTCTACATGGGTTACTGTTATAAGAATATCAAAAGGCTTATAATAAAATTACTAATGGTGGTTAAAGACCTTATGTTGCGGTCCTTTTGAACAACTAGAAGCTAAAGAGGTACATACATATAAAAATACAAAAAAAAAAAAACCAAACCACACCAGCTGGGTTATGTTATTTCTCAAATGGGTTAATTTATAAAATAGGGCTTAAAAGATGATGGATTGAACTGGTCAATGTGACCTTTTTTTTACCAATGTGGCACTTTATCTATCTTATAAGTTGGATTTGATATTAATTGCTAGAATGATGCTCTTTGGAATTAAATTTCTAGTTAACAGGAATGTGTTTGAATGCAAATGCCAGAAACAGTTTTGACAATATACATGCCCATCGATCTAATACACGTTATTGTTCCTTCCATGCTACAAGGTATTCTTATGTTATTCTCATTGCATTTGCAGAATTTGTTGTCCTCTTTGAAAGCTATGTTCTTTTTCTTTCAAATATTAATTATAAAAAAAAAGTAAATGGTTGGATTTGTTAGATGTAACAATTGAACCTGGTGATGAAACTAAGCAGAAGATGCTGGACATTCTCAAACGTTTTCATTCATATGGAGAGGCTGATAGCTTGGACAATGATGATGGTAAGTTATTAAATAGCCCGTTAAGGTAGTTTTTTTTGTAACGGTGCTCATTTGGATTTAATTGCTTGCTTTAACTTTCATAATTTGCTTTTAAAATAATTATCCTGCTGTAACTGTTACTCATCATTTCTCTATCACATTCTTGCCATCTTTAGCATCTAGATGATGGAAATCGTTCTTACTTAGTTTTTTTTCATTTAAGTATTAGTGGATTCAACTTTATCAGATGAGACCATTCAAAATATCATTTCTGGTATGTTTGTAGATTACTTCTCTTTCACTATCAAGCTACAAATGAGTAGATTGGGTAACGGGTCAAAAAGGGTACCTTTCGATCCTACTTGGAAACTTCTCTTGGATTTTATAATATCATGTCCTAAATATGATAATAATAAACACAATATAGTTACACAGTGATAAGCTATTTTCATAAATAGAACATTTTATGAGGTTTTATGCATTGTCAATACATTGTGTGTAACTTTTGACTGTTCTCATATTATCTGCATGTTAAGCTTAACTCATTTGAACTGTCATGTTAAGCAAACTGATAGAACCATGGAACCCTCGTGGTTAATACCCTCTGCTAGATCAATATCTCTCAGCAAGAAGGAACCCAACGTATTCAACCCATTAAAAATGAAGAATCCGTCCCATTGAACCAAAGCCACGAGATTCCTCCAGGCCAAGAAATTGCACTACCTCCAATTAACAAACTAACGTCAACTGAACCATCCCCACTTTTAGCCATTCACCCGTTAATTTCTTTAAGTAGTACTTTGAGAAAAATTTTATATGTTTGACCAGTTTCCTTACAAGTTGATGTTTTTGTTTGACATGTTGATTTCTTTAGGTTTACACATTTTATTTGATTTGTATGATAATCTCTTTCTATATATGCAGTCTCACCCATTTTTAAGAGAGTGTAATTTAGTTTGTTCAGTTGGTGGACCCGAAGCTCCAAGGTCATTTCTCTATTGGTACCGAAGATGCATAAAAAATGGCACTCCTTGAAAGGTGAGTATACTACTCGTTTTTTTCTTCATAATATAACCTTCTGACAATATTTGTATAATGCTATACAAAGCGTTGTTAATTACTTTTTTCAAATTAAATTTCTAACATATATTTTTCTGGATGTGTCAGAGTGCAATGTTTTTCCTTACTTGACAAACCTAAAGGCTAAAGACTAATTTTACTATTTTTATAGTATGCATAGTGAGCATTTGATCATGCATAAAATGACTTTCTATCTTACTGTATCATTATTAATGACTACGATGGCATTGCGTTTTGAAAGTAATTATGCTATATGAATTAGTCGAAATCGGATAATGATTTGTAACAAAGCGCTTCAGGATATAGTGTTTGGATGTGCTTTTGCTATACGAAGTTGGGATGTTCATATAAGAAGTTGTTTGCATGTTTAGGATATTATGATTATTTAAGTAGATACTGGACTAAGGAATAGTTTAGTTTGCTGTTTTCACACATATATTATAAATCACAACCTTCTTTTATTTATATTTTTAATATATATTTTAATAGGCGTTGACTGGATGGATGTTGGCTTATCACTTCATTAACGCTCACTACACACATTTGCTTGTGAAGGTCATCAAATTTGGAGACAACGATGCATGGACGTTTATAATATTAATACTTACAAACACTATTGTTTATAGGATCGTTGACTTATTATTTATTATTCCTTTAATGAACTTATATCGTACGTTGTCATTTATTACTTTAGTCACACACTCAATTTCTTAATGAATAATTTTTTTATAAACCCCGTGAATACACGGGTCTATAAGCTATTACTACTATTCAAATGTCTGGAAAATGCTTTAATAGTGGTAACGTAAATACATTGGGTTGGAACTCTGTCAAGAAAAAGAAACGCTACATATGTTAAATGAAACATTGTTAATGATTATATTACAGATGACATCTCATCGTCTTATTCATTTGATTGGAAGGTCTGATAAGGTCTGGAGTCTCCCAGGTAGGTTATCCCTTTGTAGAGGTATACTTATTAATGTTCCAACATCTGTATTTTTAAAGGAGGTACAATTGCTTCTTAAAGATGAAATTCACAAACGCGATATGCAGGGCCTTTGTCTATATTAAACAAGCAATTGATTAGTTGGAATGACTATTATGAATGGAGAGGCATCCTGTTAGATTCTCCTGCTGCGCTGCTTCTTCATTGGGTAATGTATACTTATCTCGTAATTGTTTCTGAAAACCAATGGACATTACTTCACATGAACGATAGCCATAACTACTTCTACTTAAATTGCAGCCATTGACCATATATCAGGCCATTCAACTCGCTTCTGCTAAACAGTTGATCCCTGAAACTATGGATGACTGTGCATACACTACCTAGGTATTTTAATTGCTTTTCTACTTTTTGTTTTCCAAATTAAGATATGTTTTTTTGTTCTCCATGTTTTAGATCTAATTTACGATATGATGGAAAAAACTCAGTAACACTAAACTTTAGATATACATAAATAAGGGAAAATGGAAATACATATATAGTGGGTAAATGGTATCAGCAAAAAAAAATAATAAATGTTAATAATATTATAAAATGTAAAACATTTTCAACATTAATATTGTTTATAACAACATGTTATAAAGTAGCTACCTCCAATTAGCCGTATTATTGATTATGCTAACACAAATTATTTCTTTTTGTACTCAATACATTCGAGGTATGTTTTTACCCTTTTCTATTCTGCTCATATGGCCACCTCTAATAAAACTTACAAATTTCTATAACTTATGTATTGGGTCAGTGAAAAGCAGAAAAAACGATACCGTAAATACGAACCTTCATTGGGAATCTACTTATTAGTGTTCTGATTAATAATGGATATCATTAAAGACATCTGGGAAATTAGGTTGATACAAAAACATATGTTCACACTATATCGACAAACATAACATAAACACATTGTAGATTTTCTTTAATAAACAAAAACAATTAATAACAAAAATAAAACAAAAATAAAAAAACACAAATCAAATAACTTACCTGCTTTTAGTCGTTTAATGGATTATGGTAAACATTAATTATAAATCTTTAACCTTTCATTTAACTTTTAATTACTTTTTAGTATATATTTGATACACAAAATCATAAAAATAATAACCACAAGTCATACCCGTCCATCGGACGGGTTTTGACACTAGTATATATATATATATATATATATTTAACACTCTATATTTTTTTCTTTTTCTCTTTTTCTATTTTTTTTCGACTTTTTTTTTTTTTTTCATACACTTTTACTCTACCATCATCTACGGTAACATCAAAATGATAGGGATCTATAGGCACATCCCTACACTTGAATTTTTATTATTCTAACACTAATTTGACCCGAATTGAAGAAAATCAAAACACTAGGAGTACATTATTACGCAAATAAAGGGAATTTGAATTTAACGTTCATTTTCCCGTCATTTCATAAACTTTAACTTTTCCCATGAGTCCCAATCGTCCCAAAACTGTATACAAAGGATATGACTCGACTTAGCAACTTATGCAAGCAACTAGATAATTGAATTAAGGGTTTTAGGGTGATAACAATAATGCACTAAAAGTGAGTGCATACAAGGTAGGCTAAGGCGATTTGGGTGTACATTTGGGGGTGGGGTGTAAACAATGCTCTTCATTGATATTCCGGAAAACCGAAACATCACGAGAACCGCGAAAAGGATAGGCTCTGAGGGGTTAACTAGGGTTATCGTGTACTAAAGATGAGTACAACGCAAGGGTGTGGGGGAATTACTCAATCGATGTGGAAGAAGTAATTATATTACGGGTATCAAATAAGGGTTATCCTAATGCCTCTTATCATTTAGTTATTCCTAACTACACAAGTGTAGTCTTACTAGCGATCTCGGGATGCATCACAAAACAAGTTCTAGAATCTATTATACTACCGGTTCACACTAAGCATTAAAGATAAATGCTTTAATTCCTACTAATCTAAGGGTGATCCTCACATTTTGGGTGGAATTTAAGTGGTAAAGGGTTTTTGTGCTAGTCATGCAACTTCCTATCCGTGAGACGCTTTTGTCAAGACTAATGGCCCACTCCTATATGTCATGAAAAATTTTAAATTTGGTGCCAAAATTACCCTAACCGACATTTTCTCGTGGTTTATTACACAAATACAATTGGGAAAAGCAAATAATCAAGGATAAGCATAGTTTCAAAGTTCCCGTTTTATTTTCCCTCCCTACACTTAAACTGAACATTGTCCCCAATGTTCCCCGAAAATATCAAAGTTATGATAATAGAAGGTAATTAAAAACGAAAGAAACTAATACTCCCCTGATTAGCTCGGTAGGATCCGTGTGTGAAGTAGTGGTTAAATCCTTTCCAAGAAGAATGTATGCGTGAAAAGTTCCTTCCAACCTTATGTATCTTCTTCTTGATAAATAAAACCTGCACACTTGAAGAAAACAAACGAAACCTTCCCGTAAAATCGGCGGTAATAATATATATAAGACTCTACTAGACTAGGATATAATGCTTGTGGAATGGATGTTTACAGAATTTCTGGAAAATTAAGACCTGGATAATTCCAAAATTTATAAGCGCTCGAAACGAGAAAAAAGTAATCAGTTGATTTTGCTCCTTCTGACGCCGTCGTTCGCGATCTGACGCCGTCAGTTATCTGACAAAAGCAGTCTGCGATTTTCGAAAAATTCTGGAAAATTTATATCTTTAAAGTCTGGAAAAATTTTCTGCAAAACATCCATTGTGACTCGATACAAGCATTTGACTCGAACTAACACACATGTATATCTTTTAATTGATTGAAATTCTCATGTTTACGTTTTTTTGGAAAACGTGTGTAATCCTCCCTACACTTATCCTTTATGTAAAATACCTTTATATGTAATTAAGACGAGGTCAATAAAAGATATAAGACACAAACAAGCAAACAATTAAGCATGGGTTGCCTCCCACGAAGCGCTTTTCTTTATTTATGAGTCTTGTAGCTAGACTCGTAGTCGTGCTCCTACGTATCGATATAAGTAAGCCTATCCTTAACAATGTCATAAGGATCAAACTTATCATTTAAGTTCCTAGTAGTACGTTTGGTTCGATATGCCTTTACAAATTTCTCTCCATCGGGATCATAGATCGTTATTCTAATGTGCCACTCTCCATTACCATCACTAGGCGGTCTATCCCAATCCCATTTATGTCCAGGCTTATCGCTCTCAACTTTCTACTTATTCATGACAAGGTTGATGGGCAAGCTTCCTAGGAACTCGGTCATCTTCCTAAATACTAAGGCGTCCTCGAACGGGTTCACTTCTATGTCCCTAGCCATTTCTTTTTCTTGGAAAGTTGCTTTACAAGTAAAGGCTTCATCTAGGTAGAAAGGTCATTGGGCACCTATGAAATTCTTATCTATCCAAGGTCCGTATCTAGATGGCGCTCTATCCAACCTAATCTTATGTGGGAGTTCCTCTTCCTTGTAGTAAGTATGCTTTTTGACATCGTAAATTGACCTAGCACTCCCCTCTCCTACCACTATTTTGGACATCTTACAATCAATGATGGCACTAGTGGTAGCTAAGAATCCTCTTCCTACTAGCAATGGGCATGTCGGGTCCTTATTCATGTCTAGCACATGGAAGTCGTCCAAAAGAGTCAATTCCCCTACGTGTACTACCATGTCTTTTATTATCCCTACCGGATGTGCAACACTACCGTCCGCAAGACCTAAGATGGTTTCCGTTGGTTCTATCTTACCTAAGTTAAGGCTTATATGGAGCGACAACGGAACAAGATTGATGCATGATCCTAAGTCGGCTAGAGCATCGAGAGGTTTGGAAGTTCCAAGCCTACATGGAAGAGTAAATAGCCCGAGATCGTCTAACTTCTTAGGTAGATTATTTCGCACAAAAGCGGACCCATGTTTTCCAAGTTTAAGTTCTAACTCATATTTTTCTTTTAAAGCATTATAATAAGGTGCATGAGCTATGACTTCGAGAACCGGTTTTTCATGATGAAGTTCCTTGTACTCCTCCTCTAGATTAGGTTTGGGTTCTTGATTGACGGGTTTTTCAAGAGTAGGTTCCACCAATGGTGCGGGGCCTTGGTACCCCATTTTGGATTTCTTGGAACCCTTGTTGATAGCATTTACCGAGTGAACCGTTGGGTGTGAGGGGCATGGATGTGCACTCTCCCATGGTGAACAAGAACATGAAGTCGATGAAATCGAAATCACTTTTGGGTTCTTTATAATATCACTTGGGAGTGCTCCAATTTCCCGGTCATTAAAGGCTTTTAAGAGGGCATCAAGCTTGTTTGTCATCTCGCCATGTCGTCGCTTGAAATCGGCTTCAAGCTTAGTCAATCGAGTTTCTTGAGATGACATGAATCTAGATATAATTGCCTCAAGACTAGTGGGGTTCCCGGTGCTTGGAGGATTGAACCTATTAGGTGGACTAGATGAGCTTTGGGGTGTGCTTGAGTTTTGGTTCCACTTAAGGTTAGGGTGATATCTCCATGAGGGGTTGTGAGAGTTTCCTAAGTTGTTTTGTTTGGGCTTGAAAGTGTACCACTTCTCTCCCGCTCCATCGGTACGCGTGGAGGCGTAGTCCGCAAAAGCTTGTTCGGGGAGTCTTGTGCAATCACGAGTGTCATGGGGACCACTACATAACTCACAAGGTAGAGTGATTTTATTCACTTGATGTGAAGACTTAGGATTTTCGTAGGAGCTCATTAGGAATTTTACTTGATCTTCAAGCTCGAGCATCCTACGGTAGGAAGATTGTGAGTCATTGGAGGGCAAGGAGATTGGCTTAACGGTTTTGGACAACTCACGGAGGTCATTCCAACTTTCGTTGTCATAGAGAGCAAGGTCCTCTATTATACCCCATGATTCTTCCGCGGTGAGATCACTAAGTTTTCCACCGGCCGCTTGGTCAATGGATCGCTTAGTGGGGAAGTTGACATGATCATAGAAGAGTTGGACTTGGAGCCAAAGAACAATGCCGTGATGAGGGACTTTATGGAGTAAGTCCTTGAATCGAGTCCATGATTTGTAGAGAGATTCACCTTGACGTTGTTGGAACATTAAGATGTCATTCCTAAGCTTAGTGGTTCTCCCCGATGGGAAACATTGAGCAAGGAAGCGAGAGGTGAGATCATCCCAACTTGAGATGGAGCCGGCGGGAAGTCGCTCAAGCCAATTACTAGCTTGGTCCCGTAGAGAGAATTGGAAGAGACGTGGTCTCCCGAGTAGTAGCATCGAGGTCGATGGAATCGACAATTTTAAGGAAATCCTTTGGATGCTGATTAGGATCTTCAGAATGAAGTTCATGGAATGCACATCCGTTTTGCACCAACCGGATGGTGTCGGATCACAGGGCCGTAGTTTAGGCTTGGTCGGGAAGCTCAATGGTGTTCCTATAGCCTTGGTGGCTAGGTCTGGAGTATTAACCAAGAGTACGGTCTCTTGGTGGGACAACGATTTGAGGGGGATTATCACCTTCCGTGATGAAAAGTGATGGGTTACGAACAAAGGTCACGAAGAAGGGGGATAGACTACGAGGAAGCTAAAAATGAGAAAAATTTTTACTTGATAGGAATCAAGCAAAGAAACCTAAACGAGGTGGACTACTAACTAGCTATTCTATTCCCCGGTAGCGGCGCCAAAAACTTGATACGCTTACGCAGCGCGTTCGGGGTCAAAGGAACTTCCTTTTCGTCGAGCAAGTTTTTCAACACCCTAAGCAGTGAACCTAATCGTTGTAGTGTAGTATTAGGGTAAGCCACGGGAATTTATATCGTTCTCTAGGGGAATAGGAACGCTAGTGAGGAGTTACTACGCTAAGGTTGAGGTTGAGGAAGATTATTTTTTATCTTTTTTTATGTTTTTTTTAGGAAATGGAAAGGTACGAATCTTGGGGTTGGTATTTCTACCGATTACTTCTACTTATCTAATTATCTAAACTAAGGTGTATGTAGTCTATGTCTAATTATTGTGTGCTCGTATGATGGTTTAAAGATGTGTTTACTTAAGATTTATTACTCCTTAACTATCTCCTATTGATGGTTGAATTGTCACGTCCTTATTCTTAATCGCGTTGTGTGTCTAATGTCGTAGGGTATGCGTTTATCCCTAACTCTTTGAAACTAGTAAAGGGTCTCGTCTACAAAATCTCTAGGATTTATAAACTCTAACTCTAAGGTACTCTTTGGATGGTTTAGTCTACAACTACTCTAGGTGTTATAGCCTAAGGTTCACAAAGATTAATCAAGCATTAACAATTAAGATAAGAGACAACCAATCAATATTTAATAGTTAAGTTTCATATTCCCTAAGCAAACACATAAGTAAATTAGTCGGACATGGAGAACATGCAAGCATACACACAAATAATTGAAGACATAATTGAATTAATGAAGTAAAACACTTATCTTGGTGTAAGATAGGGTTTAGAACCCTAAAATACTATACAAGACAGCCTTGGTTCGGTTTAGATTTTTACTCCAAAAGACTACACACACAAAACTGAAAAATTCGGATTCTATATATAAGATTACATTCGCGACGGCGTCACCTTATGATTTGTTACGCCGTCGGGTCACCGTCATTAGGGTTTCGTCTTGGCCACGTTAGTCTTGCGACGGCGTCACCTTGTGCTTGTGACGCCATCCTTTTCAGCCTCTGAATCCGTCTGGATCAAATCTAGGCCGTCTGAGTTGCGACGACCTACTCTTTTAAAGACTGACACCGTCACTTGTAAATTAGCAATTTGCTCTCTGAGCCGTCACAAAAGTGATGCGACGGCGTCGCAGTTAAGCAGTGACGCCGTCCCCTTGTGTTTTAGCAGCTTGAGTGTCTCGATTCTTGACTTTGGCCATTTTCTTCGTATATCCGCGCCTTTTCGTCCAAATAAGTGCCATTCCAGCAATTTTGCTTCAAGAGACCTAAAAAGTGAAAAGGAACGATATTAAGCAATAACGGATACAAAAGTGATCAAATAAGGGCTTAAACGACCCCTCAAAAAGGTACATTTTAAAACCTTATCAAAATGTTTTGATTTTCGTTGCCCCAAGACTGCCCCAATTGCGTAATCACTTGCATCACGCATAAGCTCAAAGGGAAAATCCCAGTCGGGGGCAACTAAGATCGGAGCTTCAGTTAATTTATTTTTGAGAAAATTAAATGCTTCAACGCATTCATCGGTGAAGATAAACGGAGCATCCTTCTCGAGGAGATGGGTCAGAGGGCGGGCTATCTTAGAAAAATCTTGAATGAAACGGCGATAGAAACCGGCATGACCCAAAAAACTCCGAATACCTTTGATGGTAGTGGGATGAGGGAGTTTAGCTATAACGTCGACTTTAGCTCGGTCGACCTCAATCCAAGATTTTGTCTCGAACCATGAAGTGGCATTTCTCCCAATTCAAGACCAAATTGGTGTCTTCACACCGTTTAAGCATGTGGTCTAGATGAGAGAGGCAAGAAGTGAAAGAATCTCCATAAACCAAGAAATCATCCATAAAAACTTCCATGGTATTTTCGATCATGTCGTGGAAAATAGCCATCATGCACCTTTGGAACGTACCGGGAGCATTGCATAAGCCAAATGGCATGCGTCGGTAAGAAAATGTTCCATAAGGGCAAGTGAAAGTCGTTTTCTCTTGATCTTTCGGATCGATTGGAATTTGAAAATAACCGAAAAAACCATCGAGAAAGAAACAGAACTCATTCCCCGCTAAACGTTCGAGCATTTGATCCATAAAAGGAAGCGGGAAATGGTCCTTACGAGTAGCATCATTCAACTTTCGGTAATCAATACACACCCTCCATCCGGTGACGAGGCGTGTGGAAATCAATTCATTATCTTCGTTCATGACTACGGTCATTCCACCCTTCTTTGGGACACAATGGATAGGGCTAACCCATGAGCTATCGGAAATTGGATAAATGATTCCGGCGTCGAGGAGTTTAAGAACTTCCTTTTTGATAACCTCATGAATTTTCGGATTAACCCTATGTTGTTGTTGGATAACGGGTTTATAATCTTCTTCCATTAAAATCTTGTGAGTACAAAAACGAGGGTTTATGCCCTTGATATCAGAAATTTGCCAAGCGATGGCACTCTTATGTTTTCGAAGGATATCCAAAAGTGCGGTTTTCTCCTCATCTTTTAAGTTTTTAGCAATGATGACGGGAAACTTGTTAGGTTCTTCAAGAAAAGCATATTCAAGATGAGGAGGTAAATCCTTGAGCTCGGGCTCCGGAGGTTTTTCATCAGACGTTTGTACTTCTTTGAGTTCTTCAATCGTAATCTCTTTCGGAGGGAGTGACGGTGATGGATCTTCATTTAGCAATTGTTCAAGATAAAGGATATCTCTCTCCGAATCATAAACACCATCATCAATTCCCGGTGGAATCGAGTCATCAATAGCAAGAAACTCATCGATCTCTTCCAAAAGGAAGTCACCTCCCTCAAACAGAGTGAAAGAGGGGGAAGAGTCGGCAATGATTGGTTCAGAAGGTTGTTCATAATTTAGAGAAGAAGGTGAATCAGAAGAAGTAGAATTGTTAGCAAAACCGAGAACTTCTTGAGCGTACTCCTCACAAGAAACATCAATAACGTCAATTCGATTGATGGAAGCATCGTCGAAATTTGAGGAGTACCTCGTCGTTTGATTAATGTTGAATGTGACAGCTTCTTGGTTAACTCTCAACGTAATCTCTCCTTCGAACACATCAATTAAGGCACAACCGGTCCTTAAGAAACACCTCCCGAGAATAATGGGTACTCGAGGGTCGGCATCGAAATCTACCACAACAAAATCCGCGGGAAAATAGAACTCCACCACTTTGACAAAGACATCCTCGGCTATACCCTTTGGACGGGTCGTAGAACGTCGACTAGCTTGAGGGTCATACACGTTGGGGTAAGTGGGGGCAAGGAAAGTTTCTCGTAGAGTGAATTTGGCATCAAATTGATACTCGAACCAAGATCGGCCAAGGCGGAGCATTGAACAATTCCCTGAAAATCACACGGAATGAGGAATTTGCCGGGGTCACCTAACTTTTCGAGAAGTTTCTTGAGAATAACCTCCGAACAATTCTCATTCAGAGATGTTGTAGCAAGCTCATACAGTTTCTCCTTGTTCGTAAGTAATCCCTTAATCGTAGAAGCAAGTTTGGGCATCAAGAGAAGGGCATCCGCAAAACTGATTTCCACATTCAAGTCTTTGAAGATTTTGAAGAATGTTTCCATTTGATTATTAGACTTTTCACGAAGCGTTTGATCTTTAAGACGAGATGGATATGGGATAGACGGTTTCGAATTAGATTTCTTCACATTAACGGGAGCATCTTCTGGCTCAGAATCTTGGACAACCGTGGGTTGGACATTCACAGTACTTCCTTTATTAGTAGGAAGCACCAGGTCCTTTGTCACCCTGGTCTCACGGTCTACCACACGAGAGGAAGAAGGAGAAGTGGTAGGAACCGTGGGTCCATCGTAAGCTACACCACTTCGGGTAGTGATCGCTTTCATGTCACCTCTCAGGTTCGGAATCGTATTACTTGGAAGAGTACCGGAACTCGAGGGTTGATTGGCTTGAAAGAAATTAGCCATCATATTCTTCATTTCACTCATCTGCTTGTTACTCGTAGCAAATTCATTCCTGATGCTGGTGATTTGAGTTTGTAAACTTTTAATGGTGTTGTCGGAGTTCTTCATGTAAGTTAGAAACTCGTTGTTCGGAGCAACTAGATGAGGTGGTTGATAAGGTGGTTGAGTATGAGAAGGTTGTTGATATTGCTGTTGAGGAGATGGTGGTTGTTGGTAAACTTGAGGTGGACGAGCTTGGTAGTGTTGATTACAATGATTAGCTCCTCGGTTTTGATTGTTGTTACCATTGAAATGGTTTTGATTATGGTTTTGGTGTTGAGGTTGGTTGAAACCGGGAGGTCCGAGATAAATTGTTGAACGGTAGCTAAGAAGATTTCGATCTCCTTGCGGTTGATTGTAGTTCCCTATAGCAGCATAAACATCCTCTTGAGTGTAGCCACCGGCGGTTGTACCGCTTTCACTTGTTGATTTTGACTAGACAGATGCATTTGATACATTTTCAACATAGCCGTGTTCAAATCATCAACTTTCTTATGAAGAGCCGTATCGTGAGAAGAAGACGAATTTGATCTAGATGATTCACCCCTTTCGGCGGTAGAATCCCAATAATTGTGATGAGCGGTCATGTTCTTAATAAGATCGTAACATTCTTCGGGACGTCTTTTCATGAAAGTTCCACCGGCAGCAACATTGATTGTGTCACGATGTCTCAACGTCAAACCATTATAAAACGTATCAATTTGAGTGACAAGCAACATGTTATGATTCAGACATCGATCAATTGCAAGCTTATATCGTTCCCAAGCTTCAAACAAAGATTCATCGGGATATTGTCGGAAATTACTGATATCGTTCCTCAACTTTGTCACCATCGACGGTGGAATGTACTTTGCCAGAAACTTCGAAACCATTTCCTCGAAGGTATGAATCGAATTCTTTGGGAGTCGATCAAACCAAGAAGTGGCATGATGAGTCAAAGAGTACGGGAAAAGATATAGACGAAGGGCGTCATCGGAGACCCCATTTTGTTTCATACTCGAGTGCTGTTAAAAATTTATCAAGATGCTTGTTTGCATCGTCATCGGGTAAACCATGAAATTGACAACTGGTTTTTACTTGTTCTATCATATGATGTTTCAAGCTAAAATCGGTAGCTTGAATATTAGTCGGTGCAATGGGTCCTCCCCTCCCGTACATTGTGGGTTGACATAGCTCCTCCATCGTTCGGAGATCGGGAGCTACATTTTGATTAACGGGAGGAGGATTAGGACCGGGGTTTGGTGGTACGTTGTTAGCAGCCATATTACGTAACTCGGGTACGTTCTGATTCTGATTCTGAAGTCGTCTTGCTCGAGAGCGAGTGCGCATGCACTTTAAAACCGAGGCAATTAAATGAGACCGGTATTCGAAAACAACAGTGAACTTAAACCAATAATCCCAAGTGAATAAATCACTTCTATAAGATAAACGCACAAGGGAGCGGAGAAGCTATTAGGTCAGCGCGAAGCTTATTAAAAACCCGCCTCTTTTTAGCCGCAATTTAATGTCATGCCGTCCTTATACCCACCACACAGTTTGTTTATCTGATAGAAATAAATCAATTCACAAGCGACACAAAGGCAAGTTTTTGATCTTTAGTTCGGGAACTTACTAATGATAACACCTCAGTTGAGAATGTTATATAATTGATGTATTCTATTTTAGCTCAAAAACATAAGAGAAAATCTTTTTGTATTTTTAATATGATATATATATACAAAAGAAAAAGGAAAATATTTTTTACTTTTTTGATTTTTATAAAAAATAGTAACTTCACGAAGGAAGGATCTCGAGTCACTAATCGTTATACCGTTAACAATATTGTCGCGACACAACCTCCCCGGCAGCGACGCCAAAATTTGATTCGTGTAGGTTTAGGGGTGTGTGTGTGTGGATAAAACTACAATATCGATATCAAAAATAACCACAAGGAATGATTTAAAATCCCTTTAGAAAAAAGGATAGTGAATCAAATCCCGTGAGTAATAGTGATACGGATTAGGAAATCCGAGTCGTGTCCCAACGAGGTGTGAATAGGCAACGTCGTTATTGGTTTGTTATTAAAATGCTCGATGTTTTGGATTGATGATTTTTTTTAATCTAAACTAGGGGAAATGGGAAAGAAATTTAAGGGAAATTATACTACGGGGAATCCTAAATACGCGAATTAACGTAAAACGTAATTAATAAAACGCGAATTAAATGCAACTACGTCTAATCTAAGTACTAAAAATGATCTAAAATTACTTTTACACTAAAAATGAAATTTAAAACCTAATTATGATTTAAATCTAAGTTTTATGATTTTTATTTTATTTATTTGAATTAAAAACTAATTTATAACTTTTAAAACTAATCTAAAATTCTAAAAATGATGAAAATAAAGGGGAAAATTATGAAACTATTTTTTAAAAATCTAAAATAACTAAAAAGACTTTTCAAAACTAACTTTGTATTTTTTTGATGATTTTTATATTTTCTATGAATTAAAAACTATTTTAAACTAATTAAATGGCTAAAAATTACAAATTAAACTAGGAAAAATCTGGAAAAATTATTTTTTTGCTTTTTATATTTATCTTAATCTATGAAAATAGAAAAATTATTTTTTTGTCGCTTTTCTGATTTATTTGTAATAAAAGCTATTTAAAAAGTCTTAAAAACTGATTTAAAATAAGAAAAATAGTAAACAGTGGTGGAAAATTATGAAAAATTCAGGGAAAATCTAAAATATTATTCTAAATCTATGAAAAATAATAGAAGTGATGCTTGAGTGTAAGAAAATGAAGCTGATGTGAAAAGTGCTTATAAATAAGCACTCAAAATAAGCAAATTATCTCAAAAAGGCACCAAGTGAACACAGTAGCTAAAGTATGCAAAGACTACTTAAAAGAAATCTATTTCAACTACTCTAAACCTCTAATGTGCAAACTAATCTGATTTGACCAAATTGAATTTATGATGAAAATAACTTATAACCTATCTACTTTAAGCTAAAACAACTGCTTATCCAATAATTTAAACTAAAATCCAGATATTGAGAACTAAAGATCACCAAGCAGAGAACAACTAGACCAAATTTCAAGACCAAACAAGCAAATTTGAAGCCTAGAGTGGATCTGCAATTAGGCCAGGTTCACACTCAGAATCAGCTGAGTGTGAACAGGGCAAAACAGCTCTTATTGAGAGCTTATAAACTGCTTATAGAGCTTTCCAAAAATTCCACAAAAATCACTTTTCAAAAATAGACTAGTTGGAGTTATTTTTCAAAAAATTTCAACTATTTTTAACCAGTAATGAGTGTATGAAAATTCCACAAAGTTTTACAAAAATCACTTTTGACAATTTGACTATTAAGAACAGATTTGGATTTGTTGACCAAAATGAGATTTGAACTAATTTTATGAACTGAATGAGCTAAACTAAGATGAAATTAAACTGAATTAAGCTAGTTTATCACAATCTAAACCTAAATGCAGCTTATGATCTTCAAATTCCTAACTGATATGCAATATGGAAGCTGATTGAATTAATTTTGACTGTAAGAGTTTATGGATGCATTGTGAAGACTGATTTGAATGAAGCAGACCTAAACTAGCCTAAATCAACAGTACTTAGCTTAATAACTAACCTTGAGCTCAGGTTTGAAAGCTGAACCAAACATTACTTTAAAACTGTTATGCAAACTAATTCTAGCCTAGCTTAAATTCTAATCCATGACAGCTAAGTATTCTGATCTAACAACAATATAGAAGCTAACTAATGCAATAATAATGACTATAACAAACAGATTAAAATGAATCTAATTGGACAGCAAAACAGATATGAAAAAGCAATATAAAATCAGTTTCTTAGACACTTACAAGTGTCCAGCCACTATGGCTTGCACAAGGAAGATAAAACCAGTCCAAAGGAGCTTATACCATAACCATATCTGATCTAGATCAGATCCTCAACCAAATGCACCTTCTCTTTTTGACTTAATGTGACTGAGATAGTAATTTGAGTGAATTCTGAATTTGAAAAGATTTTAGGCTCACAACAAGCTATTAGAAGCTTATATGAACTTAATGAAACAGTTGCAAAAGCTTGATGAAGCTTATAAAAACAGATTTGAGAATTTTTTTATTTTTTTAAAGTATTTTTCTTATTTTTTTGTAATTTTTGATAAAGTGTGCAAATAATCTGAAACTAAGTTTGGAATAAGCTAACAATAAGAAATATGATATCAATAACCTAATGAAGATAATAGCGAGCTTAAACAGAAATTTAGGCTAAATAATAAAATTTTATTAAAAAAACTGAATTCTTAATACAATGAGGAAATACAATTCTAAAATTGAATTTAAACTAAAAAAAACATTAAAGACTAAAACAAGCTACTGAAATTAAAGGTGTAAGGTGTCTCAAACTTGTGAAGAAAGGGGGTTTATATACTTGAGCTCCAGCCTCTTGGAAGGATCCAGAAGGTGTTCCTTGTGCTTTCTCTGAGCATTTCAGTACCTTGGATCATTATTACACGTTTCCCATTTGATTTAGACCCTTGGATCATGTGCCACGTTTCTCTCAACCAATGAGGATGCAAGGAATATGATGGAATGACACACGGATTGCCAGCGTGGCATCCGTGTGTCAGTCACGTGTCAGGTGATGTGATTTAATTATCCTTCAATCGTGTGAATTTGGAGAATTGAAGTGTGGGTAAACTAGGGTTCATGTGCTGGGTTAATTTGGGGATAAAATTGGGCGGGTAAAAGTAATTAATATTTTATTACGTTTGACTTCGTTGACTGGGTTCGTTGACCGGGTAAAAAGGGTTTGACCAGGGTATTTGGGATTGGACGGGTTGGGTATTTATGACTTGGGTTGACCGGATATTAAGTGGGTGTTGACCGGCTGGTTTTTGGGCTTTGACTTGGGCCTAGGTGAATTGGTTTTGGACTTAGGATATATAATAGACCCAATTAGTAATGTAAGGACCAAAAGTGTACAAACTGAAAATCCAGGGACGAATCATGTACATTCTGAAAATGTGATCCAAGGGCTAATCTTGCAAATCTTCAATAAACCAAGGGCCAAACTTGCCATTTCTGAAACTCAGGGGTATTTCTTGCCAAATGATGAAAGTTAAAGGACTGTTTCTGACATTTCTTCAAAGTTGAATATATCTTTCAAAAATAATCCTTTGAACATAGAAATCTTCACAGATGCACAATTATGACCTTCCGGCTCAGCTTTAGCACTCTTTATCTCGCGTGCTCGGGTTTTTGTCAGATTTGGTTATCTTTTGCGTGTTTTGACATATCCGTACCTGCACATGCACAAACTCAAGAAAACAGCAAATATTAGCAATAAACGGCTCTTTCTTGGTTATTTTGGGTCTGATTTGATAAAGAAATGATATGTGTTTTTGCACATATCAGATGTTCTGGCAATACCACAAGGATAATGCGTAGGACTCTTAAAATATATTTTCACATTCCACATTTTGTGAAACTGTGAGTCTTCATTAATTGTGTCCTAATGAGATTTATTGATGATCTCTTGGCTCTAGACTCAATCGTGCATATTTGGTTTCCTATGCCGGAGACTAGGGAGAGGGTCTCCTTCTTCAATATCAACAATCTGTAAGAGAAAGTCTATAGCATATGTAGTTTCCCCATGAGAATAAAACAAGCCCTTTTAAGAGGAACTTGAGTAGCTTGGGAAGTTTAACGCAGTGCGTCACTGGGTCCATGACGTCTTGTCTTCAATACCAGTGTTACCTTAGTAACCACCAGTAGCATATGTATTGAACCCGGTTTCTGCCCTAAGGTTAAATTATTGGAGGGCTATTTCTTTTCACCCTTTTCTCATTTCATTTCTTTTTCATTCTTCAACCCCTTCAGTGCTTACCGAGACTTCATTACTAGAGCCTTGTTGGGTTTGTTCCAGTACTATGGACTTCTACACTATCTAGTGGATTGTCCCTGGGTAGATCCCTCTGGCTCTGGCGGGATCGTGGGAACGAATACCTAACCTAACCATCCTTATATCTCCATACATAAAGTAAATTGGTCGGTCTTTTGGTATTGTTCTTCTACCTTTGAAACCAATTAAAAAATATTTGAAAATCAATCAAGGTACTTGTGATACAAAATCAAAGCATTTTTGTACCTTAATTATTTTTGATATTTTAGAAATGCTCCCCCACAATATGTGCTTCAAGTATTAGAAATTGTTTTAGCACATGGAGGCAAGAGGACTTTCAAATCTAAGATTAAGAATGAAAGATCCAATCTTTGTTTAACATTTTCTAAAATGATCATCATCACTTCCCGATCAAATCTAGTACTTTAAGTACTTTGAACAAAATATTTTGGGAAGGATGATGTTTTCTTTTGATTGCTCCCTCTCAATATGTGCATCTAGATTCGAAAGTTTTTTGCACATATTAGAAGGAACCTTCACTTTGAGATAAATCAGTCACGTTTCAATCCTTTTTGGTTTAAGATAAATGCTCCCCCTTAACATGTGCATGGAAAATTTAAAATCGTTTGACACATGTAGGGAGGAGTACTTGTTATTATATTTCACAAACCACTTATCGAATTATCAGTTTATATCCAATTTAAATAAAAAATTCTCCCCCGATCACAATTTTCAAACCCTTTGAGATTTGTGATCTCAATTGATTTAAATTATTTTTGAAGGCTTTTTGAGGAGAAAATGTGACTTGCTTTTAAAAACATTTAACTGATAAGGATCAAATTATAAGACTTTAAGCTCCAATGATTAATCATGCTTAAGTATCTTATGAAAACACAACATTAATCTTGGTCTGGATCCAATTGTACAAAAATTGTTCTTTTTGATTATCCATGAGTAGACCTTGTTCGTTTACGTGCCAATTGTTTAAAAATAACATTTTGAATTGTTTGAAATCATTCTTCCCCTCAATCAATGACTTAAGTTGTTAATTGAGTGATAGAGATTTTGACAAATGATAAGTCCAGATGATTTGCAAAAGAAAGTCCGAGTTATTTTCAAAGCAATTTTGTTTTCATTAGATGACAAATATTTTTCAGAAGAATCTTTTTAGAAGGAAAAATATTTGTGAGGAAATATTTGTCTTTTTGGCGATAAACTTTCCTTATGAACTTTTTGTTTTAGAATCAGAGCATGAGGTTTCAAAATTAGATTAAGCATGGCTCTGTTCTTTCTTGTAAAAAACGGGTTACTGCCTGAAATGACAATAAATCTTCATTTTTATCCATCTCATTTTTTTTAACTAAACAAAATAACAAAAAAAATTATTTCCGTTCGAACTTCATCTAAAGACCCGTGTCACTCTTAGAGAGACAGATCAAAGTACGTAGATGTTATCGAAACCAGATAACATGATATGAAAAACAGTATTTTTGGGCTTTTCAAAATTTTCTGATTTTTATGGATTTTGAAATTTTATATTTTTCTATTTTCTTTTTGATTGTTTTATAACTTTGTATTTTGCTTTTTGATAAAATATTAAAAAAGAATAGATGAAGAGATACCTTTACTCCTCTTCTTCCTCTTGAAGACGTTTGAGTGTCTCAGGTTGTAGACTCTTTAGTCCGAGTCGTAGAAGGATAAACACAAAACGTTCTCTAGGAAGAGATTTAGCGAAGATGTCTTCCAGCTGGTATTCAGTTCTCACAAAATATAGTTCAACCACGCCTTTCTCCACTTGTTCCTTGTTGAAGTGATGTCGAATGTCTATGTGCTTTGCCCTTGAGTGTTGAACATTATTGCAACAGAGAGCAATAGCACTTTTGTTATCATAGTACAGAGGGACTTTGTTGAATACAAAGCCATAGTCACATAATTGGGATCTCATCCATAGGATTTGTGTACAACATGATGACATGGCTATGTATTCAGCCTCGATAGAGGATATGGAAGTGCTTAGTTGCTTCTTTGAAGACCAGCTCACCAACTTATCACCCAAGAACTGAGCACCTCCTGATGTGCTTCGACGTGTATCTTGACATCCTGCATGGTCAGCATCTGCATAGGATGTTAGTGACATACCGGTGTCCTTCGAATACCAAAGTCCCATGTTAATGGTTCCTTGAAGATACCAAAAGACCCGTTTTATCTCTTCAAGGTGCTTTTTGGTAGGCTTTGCCTGGTATCTAGCATACATGCATACAGCGAATATAATATCTGGTCTACTGGCTGTGAGGTACATCAAGGACCCAATTATACTTCTGTATTTCGTTTGATCAACCGGGGTCCCTGAGTGGTCCTCATCCAGTTTAGTGCGTTCCACCATGGGAGTGTCAACAGGGTCACAAGAATTAAATCCAAATTTCTTTAAAATTTCATTTGCATATTTAGATTGATTAATAAAAATGCCTCCGGGACTTTGTGAAATTTGTAATCTCAAGAAAAATGACATTTGTCCCATCATAGACATTTTGGAATTTTGAGCCAATTTATTTAGAAAAATGGTCACATTCATTGGGGTTAGTCGAGGCAAATATAATGTCATCAACATAAATTTGAACGTGAATTAAGTGTTTGCCTGACTTTTTGGTGAACAATGTAGATCAACTGCTCCTTTGTGGAATCCATTCTTCATGAGAAACTTTGATAGCGTATCATACCATGACCTAGGAGCTTGCTTTAGACCGTACAAGGCTTTCTTCAAGCGATGGACATGAGTAAGATGTTCCAGATCCACAAAACCTTCAGGCTGGCTGACGTATACAACCTCTTTCAGATCTCCATTGAGAAAGGCAGTCTTCACATCCATCTGATAGACCACAATGTTCTTACTAGCAGCATTAGCCAGGAAGATTTTGATTGCCTCGATACGTGCAACTGGAGCAAATGATTCTTCAAAGTCAATTCCCTCCTCTTGACGGTATCCTTTTGCAACTATCCTTGCCTTGTTCTTCAGCACATCACCATGCTCATCAAGTTTTACTTTGAAGATCCATTTGAGAGCAATTATCATAGCACAGTCAGGAGCAGGAACCAATTCCCATACATCAAGTCGATCGAACTCATGAATTTCCTCTTGCATTGCATTAAACCAACTATCCTCAGACATTGCTACTTTAACATCTTTTGGCTCAACCTTTGATAATACGGAATTGAAGAAGCACCGTAAGGCATCAATTGCAAGTTGTTTACGGGTGGATACCAAACGAGAAGGATTCCCAATGATATTGTCCAACGGATGGTCATGTGTCCATTTTCTAAAATGCTCGTGTGGTTGTTGTTGAAGAACTAATGTAGCAGAGTTTGTATCCTCTAACGAATATGGTTCAGATGATGGATCAGGGGCAAATATGTTTTCAAACGGAGCATCTTTGGAAGTGGAAAAAGGATTATCTCTATCAAAATTACCAGTAACATTTCCATGATGTACACCCGAGGATTGAAGATTAGTAGATGATGATGAGTGATCGGTAGCAGGCGCTTCTTGAGACAAGGACATTGAAACAGATTAAATATTTGTGTTGATTGGATTGGAAGCCGCCTCTTTTGATGATGTAGAATTATCATTATCATGAGGTTCATAGTATTCATCAAACATCGGATCAAACAATTTCTTCAGATCTTCTTCAGATGGAGGTACATATGGAGTTGCAGGGGAGTGATACTGTACAAGAAAAGGACTACTTGATAAAAATTGAGGTGTGGGTCCAGAACTAGATTGCTCAGACAGCTCATCGAACGTGACGTGAATAGATTCCAAATGTCTCGGGTTCTTTTATTGTAGATTCGGTAACCCTTCCAGTTTGGTGCATAACTAACGAAAACTCCAATTTCCGCCTTAGGTTTCAGTTTACCTAAATCTTGACCTTCATTAGTAGTATAGCATAAGGCACCGAACACGCGTAGAAAGGAAAGATCAGGTTTTTGATTGTGGACAAGTTCGTAAGGAGTTTTTCCATGAGTGGTATGAATTAGGGAGCGGTTTTGGGTGTAGCATGCAGAGGCAATAGCTTCTGCCCAGAGAAACATTGGAACCTTTGAATAAATCAGCATAGTTCTTGCATCTTCTACAAGAGTTCGATTTCGTCTTTCAACTACACCGTCATGTTCAGGAGTACGTGGAACACTTCTTTGATGGCTGATTCCAGTGCTTTCGTAAAAATGACTTAGTTATTTGTTTACAAACTCAGTTCCATTGTCCGTTCGGATAATTCTGACAGTCTTATTAGGTCAAACCTGCAGCTGTTTAATAAGTTTGATGATGATGTCTGGAGTTTCATCCTTTGACCTCAAAAACTTAACCCAAGTAAACCGAGAGTAGTCATCAACCACGACTAGCACATATTTCTTCCCATTTATAGTTTGCACTCTCATGGGTCCGCACAAACCCATATGAAGAGTGTGAAGAACTTCCATGGTTGAGTTTGCAGGTTTGGGTTTATGGGCATATTTCTTGCTTTTTCCCAATTGGCATGCTGAACAAAGATGATCTTTTTCATACTTTAATTCTGGTAAGCCTCTTACGAGATCCTTTCTAGAAAGATCATTTATGGTGCCAAAATTCAAGTGATTGAGATGACGATGCCATAACCATGACTTTATTTTCAAAGCCTTTGACAACAAGCAGATTAGTGAAGATTTCATCATGTCTTTGATAGAGATGGTGTACAGATTTGTTCCACGTGTTCCTTTCAAAATTTCAACACCATCTAGTTCTCTAACGAATCAAGTATGTTTTCTAAAGGCCACTTCAAGATTAGAGTCACATAATTGACCAACAGAGAACAAGTTATGACCGAGTCCTTCAACATAATATACCCGGGAGATAACACTGTCACCAAGTACATAATCTCCGTAACGCATAATTGCCCCAAAGTGGTCATTCCCAAATCTAACAGTCCTGATGAATTTATTCACGAAGTTCACAAGCTACGAGCGATCTCCAGTCATATGCTTTGAACAGCCTGAGTCCAAATACCACAGAACGATTTGTACGACCTGTAGTTGAACACAAACAATTATGGATGACTGGATAATTTGGATCCCCATGCGAGAATGGGTTCTACTTGGTTAGTAACTGAGATTGGAACACCCACATCAGAAATAGAAGTTATGGCATCATTAGAGATGGATGCAATACTAGTAGAAGCACTTGGCCTATGTGTAGTATGACTACTTCTTAAGGGGATGATCCTACCAGTAGGTTTCCATTCCTTAGTGGGGCATATACCTATTCCTATTTGGACAAAATTCATAAAATTCGAATGTGCGGCTAGTGGGTTTCCATTGATACCCCACATTATTGAACTTTCTCCTTGTAGGTTTCCAATAATTACTAACCTTTTTCCGAATTGGTTTTCTGACATGCTTAACTTGTTTAGAAATTCTTACAATTTTGACTGGAGATTTAACAACATTTTTCAACTCATTCATAGCACATTCATGATAAATACCAGAAACCAAACATTCATTACATGTTTTGCAAATAGTAGCATAATTCGAATTAATTACAGTACGCTTATAGCTAATACTAGATCAACACGATTCGTCTTATTCAACTCAATCTTATTATTCCTAAGGCGGTCTTCTACTTTCTTCCCTTGATCACTCTTAGCTTGCAAGGTCCTATCTTGCTTTGTATTTCCTGGAGGCTTTGACCCGCTTACCTTAGTGTCAGTGATTACTCCTGTAGAAGGAATGATGGGAACATTAGTTGGTTTCATGATACGCTTACACAGCGCGTTCGGGGTCAAAGGAACTTCCTTTTCGTCGAGCAAGTTTTTCAACACCCTAGGCAGTGAACCTAATTGTTAGGATCGTATGTATGGATGATTTGGTGAAGCGGGAGGTCCGGGAAGATGAAAGAATATCTTCATCATGTTAGTGATAGAAAGTATGAAGAGAAGGGAGAAACTATGTGTGTTTTATTATTGAAAGGAAAGGTTACACAAATGAGACTCACCCCTCCATGGAAGTATGGAGGGGTTTATATACCCAAACACATACATCTATGCCTAAATGACATAACAAGCCCTTGTGTTTAATGTAACAAAGATAGAACGTGTAATCCCGTCAATGTCGTTCCATTTACGAGTTAGGAGCGATTCCAACAATCTTCCCCCAATGGGACGACATAAGGGATTACTTACAACATTTACTACAGATATAGAAAACAAATAAAGAAAGGTCTTCATAAGCTCTTCAAGTGCTGAGGATAATGAAAGTTTACGCTCTTTGTCATCTTCTTGTACCTTGACTTGAGAACCGTTTTCTTCACTTGTAGGCAAATGATGTAATCTGCATAAATTGGATTAACTTCCCCCCAATTCATGCTGCATGTCTTTAGCAGCTTCTCCGTACACTCCTTTTTGGTGAAGTTTCTGAATCAGCTTCCCCCCAAACTGACAAACGTCTTCAGCAGATTCGAAACTTTGATGTAGTGAACATTTCCTCTAACTTTTGAAGTTTTCAGTACGCAGCGAAATTTTTAGATGAGCAGTAAACCACACAAGGTAAATCTGACTTGTTGCGTAAAATCCGTTTGGGGGGTGACATGCAAGAAATCAACAAGATCTTCTCACGTATGTAGATGCTTCACACCAAACAAACCACAAAAGACGAAATGAAACGACTTCCCCCTGAATGTTGTGGTCTATCAGAATAATAGTTACCCGTGAATCTGCAATTACTCGATAAAATGACCGTGTGTGAGGCATCACAACATCATATTTAGGTAACTTCACACACGATAACTCTATGAAAGTGAGACGATAACACCAACTTGAGAAATTTTAAACCACGAGTCTTCTCATTTCTTCCCCTTGATTGAAGAAATTCATGAAAGAGAGGGTTTTTCGAAAAAAAAAATCCAAAAACAACAAAGGAAGCAGACACCACCTATACTCTCTTCCCCCGATGTTTTCAATGAATCAGAATCATACACCACGTATGTTGATGATGAATTGGAGACATCAAAACCATGTATGTCCAATAATCGAACAATCGTAAGTACCACAAATATCTCGTGAGAATCAGCTGCTGATAAAACTTCTCTACTCGTGTATACTCTTCTCAGCTAACTCTTTACCCAACCCCATTATCATTCGGCGGCTTTTGTAGTGACTACTGATGGAGAAAACCAATATGATGAACTTGAGGCTGAACATAACCCGAACTTGTGACTTAAACTTGCACTATTGTCAGACGAAGAACCCTTTTTCTTCTTGGCAATCGAAAAAGGTAAACTTAAAGTTTCTCAAATTATCCACACCTTAGTGTGACACTTGAGCACAACAACGTAACTCCTTAAAAGTGATAGTTAAAAGCTGTGAGCACAACAGCGTAACTCCTTACATCAGGTTCAACTAGATAACTCAAGTCTTTGTCATTCGTAATAGTTAAAGCTCGAACAAGGATCTCGAAGAATCATGCATCCAACCAACCCCGATATCTTCAAGATACTAAGTACATGCACCCGTGATATCCCACTTCAACCTCAAATAAATAATAGTGAATTAACTTCGTAGTCACATCTTGCGGTTAAACGCTCAAAACTAGCCTTGATTAACGGTTTGAATGAACTTGATAATGGTTTCCCGATCCTTGTAAAAAAAAATGTATCCCCGTGAAATGATTTTATGACCAAAAAATACTACTCGTTTACCAATGTAAAAATGTTATATCCAAAAAATTTTGTAATACAAAATTTGGATAACAAAAACTTTTTTACATCTAAACGAAAGCATCAACAATGTAGCCCAGTCCATCCTTTGTAATTCAGCCCACAAGCAATTACAATGATAAAAGGTTTAGCCCATGCGAGCCCAAAGTCATCACAAAATCCGGTCCAACACACATTTACCCTAGTTAACCAGTTATAAAATGCTACTCAAACTTAACCCTAATAAAATTTTGTAACAACAAACCTTACACACAAGATAACCTACGCCCCCATCCAATCTCCTCAAACCCTAAATCAATCTTAAACAATCTGCCCCCTCCTCCTAGACTTTGTCTCTCTCTAGCAGTCTACTACATCTCATCCAAACCAATCACAAACACATTTCAATCAAGATGCTTAATCCTCTCAAACTATCTCATCTCCATACGAATTAAACACAAACACAATCACAGCCGGACCTTTGTTTACTTTTTCTGCACAAAACCGAATCAAGAAGCGACTTTTAAAAGTGTCAAGATCCTTTGGAGGGTCACGGTAGGTTCTAAAAATGTTATTCTGATTACTTTTGCGCTATTGAAAGAACCGAACATAAGGAGGAATGTAAGCCATTTGGTTTATGTTCTTTCCTTTAAAGATTCGAATATTAAATTGAAGGTTAGCTTAAAAAAAACATAGATCGAAGGTGAGGAACTGAGATCTTTAATTTACTTTTTGTTTATAAAATCAGTGATGAGGAGATGTCGTGAAAAACCTTAAATGGTTTTAATTTGAATCTTGAGAAGAGCACGACATAAATCAGAGATTAATATTTATACTTTGAGTCCGAGTCTTGGTTATGTAGAAGGGATTGGATAGGTGAAGTTTTCATTGATGTTTGTTTGTTGAGATACATTGGGTTGAATAGTTGATAGACTAGGATGTTGGATTGTTGTTGGGTATGCTTGTATTAGTAATTGTACTCGTACTTCACACCTTACTTTCATTTTTTTTGTTTTAAATTTATTGGGCCAATGAAGGTTGAAATACTGAGGTCTAAACTACGAATGGTATTTGGCATTGGCCGTGGTCGAGTCTTCTTCTTCATCACTTTTTCTTATGCGTAAAAAAAAATACTTAGGCGTAAACTAGGTCTTACGCGTAACTTCTATTTTCCTCATCTAATCTTCTGTATTTACGCGTAAGCAACAAAACCATTAA
>OU343224.1:15710659-15877098 GCA_910596185.1 Chrysanthemum makinoi
ATAATTACATGATAAAATTGATGAAATTCCCCACACCTAGAATGAATATTGCCCTAAATATTCAAAGTACCCAGCGATCTTGAAACATAAACATAAGGAAATACTAAACGCCATTAAATTTAGCAAGATTTTTTTTTTTTTTTTCATGAAACTTCTTATATACTCCTGACGGCGGGGGCATCTCCCATTATTTAGGATGAAACTATATACGCGGGTGGCTCATGTAACATGCTATGCTGTTTTTGATTCCCGAGTCGCTAGCTTGACTCGATTCCCGCATTCATTGGTTCATGGGGAAAGTTTGTAGATCTGGGACAACCATATGAGGAATGTCCTCTCCAAAATAATGCTGTCGATGACCATTCACTTTAAAGTTTGGACAATCGGGTTGAGATAACTCAATGGTTCCATATGGGAATACTTTAGTGATGGTGAATGGTCCGGACGTGGGGATTTTAGTTTTCAGAATCTTCAATCTTGAGTTGAAAAGAAGGACTCGATCAAACGTTGGCCAGTTCTTGATTTGGAGTCATGAATCTTCTTTTGTCTTTCTTTATAGATCAAAGAGTTCTGTTATGCTGATCACGGAGTTCATTTAATTCATTCATTTGAACTTTTACGTGATCACCGGTATCCGAATATCGAAGTTTGCATGTTTCAAGGCCCGTATGCCTTGTGCTCAAGCTCAACGCCGTGGGAGATGACACCGCCTTTCCGTGCACAACTTGTATGGAGTACAGATGGAAGGCCCGGAAGTCGTCATCTAGCTTATCCGACCAAGAGGCGGTTTTCGCCAGTCCTCGAATTCTTTAATCCTCGGTTGGAAACTTCCACTTGCCCACTTGTTTGGGGGTGATACTGCGATAGAGGCGGTGAGTTACCATACCGCATGACTCTTTGCATGCAAAAATGCATGCCACGATCAGCGATTATGGCTGCGTGGAGTTCCAAACCTAGCAAAGAGATTTCAAAATTTCACAACAACTCGGGCATCGTTGGTAGGCAAAGCCTTAGCTTCAACCCATTTTGACAAATAGTCAGCGGCCACGAGTATGTACTTATTACACGAAGAAGGAAATGGCCCCATAAAGTCAATGCCCGGATGTCAAAAATCTCACACACTTGAATAGCGTTTTGCATTTCATTTCTTTGCGATATTCCCGTGACGTTGACAAGCATCACGTGCTTTGACAAATTCGTGGGCATCCTTGTAAATTGTGGGCCAATAAAACCCTGAATCAAACACCTTCTTGGCGGTGTAGTTGGGGCTATGATGTCCCCGAGGTGAGTCGAATTGAGAATGTCAATAACTTCACGACCATATACACTGCGTCGATGACTTGATCCGTAAATTTTAAACAAGTAGGGGTCTTCCCGAGTAATGTTTTACATCTTTAAAGAATTTGTTCTTGTTGGGGCGACATCCCTTTCACAAAGTTACCCGCATGGTAATTTGCAAAGTCAGAAACAAACCATGGGGTAGAAGAGTCTCCGAAAAGCCGCGTTGAGTGTCGAGGAAATGTTTCATTTATTTCCTTTTCTCAAACACATCACGGTGAGGGTTTTCTAGGCGGAGATGATGGCGGCCGGCTCTCTTCCTTTATCGCGTTATAATGATATCAAATTCTTGCGGGAGAACCCAATGAACAATCTCGGCTTTGCATCTTGTTTTGCAAAGATATTTGAGCCCAAAGTGATCGTGATATACCACGCATTTGGTCAAGATGAGGTATGGTAGAAACTTTTCAAACGCGCATACACGCGACTAATAGTTCTTTTTACGAGTGGTGTAATGGGTTTGAGCTTATCATAGTCTACTTGAGTGGATGGTGAAAATGCTTGGTTTTCGTTGCCCAAGATGCACCATAGCAAAATCACTTGCATGCGCATGAGCTCAAAGTAAATCCCGATCGAGCAACTAGAATGGGGTGCTTCAGTAGCTTTTCCTTTAGTGTTTCAAAAGCCGATGCACTCGGGAGAAAAGATAAAGAAGCATCTTTTTCAGAAGATGGGTCATAGCGAAGCGATTTTAGAAAAATCTTGAATGAATCGATAAAACGACGCCTGACCAAAAAACTCCTAATACCTTTGGCGGTAGTAGGATGAAGCGGTTTAGCAATAACATCAACTTTGCTTTATCTACCTCAATCCCGTTTTTGAAATTTTATGGCAAAAGGACTATGCCTTGTTGACCATAAAGTGGCTCTTCTCCCATTTAGGCAGATTGGTGTCTTCACACAGTTTAACATTTTGTCTAAATGGGAGAGACATGAAATGAGTCATCCGTAAACACCTCCATTGTTTCCCAGATCATGTGGTGGAATATGGCCATCATACACGTGGCGGGGAAGCGTTACATAAAGCATCTACGTTTGTAGGCAAAAGTTCGTATGGTAGAATGAATGGTCTTCTCTTGATCCCGTGGATCAATGGGGATCTGATAACCCAGAAACCATCAAGGAAACAATAGTACTCATTCCCTCGCTAATCTCTCAAGCATTTGGTCCATGAAGGGTAGGGGAAAATGGTCTTTACTGGTGGCGTCATTCAACTTACGATAGTCAATACACACACGCCATCCGTAACCAATCGAGTTGGAATTAACTTCGTTTTCTTCATTCGATTGTGAGTGTCTAAATACTCATCATTTTTATCCGCCTAGGCTAAAATCATAAAACACTTCAAAATGCATCAAAATGATAAAAATATCACAAACAAGTGTTTTATGTGTTTTAAAAGCAAAAATATCAAAAATCGAGATGACGTATCAAGTTTGCAAAATTGGCGGTTTTAGTCCCTCAAGTTTCAAAGTTGTCAAATCTAGTCCCTAAAATTTCAAAGATTGATTGGTACCCTGGACATTTTAAATTGGATAATGAACATTTTTAGTCCTTTGGTAATTCTAACTTGTCAAAATTGGTCTTTTGATAAATTTTGGAAAATTTATAGTTTAATCAAGTTTCAATTTGGCAAATCTGATCCTTGTATTACTTGAGATTTCTGAGGTTTGGTCCTTGGTTTATTTGGGAGTGACAAAATCAGCCCGGATAATTTTGAAGTTGAGTTTGGTCCACAGTTATGGATTGGACACATTTAGTCCCTAAATTAACTACTAGGCCCAAGTTAATTACGAAGCCCAATCCCATATTCCCAACCGTTTACCTAACCCTTTGACCCAGTTTTATAAACAAATCCCAAACCACGCGTTTAAAAATAAAACCGCCCTGTTTTTTCCTCCTTCCCTCAACCATCTGCCAAACACTCAACCTCACCACACACACACACACCTCTCCTCCAGGTCCAACCTTCACCCTCCATGTCTCCTCCACCTCAACACAAAACAAGAAACATTTAATGTTCCCTCCCCATTCAAACCCCACCTTGTTGATAATCCATTTTGGCTAAAATGATCAAACGCCAAAAATGGCTCAAGTAATTCAATGGCCTTGATTTCAAGTGGGATTTGATCGGAAGGAGAGAGAAACATGTTTGGTGTATAAAAGAAGCAAGAAGAAGGAAGAGAAAGAGTAGTAGTGTAATTTAGTTTTAGCTTATGTCGTTTTTAAGTTTTTAAGTTTTCCAGTGCAAGTTTAAGTTTTAAAGTGTTTTATAATTGTATTTCATTGTAATAAAACATAATTTCAGTTTCAATTTAGGTTTTCACGATCTAACTTAGTTTATTTCAATTTCATGGTTAAAATCTCAAATTTGTCTTATGTTGTTTATGGTTGTTGTTTTGGGCTCATTAAGCTTACATAAGCTCCTAGCAGCTTGTTTAAGCTATTGAAAACATTTATAACTCAGTTTAGACTCAAACCTCAAAAATCACCAAAAATACCAAAAACTTAGCTAAAAATAAAAAATCATGGAGATGGTACAAGAAAGATGGAGCATAGGCGATTTTGGATTGATGTTGGTTTAGAGCTTATTGGGAAGCAATAGGGTATGATCTCAGACTTTGGTTTTCTGTTTTAAGCTTGTACTCAATTTGTAAGCCATTTCCTTAAATTTTGTGTTTCTTAGTTCAAGTGTTTAAATAGAGTTAATTCCAGTTCAATTCTGTTTTATTATAGCTAATTTAAGATAATAAATAGATTACTTGGTTTACAAACTTGTTTTAGTATAAAAGCTTCATAATGATCTAATAAAGTGGTGTTTGGAATTGCTTAGTTATCTGATATAGAGGTCTGTGGTGTTATTGTTTGTTATTGTTTCATGTCCCTTTAGCACTTAATAGCTCAATTTTACCAAGAAAACCAGTCTTCATTAGTTAAAAAGTCAAATTAGCTTCTAATCTCATATTGCAAGTTCACTTTGTTAGGACTTTTGATTTCATAATCATCATTCTAGCTTTAAAAGTTGTTTATCTAGCTAAAATCAGTCTTATATTAGCCTAATACACTAAATTAGATCATTTAGGATCATCAAAAGTTCATAAAAGTCAAACTAGTTCATTTTATAAAAAGTCAAAATTTCTAAATACCCGTTTTTGAATAAACTTTAGAATTTTATTGTGTACTTAATATTAAGATTTAGCTTAAATCCTTTTGGGATATTAAAGTTTAGCTGCTTAACAAAATTAGAAAAATATAAGTTTACTTCTAACTAGCTTATTAAGTGCTTATTCATCAGCTTACTTTAGGTCCTTTCTCGAAAGCATGTCCCTGTGCAAAGCAGTTAAAGTAATTGCTTATTCTGGCTTGTTTAGTGCTTATTTATAAGTCGCTTTGCTTTTTCAGTTGTTAATATAGCTTATTATCATTTACTTAGCTTATTCTCCGTTAGCCTTTTGCTTATTTCTAGCTTTTTAGCCATTTTAGCTTAAATCCTTGTGCTTGTTCATTTTAGCTTAAAACTCAGCTTATTGGTCGTTTTCATAAAGAGTTGTAGCTATAAAAAGTGCTTATTTAAGTGTGCTTAACAAGTTTCAAAAAGAAAAAAAATAAAGTCCAAAAAAGAGTTGCTCGAGTTCGAACCTGTGACCTTCAAAGACCATTCCCACGCTCCAACACACCACACGAAAACCAACCGCCCTTGGGACTTGTCTTGGTTTAATCTTGCACAATTAAATACTTACCCCTTTGTTTTCATTTTAGCTTATACGTACAAGCTAGCTTATTTCTAGCTTATTTAGACCAGCTTTTTCATGTTTTGTATTTTTCTTATCTTTGTAATAATATAAAGTATTTTATCAAAAGTTTCGATTTTTCCTAAATGTTTTAGTATTTTTAATTAATTAATTAGTGTTTAATAGTATTTAATTCATAATAAAAAATATAAAAGTCAAAAAAATATAAATCTTTTTTCTAAAATTTTATTTTGTCATATAGTAGGTAAGAAAATTGTTTTTACATTAGTAGGCCTTTTATTTCACAAATTTTACGTTTTTGCTTGCGCTCCAGCGTAATTTTTATAAATAACTTACGTTTTCATTTTAAGTTACGTTTTTAGATAATTTAAGTTTACGTTTTAGTTAAAATAATTTATTTAAGTTATTTTGTTTTATAAAATCACAAAAACATTATTGTAAAAATAGTGATAGCGTTTATTTAATATATTTTAACTTTTTAATTTTCTTTAATTTGTATTTAAGTCAGTAATTTATAAACTTTTTCTTTAGGTATAATTATCCATCAAAATCCTTGCTGATCACTATCCTTAGTGATTATTCTATCATCTGATCAAGTGTTTACACACCATTGAGTCTCCGTGGGACTAAACGACCCGGGAATTCATTATATTCTCTGATCTTCATTGCATTTGTGTTATAACTGTTTTAAGTTACTTACGGTTAGCCATTCACAAGTGGCTAGCTTGTGTGAGATAGCTTGACGGTTTAGCATAGATCAGTGACAACAGTTATGCCACCCTTTTTTTGAACACAGTGAATTGGGCTAACCCAAGGACTATCTGAGATTGGGTAAATCAATCCTGCATCAAGAAGTTTGATAACCTCTCGTTTGATAACATCATGGATTTTTTGATTCACCCTTCTCTGATGTTGAACTGCTGGCTTGAAGTCATCCTCCATCAAGATTTTGTGAGTACAAAACTCAGGGTTGATACCCTTAATATCGGAGAGTTTCTAAGCAATTGCTTGCTTGTGTGACTTCAAGACCTTTATGAGAGCGGTCTTTTCATCTTTACTCAAATCTCGAGCAATAATGATGGTAATTTATCATCACCCTCTAGAAATGCATACTGAGATGAAGGAGTAAGTCCTTAAGTTCGACTTGAGGAAATTCTTCGAGTTTTCTCAACCGACTTGACTTCCTTGTTATGGCTCGGCGGGAGTGGAGGAGAAGTGTCCCGATTTAACAACTTCTCAAGAATAAGAATATCTCCCTCCGGATTAATCTCATGGTGATTAATCTCTTCCGGAATTGCATCACTAGTGTGAGGGGTTGATGAGTGATCATCTTTAAGCAATTTCTCAATGAGAAGTATGTCCCCTCGATGTCAATTGGAGCATGATCAATTTCCCATGGAACAGAATCACTAGCCAAGTATGCTTCAATCTCTGCCAAGATGAAGTCGCCTCAAACTGTGAGCAGTGAGTAGAAGGAGTAGAATTGGCTATGATAGGTTGAGAAGATGTGGTGGGATCCCCACTCACAGAATTATGAGAATAACCAAGAACTTCTTGAGAGTACTCTTCGGAAGCAACATCAATGATATCTATTCGGTTAATCGACTCGTAATCATAGTTTCGGAGTACCTCGAAGTTTGATCAAGGTTAAAGGTGACACCTTCATTACCAACACGTAATGTGATTTCTTGCTCAAATACATCAATGAGAGCACGGCCCGTTCTCGGGAATCCTCGTCCAACAATGAGAGGAACCGTGGATCAGATCGAAATCAACAACTACAAAGTCAGCCGGAAAATGGAACTTTCCTACTTTCACAAATACGTCCTCGGCAATTCCAAGAGGACGGGATATTGTACGATCTGCAAGCTCGAGAGTCATGCCTGTAGGAGTAAGGTCCTGGGAAGAAAGTTTCTTCCATATGAATGAGGCATCGGGTTTATGCTTGCACCAAGATCCGCTAAGGCAAAGCATTCAACCATTCCTGGAAATACACAAGGTAAGAGAAATTTTCCGGGATCTCCAAGCTTTTCGGGAAGCTTCTTCAAGATAACTGCAGAACGGCTCTCTCAGAGGAGTTTTAGCCATTTCAAACAGCTTTTCCTTGTTGCTTAACATGTGTTTGAGAGTTGATGCAAACTTGGGCATCAACATGATAGCATCCGCACAGCTTATGTCAAAATGTAGTTCTTGGAAAATTTGAAAGAATTTTTCCATTTGATGACCGCTTTTCGCGAGCTTTTGCTCATGTAAACGTGATGGGTAAGGAATAGAAGTTTTGGATTTGGTATTTTCAATGGGAGCTACAGGAGGTTCAAAACAACTCCGGATTGGATTTGGGTTTGGACAACCCGAGGACGGACATTGCTTTGGTACCTCCGTTATTAGTAGGAAGTTCCTTGTCCTTTGTCGCCTCAGGTTCACTTTCCACTACCTTCGGTAGAGAAGAAGAAGAGGTAGTAGGAATAGCGGGTCCATCATATGAAGTACCACTTCGGTTGTGATCCTTTGCATCGCCCTCGGATTAGCGATCGTGTTGCTAGGTAAAGTACCGAGCCGAGGGTCGATCATTTAAAGATTTCTTTAATTCTCGATCCGACCGACCAACAACCTGTTTGTCTCCTCTTGAGTCTTCATGAATTGCTTTAAAAGCTCATCGGATGTTGATACGGGGAGGAGGTGGAGGGATAATTTGAGGCCGTATGTTGATTATAGCGAATTCCCTTGATTAGGATTCATATTTCCCTGAAATTGATTCCCTCGATTGAAATTGTTTTGATTAAGGTTTCCTTGATGTTGGAAACCTTGATTTGGTCCCGGATAGAAATTACCTTGGTTTTGATAACCTTGGTTCATTCTAGGTTGGTTCGATTCGGTTAGGATTCGGTTAAACTTACCGGTGGTGCCCGATAAGTGTTAGCACGGTAGTTTGGTTCATTTTGAGGACGGTATTGATTACCTCCTTGATTTGAAGTACTGGCTATAGCATTGGCTTCAAAAGGACTACCATCTTGGCGATGCAGATTGTAGTATGCATGAGGACCACCACAAGTAACACAAACTTCAACTTTCTTCACTACACCATATGATGGTGTAATGCGTGTGAAAGTGACTTTCTTTTGGTTAGCAAGAACCAAAGTCTGAACAATATCCGTGAGTTTGTCAATCTTAGCATCGGTGCTAGATGTACTCACATGAGAGGAAGTAGAAGGTCCAAATTAGACTTCAGTCGATATGTCTTGTGCGGAAAGGACGGACACGGGACTTATTTTCAATGATTTGCAAGGCTTCTTTTGTGGTCTTGCTCAAGAAATTACCTCCATGAGGCATTTAGAGAGTCTTGGTTAGTCCGGTTCGGACCATTGTAGAAAGTATCCATTTGCATTAACTCGGTAAAACCGTGATGCGGACACTTACGAGAGAATTCTTTGTAACGATCCCATGCCTCCCGAATGATTCATCAAATCTTTGAGAGAATTTCATTATCTCATTCTTAAGACTTGTAGTTCGGGATGGAGGATAGAATTCGTTAACAAACTTTGTGACTAGATCTTCCCATGTCTCAATGGAACGAGGGGTTGTTTCTCAAGCCAATTCCGGGCTTGTCCCTCTAGAGAAAATGGGAACGAAGAAGCTTAATTGCTTCATGTGGGACATTCTTGTATTTGATGGTAGATGCGATCTTGTTAAACCATCGAATGTGTGCATGAGGATCATCCCGCTCAAAACCATAGAATTGGCTTTGGGTTACCAGATTAAGTAACCCGGGTTTGAGCTCAAAAGTATCAGCCACGATGGCTGGGAAAACAATAGCATCTCCGTAACCCTCGATGGGTGCTTGGAGAAGCTCATTCATCGGCTTGTCTTATGCCATTACGGCAGGTGGTGGTGGTGGTAGACGTTCCAGTCACGGCTGAAGGAGCGAACGTCCTCTACGTCTACGAGGAATCTTTGCAAGCTCGAAAGTGGACTTGTAGAATCTGGAAGAAGAGTGCAGTGCATGCACTAAGTATAAAAATCAGTTTTCAAAACAAATGCGAGGCAAAACGACAAGTGAACTTAACCAATAATCACAAATGAAATGGCTTCTTTGAAAAAGGTACACCAAATCACAAGGACACAAAAACAAGTTTTAAATCTGAGTGTTCGAACTTATTATGGTCACACCCCAGTTAGTAGGTAATGTCGCCTTGATTTGCGGTGGTTGATTTTTATGTATATATTAAGTACTTTGAAAAGACGTAGGTATAGATTTGTGCTTGATGGTTTAAAGACTTTTGGACAATATTTTTGTATCGTCTCGTTTAACCAAATCGTATTTCTTTAAGAATCACCTTAAAAGAAACACAAGCTAGAAACGTTACGATTGTTTTGTTGTTTTATATTTTGTTTGGTGTTGTTAACACTTTAGGAAAAGTGTTAATGAACTTGTTGATTTTGTTATAACTTTACAAAAAACTGTTTTACAAAAGGTGGTATATGTGCAAGTACTGGTGCGAAAATGTTTAGGACACGCTTACAGACCTCCGTGCGGGCCAAAATTTGATTGGTGCGAAACCGTCAAGTTTTCTCACGCAAGCTAGCCACTTGTGAATGGCCAACCGTAAGGAACTTAAAACAGTCTGGAACACCAAATGCAATTTAGATCAGGAGAATATGGATTCCGGGTCGTTAAGTCCACAGGAGGATGAATGGTGTTTAACACAATCAGATGTCGAATAATCACTAAGGATAGTGATCAGTAAGGATTTTGAGTTTATTTATACCTAAAGAAAAGTTTTGTAAATTACAGGGGCTTAAATACAAACTAAAGGAAATTAAAAAGATAAACTATATTAAATAAACGCTATCACTAATTTTAAACTAATGTTTTTGATTTTTCTTTTATAAACTTAAATTAAAGACTACGTGACGTACACAAGAAAATGTGAGACTAAAGCAATATAAATCCTAAAAATATGAAAATGACATTTTTACAATCCTAATGATATGAGAAAATTTTAAGAAAAAGAAAATTATTTTTATAATAATTTATTTAATTATTATTAATTAAAAACTATTTTTAACTATTAAATAATAGCCTAAAATACAAGAAAATAGGAAATAAAGCTAGAAAAATAAAATTATGACTTGGAAAAATCTAAAATAACAAAAGAGAATTTTAAAAACTATTTTTATATTTTTCTGATTATTTTTCTATTTTTTATGAATTTTAAACTATTTAAAACTAATTAAATTACTAAAAATTACAAATTAAACTATGAAAAATCTGGAAAAATAATTTTTTTCTTTTTATATTTATCTTAACCTAAGAAAAATGAAAAATTATTTTTTTGAACTTTTTCTTAATTAATTGTATTAAAAGCTAATTAAATAATCCTAAAAACTGTTTTAAATTAAGAAAAATAGCAAACAGTGTTGGAAAATTATGAAAAATTCAAGAAAAGTCTAATTTAATATGCTGAATCTAAGAAAAATAGAAAAACATGGGCTTGTGTGAAGTAAAATGCAACTGCAATTGTAAGTGCTTATGTAATAAGCACTTGGAATAAGCACAAGGTACCAAACTGGTACCAAACTGTTACAGAAGCTCTAATAAGCTATAAGTACTCTAAAACAACAAATTTCAACTACTCTTAACCACTGAAATACAAGATGCACAGATTTGGTTGTTTTAAGTTTAAGCTAAAAATCAGTTTTGAGGCTACTACTTGCAGCTTAAGCAACTGCTTAATAATAAGCTGTAACAGAAAGCAAAAGGTTAGAATCTAAAATAGACCTGGCTAGCTATCTTCAAACCAAAAACCAGACCTAGAGAAGCTCTGAGGAGCTTTTGACAGACCCTGCAATAAGCTGAGAAAACTCAGTGTATACTGAGTTTTGGTGAACAGGGCATATAAGCCCTGTTTAACAAGCTTATTTGAAGCTTATAGAAAATTTCTAAAAATCTATAAAAATAACAATAAGAAAATAGACCAGTTGAGGTTTTAAGAACCAAAAGTCTCACTTGATTTGGACCAATAATTAACCTATGAAAAATCCCTCTAGTTGGGTGAAAACTGGTTTTTTCAAGTATTTTTGACTTTTTGACAGACTTGAACTTTGACTTTTGTGAACTTAAATCTTGATTTGATGACTGAATATGATGTTATATGGTGAATTAAACCTGAAGCAAGCTATTTCTATGTAATCTAAACACAAAACAAGACTTTGACTTGACAAAATCACAACAGTTGATCTAATAAGACAGTTTACATGAGATTTTGACTTTGAGAGTTAACAGGTGCAATATGATGACTGAATTGAGTATATTAGAACTACACAAGCATAAACCAACATGCATTACCCACTGAACTATCCTCAAATACAATTTAACATCAAATCCAAACACCACTTTTACCAACAGTTTTGAACTTTAATTGAGCTAACTACTTAACTAACTAACAATATTGATCAAACTGAGTTAAATTAACTTGAATACAACTTAATGAACAGATTTAAACTATTTGTAACTGCAAACAAAGATTATGCAAATAATTGGCTTGAACTTACACAAGGTCCCAGCCACTATGGCTTGAAATCAATTAACCAGAGAACACAGTCACCACTATCCTATCTATATCAATCCAATAGCCTCTAAATCAACCCAAAAACCAACACTGCATCATCCATTTCCAAACTTATACCCATATTGCTTCATCAGTTGACTTTCGTTGACCAAGGATGAAAATTGCTTGAACTGAATAACAAGCTTATCAAAAGCTATAATAAGCTTGAATAAGCTTGTTTGACTATTAAATAAGCTTATTGAAGCTTGGTTTTAACACACTATCTTTGAAATTTTAGACGTGAATGTAAAATATGGAAAGTGAATAAAAACTTGAAGTGATACTTGAATATGGATTATATTGATAAATTAGCTTAAGTTGAGTACATTGAAACAGAAGATTAAAGCTTTTTGATTAAACTAAGACATAGAAATTGAAAACGACATACATTGAAACTAAAAATTAACTAACTGGTCTTCTCTTGCCTCTTCTTCCTCTTTTATACACTAGAAATCTTCCACGTGTCCTTCTGAGCAAATCCCACCTCTCAGCTTGGCCAATGGATGAGTTTTGAGCATTTTGGCCGTTTTATCATTTTGGCGGGAAATGGCTATTTGACCTGTGGCTCTGTGTTTTAGCAACTAGGGGGGGTGGCATTTATTGTGGTGGGAAAGGTAGGTAGTGGTGATGATGAGGGGAGGGAAAGGTGATGGGAGAGGCCTGTGTTGTTGCAGTCAAGTTGGGGAAGACAGGTGTACAGGATAAGGTGGGAAAGACATGATTTGACTTTGGTTGACCAAGGGTTCAAAATAGGTAAATGACAGGGGGGTCAAATGGGTAAGTGGCAGGGGGTCAAAACAGTTTTGACAAGGCTAGGCTTTAATTATGACAAGGACTTGTTTGCAATTTTTGAATTCTTGAAGGACCATTCTGCCAATATTCCAAAGTTCTCACAAGGGTCACTTTTGGCAAGTTTTAATAGTGCAAGGACTATTTTTGACATTTTCAAATTTTCAAAGGACCAAACTTGACATTTTTGAAAGTTTAAGGACCTAAGTTGTAATTTTGTAAATTTAAATCTCAAGGATTAATTTTGACAACTTAGGAATCCCTAGGGACTTGAAATGATATTTTTCTTTTATTTAGATTTACCAGGGACTGTTTTTGACAACTTTTGAAACTTGGGGGACTAAAACTGCCTATTATGCAAACTTGATCGTTTTCACAGATTTTGATATTTTTGCATTTAAAACACATAAAACACTTATTTGTGATATTTTTATCATTTTGATGCATTTCTGAGTGTTTTCAGATGTTTTTGCAGTTTAAATGGTACAAAAATGATGAGTATTTAGACACTCATCAGACAACCTCATGGCATTTTCCATTCATATAATGACGGCGAATTGAAAATTTCTTCTCTTTTACTATCACTTGATGTTTTGGCCTATTAATTTTAAGCTCTCTTCTCTTTTCTGCTCGCTTAATTATGTCCTTCCTCTGAAAGGGTTGATTGTAGTGAATGTTTGAATTCTAAGTTCGTAAAACTAAATGCATAGAATAAGATATACACTTGATTTATAAAAGTAACCTTTTTCTTTGCTTTGTTTTGCTTTCTTGTGTCACAACCCGCTTCTTTTCCTTCTAATTAGTAGCATCCTGTTTCAAAGAAATGATACCAATTACTAAGCTGATTATAACCATTTGAAAATAAGAATAGCTAAACGTGATAATGTCAATAAAGTAATTATGAGAAATCTTATCAATGAAATAATCACATTGCTAAAAAATCTTATCCTTGTATATTCTCGTATATAAATGCCTGTTAAAGGATAATGATACTCTGAACTTACCGTAATCAGCCTTTTAGAGGTGCTCTTAAAAAGAGCCTGCGATTATCAAGGTATTGGAATCTTATGATGTAATTATAGGTGCCAATTTAGACTCGTATAAAAATGGTTAAAATATCCTAAATAGCTTAAAGGATAATGGCATGCAGATCTGACTATGATCAGCCTTCAGAACATCTACAAAAGGTACTAACAAAAGAACCTGGAGCTACTGAAATCTTTTTTCGCTTGTAATCTTACTCAGCTTTTTTGAATAACACCTACACCTGCTTTCGTTTGACCTGCACCAGCTTGATTTTGACTTGCAATAGTTTGAATTTGATTTCCACCACCTGAACATTGATTGCCACCCCGCTTCAACTGATCCACAGCAAACTTTTTCCTTTTTGTCACTCACAGGAAATTGGTTACTATTTTCGCAATGGTCGGAAAAAACAACATTATCTGTTACGATTTAATTGTTAAAACAAATATAAGCTAATAGAGGTGGAAAATGGGCAGTTTGAGAACATGTTAAAATATGTATTTTTGTTTACTAAGTTAGAATGGAATTGCTTGTTTACTTGCTTAATCTGCTTATTTTGACAATAAATAAGCAATTTTGATGATGTTTATCCCAGTCACCCTTATAATCAGTTTCACTATCCAAAAAAGTAAGATTTGATTATTTTCAGTGACTTAAAACACAAAAATGATATAATGTTCGCTTCCAAAATGCAGTGCCAAACACTCCTTTAGTTTTATACTTAGCACTTGTGTCGGGTTCCAAAATTAAAACTCAAAAAGTATCCATTGTATACCTGTAACTCCTGAAAAGTCTAATGTTGGCAGTGCTCGCTAATCTACCTATTGGCGTATTGTTTGAATTACACAACCTGGAATCAATAGAAGACTTAAAAAATAAGACATAAGATGAAAAATAAGGCAAAAACATTGCACTCTGACACATCCAGAAAAATATATGTTAGAAATTAAATTTGAAAAAAAGTAATTAACAACGCTTTGTATAGCATTATACAAATATTGTCAAAAGGCTGTATTATGAAGAAAAAAATTAGTATACTCACCTTTCAAGGAGTGCCATTTTTTATGCATCTTCGGTACCAATAGAGAAATTACCTTGGAGCTTCGGGTCCACCAACTGAACAAACTAAATTACACTCTCTTAAAATGGGTGAGATCTTGCATATATAGAAAGATATTATCATACAAATCAAAGAAAATGTGTAAACCTAAAGAAATCAACATGTCAAACAAAAACATTAATTTATAAGGAAACGGGTCAAACATATAAAAATTTGATCAAAGTACTACTTAAAGAAATTAACGGGTGAATGGCTAAAAGTGGGGATGGTTCAGTTGACGTTAGTTTGATAATTGGAGGTAGTGCGGTTTCTTGGCCTGGAGGAATCTCGTGACTTTGGTTCAATGGGTCGGCTTCTTCATGTTTAATGGGTTGCATATATTAGGTTCCTTCTTGCAGAGAGATATTAATCTACCAGAGGGTATTAACCACGAGGGTTCCATGGTCCTATCAGTTTGCTTAGCTCTCTAGATGCTACGGCTATCTGGAAATGTTTATTTTCTTCAATTGATAAATCATCAAAGCTGATTTGAACACCTATAGAGAAAATATAGGTTTAATTAAAGGTGGAAATTTGAATCCATTCATGGATAAACGGGTCAATGAGAGTTTACATTATCCATAACAGTTCAGATGATTTAAACTTAACATGCAGATAATATGAGAACAATCAAAAGTTACACACAGTGTATTCAAAATGCATAAAACCTCATAAAATGTTCTATTTATGAAAATAGCTTATCACTGTGTAACTATATTGTGTTTATTATTATCATATTTAGGACATGATATTATAAAATCCAAGAGAAGTTTCCAAGTAGGATCGAAAGGTACCCTTTTTGACCCGTTACCCAATCTACTCATTTACTGACTTGATAGTGAAGAGAAGTAATCTACAAACATACCGAAATGATATTTTGAATGGTCATCACGATAAAAGTTGAATCCACTAATATCTAAAATGAAAAAAAAAAGCAGTAAGAACGATTTCCATCATCTAGATGCTAAATATGGCAAGAATGTGATAGAGAAATGATGAGTACAGTTACATCAACATAATTATTTTAAAAGCAAATTAGGAAAGTTAAAGCAAGCAATTAAATCCAAATGAGCAACGTTACAAAAAAAAAACTACCTTAACAGGATATTTAATAACTTACCATCATCATTGTCCAAGCTATCAGCCTCTTTATATGAATGAAAATGTTTGAGTATGTCCAGCATCTTCTGCTTAGTTTCATCACCAGGTTCAGTTGTTACATCTAACAAATCCAACCATTGATTTTTTTTTTAATTAATATTTGAAAGAAAAAGAACATAGCTTTCAAAGAGGACAACAAATTCTGCAAATGCAATGAGAATAACATAAGAATACCTTGTAGCATGGAAGGAACAATAACGTGTATTACATCGATGGGCATGTATATTGTCAAAACTGTTTTTGGCATTTGCATTCAAACACATTCCTGTTAATTAGAAATTTAATTCCAAAGAGCATCATTCTAGCAATTAATATCAAATCCAACTTATAAGATAAATAAAGTGCCACATTGGTTTAAAAAAAAAAAGAAGGTCACATTGACCCGTTCAATCCATTATCTTTTAAGCCCTATTTTATAAATTAACCCATTTAAGAAATAACATAACCCAGCTAGTGTAGTTTAGCTTTTCTTTTGTATTTTTATATGTATGTACCTCTTTAGCTTCTAGTTGTTCAAAAGGACCGCAACATAAGGAGTTTAACCACCATTAGTAATTTTATTATAAGCTTTTTGATATTATTTTAACAGTAACCCATGTAGAAAACATGCAAGAAGAATCGTTAATGAGATAATAATGCATATAACTTGTATAGCCCACTTATAGCACTACGGGGATTGTGTTTAAATAAGAAGCAAAAGAAAACATCAGTGGACCTTTTGGTTTTTTCCCCTTTTTTGCCAACAATAAACATAAAGTATCACTTTCATTATATTTACCTTCTTAAAAATGGTTGCTAGTTAGATATAATCAACAATCAGCCTACTAAATCTTATCGGTTTAACAATAAATTGCAATTTAGCTCACCAATCTTAACTAACCAAGTAGCAGCAAATTATAAAACATCTATATCCCATGTCACCTTATCCGTTTGCTAATGTTTCTTATTCCACCACTGTCAACCAACCTTAAGGTTATAACTTTTTAAAAATAGGCTTCCAAATTAAGTTGATGCTTAGCTGGTAAAATTTTTTACTTATCGTATGCCATAGAAAAGCACTTTGGTGGCTTTGAATTCGACCATTTTGCACATTTAATTGTGGCTGAGATGACATGTTTGTGACTTGTTTGGAGTGAAATATAACTTTAAACTATCCATCGCATTTGCAAGCACGTGCCTTTGTTATAGTAAAAGAGACGCTAACCTGAGAGCTTGTGTACCACGCATTATAATTGTGTTCAAGTCACTCATTACCTTCTCACATCATGAGTGTTTTGTTTCTCTTTTAATACAATAAGACAAAGTCACAGCAGCGTAACATGTAACCTGGAATCACTTAGAAGTGACAAATTATAAAAACATAGTAATAACACAAAAGCATTAAGTAACCTAAAATGTTTGACATGTCACCTTAAATGATACACTATTCTTCTCATGATCTATAAAATCCTGCAAGAACATATATACAATAAGTGCATAAGCAAATAAGTGCAAAAAATAGAAAAATATGTAACCCCAAATAGCCTTTTTTTACCTGTAGTTACTTCAGACTAACAAATAAGTGCGAAGAAAAAAAGTATAAAATATATGTATCCCCAAACAGCCCTTATTACTTGTAGTTTATCGGCTAATAATAAGTAAATAAGTAGAAATTCCAAACACCCCTTAATAAAGTGTTGGACTTTGACAGTGAAAAAAATTCCAAAGACTCCTTATTATGAATCATAAAACTCAATGAATCAAAAATCAATTCAATTTACGAAAGCATGTACACTGATCAATGGGTCTCGACCCTTACCCGAATTAGTAGGTCACATGTTTGAACCAATTATGCAACCTGCATAAACCACCCATTTTAGCATCCATAAAAAAAATATTACACGCACCATATTAATTATATAGGTGGTGGTTGAGGTCGGGTACCCAAGAATCAATTATATAATCTCGATCACTACATAAAAACACATGAACAATAAACCTACAAAGGACCTTCATAAGGTTCAATCCAGATTGGAAGAAACTAAATATGTGACCAAGAATCAATAAACATGTTCAAAACAGTTACCTCCGCGACTATTTGCCCGTTGCGTAAATTGAACTCTGTCAGAACATGAGCCACCCATAGCAACAGAAAGTCTGGTGCCCAAGAATCCATTAGAAACCTAACAAAAAACATTGTTTCAAAATGAATCACCCCCATAAAATATAAAACTTTATTTCAAACCAAATCAATCAACAATCATTAATTCATCAGTATTATAAATATGTTTTACCGATGATCGTATTGTCTTTAAGAATTCAAAAGCTTTAGCTTTTAGAAAAAAAATGGCAATGAATAAAAAAATTGATTACGTATTTACATTCATCATTTAGTATTGTGTTTGTCAACTCTAGCACCTTGTCTTCTCATCAAGTTGCAGCTGAGCATTATTAATCTCCTCGGTGAACTTTTCATCCTCAGATGTACGTTCCTCTATCAAGAGGTTATCTAGTGGAACCTCGGCTTCCACAGTCTGAGCATCTACAGCCTCACCTACGAATCCTCGGGAACCTCCTCGCCTTTTGAACGTCATCCACCTCATCAAATTTATGACAAGCTGGGATCTCGGCATTCTCTTCTTTTAAATCATTAAGAATGATTTGAATGTTGCTCTCAGAACCCTCGAGAACCTCCTCTCCCCTTTGAACGTCATCTATCTCATCAACTTCAAGACAAGTCGGCATCTCGCCATTTTCTTCTTGTAAATCATTTGTAAGTATTTCAGAAATATTGTTTTCCGCACCACATTCTGTTCAGTTTGGTCTCATGATGAGACATCGGAAGTTTATTTGGAGCCTTCTTATGACTACTGAATAAGCCAAATTCAATATAAACTTCGGGCATTACACAGTGGCGGGTAAAATTAATTTGGGTTGATCTCTAATAGGAGGCACGTATGATCCAAACTGAACCTTAATTTCAGGCACGCATACGAATGAGGGAAGATTAACGCGTGTCTATCTTGAGATTTCTTGACCTCAAATTGTGCTTCTTCAACCTTAGAAATCTGATCTTTTTCTAAACATACCTCTTCATTCTCATGTTCTGATTTCATAGATTCATATCCGGACAATCTTCCATAATTTCAACACTTTCATTCAGGTTGAACTTCGTTTGATTTTCATCGATACTGATTTCTGATACTTGTGAAACTGTACTCTCATTGATGATTTCATCGTCCGTAGACCCTGTCTCCAATGAATGTTCTTCACCTCATGGATGACCGTGCTTCATCATCTTCGTGGCTTAAAGCGTTTTGTACATTCTCCACAACCATATCTTGAGATCTCTTATTATCATCAATTATCTCAGCAATTTCTTTCACCTTCTGCAGTTTTGAATCAAACACGACAGATTCACTATTTTCGATATGTGATTCTGAATCATCATTCACTAATAGATCATTATTAGCTTCTGTCTCCAATTTTTGTTCAAGCTCACTTACTGATTTCACTTCCTCTTCGAGCTCGAAGACTCGGAACATCGTCCATAAGCATAGTTTGGGTTTCCTTATTATCATCAGGTGATCTCAACGGTATCCTCCGATTCTGAAGTTTTTCATCCAATCCAACGAATTCATTATTTTCGCCGGTGATCCTGAATCATCCTCTACTTTTGGATCATTAGTAGCTTCTGCTTCCAATTGATGTTCAACCTCATTAGCCGATTCTGCTTCATCATCTTCGGACTGAAACATTCACAACATCATCCGTCCACGGCAGTTTGAGATTCCTTATCATCATCAATTATCTCAACAGATTCACCCTCTCGATGAGTGACTCGAATCATCCTCCACTATTAGATCATCGGTACCTTCGTCTCCAATTGTTGTTCAACCTCAATAGCCGATTCGCTCCATCATTTTTTGTACTCAAAACATCATCATCCATAACCACATTCTGACATTCTGTATTACCGTTAACTATCTCAACAATCTCTTCCACTATCTGAAGATTTTCATCCGACTCAGCATATTTACTCGTTTCAGATAAGTGATTCGAATCATCCTTCGCCATTCTTGTATCATCTGTAGCTTCAGTTGCTACTATATCATCTGATTTAGAAAGTAATAGAAGTCACCTTGAATCATTGAAACACAATTAACAAAGAAAATAAATGATATGCATGACAACTACCTTACATGTAAAATCCTCTGTTTTGAGAGCATCTTCCATCTCAAGACGCAACTGTGGTCGCGAAACCAACCCTGAAAGCTATGATCGAGGTTAGAAACAGTAAGGGTTTTTTAAGATGTTAATATTACCAATGATAATGATGATGGCTGCTCACTTTCATTGAATTATTTTCGGTTTTGGTTTTTTAATAACATGTTGTATATAAAAACCCTAATACATTAATATTTGACAACCTTATTGGTTCATGCAATATCAACTATATGTTGCAAAATTTATCACAACCATTGGAATGCTTTAATGGTTGAGGTGTTTATTTATTTGTGCCTTCCATCCCAAGTTCGAATCTTGGCAACTCTCTTTTTAAATTTACTAATTCGAATTTTTCTGTGGTGTGTGGGGTGAAATTATTAGGTGACATGGAAATATGACTTGGCATTATGGGATGCCAAGTGGCATTATGACGTGGCATGACTCCTCTTATATATAATGTATAGATATATATGGTGTGGTAAATGTGTTATGTTCATAAGTAATATAATGTAACTTTTATTTTCGATGTCTTGTGTAAACATTATCAATTAAATGTCCAACGAAATTAACGAGCTCGATTTATTTTACGAATTATTGACGAGGGTATAATGGTCATTTGAAGCGTTTACGTTTTTAGGGTTTTACAGCTTAGTAGTATTTACCTTTCGCCAAGCAGTACTTACAGGTTTTCTTAAAGAAGTATTTACTTTTTGATTACCCCTATTGTTTAGAAATGATGTGCTTTTATGAATGGGTCTAAATATAGTAGAATGTGCCCTTTTTGAAAAACATGTCTTTTAATTGGCAGCATTCACTATAGTTTTTGTGGTAGCAGTAGAGTTTGATCTAGCAGTATTTAAATTTTTCAATCCTGATCTCATCAAAACTGCTTTTGGAACAAATGAATTTTGAGCTGAGTGACTTGAATTTGCAAAATTAGAATGGTTCACTCTTTTAGCATAGTTTCACGCTAGTTTTGTCACTTTTTCTTTTAATTTATTAGGACAATATAATGTAAATGATCAAAAATTCCACAAGTAAAGCAAGGTTTATTATTCATAATAAAATTACTTCCTAATTTATCAGACATCAATTGGTTTCAATTCCTCTGATTTCATCTAGGAGTATTTTTATTAGAAGACTCTACTGCCTTTATATTTTCTCTAACATTTGTGGTAGAGACAATTTTATCCAGGACTATAGACTTGACACTTTCTTCTTCCTCATCATCAAACACCCAATCCTCAATCATTGGTGCCTCAGACTCTCTTATAGACTGCTTAGACTCTCCTCCATCAACATTATTATCTCTACGGGTCTCAGAAACCTTTTCCTTATTGGTTTCACTACTCTTTTCTTCCCCTGTAAAAGACAAGTCAGGCATAGGGGGACAAAAATTACCAGAATGATGAGGAGCAGCTTCACTATAACAGAATATTCCCTTTCTACATCCTATTTTATTGTACATGTTATAGATCTAAGTGTCTATCATTTTATTGACCTCCTTAGACTGATATTCATGTCTTTCAACATGTAATTCAATGCTATCCTTTTCTATCTCAACCTTTTCCTTTTTAGTTTGAACTTGATCTAATTTAGTTTCAAGTTCATTTATTGTCTGATCTCTTAAGTATACTTCAACCTCTAATGTCCTAATCTTTTCACATAAGACAGTTTCATCAAATTTGAAAATTTCTAATCTTGCTTCTACAGATTTCAGACCTTCTTTATAACCTAAAAGTAATAATTTAGCATCATCAAGTTCTTTTGTTACTCTATTATAATCATCTCTGTAAAAACATGAATCTGTACATGATTTAAAGGATACCTTAGAATCAGAAGAGATTGAGGTTGAATGTGCCATGAGAGCATAGTCAGTGGGTCTTTCTGCAGCTTGATCACTCCAATCATAGCCACCAAGCCCATCACAGGACACCAAGGCAGTTGTTGAAGTCTCCTGCACTGGAATGGTCCTCCTTTCCACCTCCATTGTATTGTTCTCCTAAGACCTGTGAAATCTACATTCTCTTGCAAAATGACCTTTCTTTTTGAAATTATAGCACTCCACTTTGGACTTGTCAAAGCCCACTTTATCAGAACTAGTAATTTGCAAGATTCTTCTAGTCCTTTGAAGAAACCTTTTTGCCCTCATGGTGAGCATGGCCATTTGCCACCTAAGATCCATTTCTTCAACATCATCAGGATGGATCTGTTGAATGTCATCATTTGTCAGTTGAGTGACAGAACTTTGACTGGCAAAGAATGAGCACACTGCAGCATCGTTCAGATTCTCACCTCTAGCAGCACCTCCCAATACACTAGTAACACCTCCATCCTTAGCATTAGGGACATCGACCATTGTGCTGCTAATCCTATTTGATGAAACAAATGCCAAGTTCTTTGAAACTGTGCTTGAACTTGACTTTTGTTTCATTTCAGCCTTATAAACCTTCATGTTGTTGCTATTTCTCTAGTCCTGGCTTGTTCCTCCACACAATAGCATGTGTTTCCCATTCAGATGGAAGACTAGCCAGCAATTTTTGGTTCAAGTCTTCTTGTTCAGTGGTCACCCCCACAATATCTAACTGGCTGACCAGCTTTTGCAGCCTGTTGCAGATTTCATCAAGGGATTCAGTGCTTGATGCAGAAAAGTTGGCATATTGTTGCTTCAGAAGATTCTTCTTGCTCTTCTTTGTAGCTTCATTTCCTCAAAACTTCTTTTCTAAAGCATCGATCAATAGCTTGGCATCCTTGATGGAGTTGAAGGACAATTGATACTCATCTGGAATAACTATCATGAGAATGGTTTTGGCCTTCATTTCCAGTCTTCTTTTGGCTATGTCCTCTGCAGCAGTGAGAGGAATGATTTTCCTCCATCTCTAGTTTTAAACTGGACAGTGTTTCCAATTTCATTAACCTCCCACAATCCAATATCAAAAGTTTGGATGTGTTGTTCTATTCTCATTTTCCACATCTCATACTCATCTGGTTTGAGCATGGGAACCCTATTATGAGACACAATCACTGAGTTGGAGTCCATCTTTCATAGTTGTTTGTAGTATTCCTCTTGCTGTAACAACTTCTTGATCACACAAGCTCTGATAACACTTGTTGATCCCAGTTCACTTTGTAAATATAGATCTTTGATAGCTTCTGTGTAAGAAATTGTTTGATCCTTTAAGTATCACGCGGAATATAACACTTATAAAATAAGAAGAACACAATGAATTCACAATCAAAAGCTTCAATATTATTAGATTAATAATACAAGTGATCTTGATATCACTAGGGTTTACAACCTTGAAGCCGCCTTAAACTTATATCATACACTAATGACCTAGGATCTCCTTTTATATGTTAAGGAGTCCTACTAGGTTACAATCACTTCCTATACAATCGTATCTTTTCTATACTTATCTAATACTACATTATAGGAACATGTCATTCCTTAAATACAAAACAGATTAAGACTCCAGCAGTAGATAAACAAAACTAGCAGTAGATACATTTACTCTGGAAGCACTTCAGTCTTCAGCAGCAGAAACTTTACTCTAGCAGTACTTTCCATAAGTCCAGCACCATTTACCACTTAGTGTAATCTCATGATTCTTTCCAGCACCACCTAGCAGTAGGTAGAATACACTAGCAGTAATTTAATTAATACCAGCAGCAAATAACACTTAGACCAATTTATCAGGAATCCCATAAGTAGTTGATTCTCCCAAAAGTAGCAGTATCCATAAAACCCAACATACGTCGAAAACAATTCATCTTATGTTATCTAGTAAGTATTGCAAGAATTGATAACACATAAAATGAGTAATGTAGGTTATAATCTACTTACAAATACATGATTTTCAACTAGTGATATCATGGCAAAGTGTTGGAGCAATGTGATGAAACCTGGTTGAAAGAACATTAGGGTTAAGGTAGACGAAGCAATATAATCTTTGAGCATATTTCTGGTTTGATTTCGTCACCTGTGTTAGTTTTGTTTCGAACCCATCAAGAAAACAAGAACTAAAAGGTTGTGATTTTGAGTTTATGTTTCAGATTAAACAAAAGAACTAAATTAATTTAGGTTGTGTTCTTTAAAAGAAGATATATGAGATAGAAAGGAGTTAGCTAGGTTAGGTCTAGAGAAAAGTTGGTGGCTGAATTTTGGAGAGAAATAGTAATGGGAGGCATGTGTTTGTGTAGTAGAAGAAAGAAGACAATCGAAGTTGTGTGATATAGAATGAATGAAGATAAGTAATACGGGGTAACCTAAAAGATGAATTTTCTTTAGTGCAGTTGTGTAGTTGAAACATAAATGTATATGGTTGGATACCTGAACCAAGCAATTAAATTCATCATTTCAATACTAAGTAACATTTAATGTACTTTGATTAATTTGACATATAATAGCGTACTACGTTAAAAACATTCATCATATGTTATCTAGTAAGTATTGATAGACTTGATAACACATAAAATGAGTAATGTATGTTATAATCTACTTACAAATACATGATTTTCAGCTGGTGATATCATGGCAAAGTATTGGAGCAATGTGATGAAACCTGGTTGAAAGAACACTAGGGTTAAGGTAGACGAAGCAATATAATATTTGAGCATATTTCTGGTTTGATTTCGACACCTGTGTTAGTTTTGTTTCGAACCCATCAAGAAAACAAGAACTAAAAGGTTGTGATTTTGAGTTTGTGTTTTAGATTAAACAAAACAAAGAACTAAACTTATTTTCGTTGTGTTCTTTAAAAGAAGATATATGAGATAGAAAGGAGTTAGCTAGGTTAGGTCTAGAGAAAAGTTGGTGGTTGAATTTTGGAGAGAAATAGTACTGGGAGGCGTGTATTTGTGTAGTAGAAGAAAGAAGACAGTTGAAGTTGTGTGATATAAAATTAACGAAGATAATTAATACGGGGTAACCTAAAAGATGAATTTTCTTTAATGTAAGTGTAGTTGAAACATAAATGTATATGGTTGGATACCTGAACCAAGCAATTAAATTCGTCATTTCAATACTGAGTAACATTTAATGTACTTTGATTGATTTGACATATAATAACGTACTACGTCGAAAACAATTCACCATATGTTATCTAGTAAGTATTGCTAGACTTGATAACACATGAAATGAGTAATGTATGTTATAATCTACTTACAAATTCATGATTTTCAGCTGGTGATATCATGGCAAAGTATTGGAGCAATGTGCTGAAACTTAGTTAAAAGAACACTAGGGTTACGATACACGAAGCAATACAATCTTTGAGCATATTTCGGGTTTGACTTCGACACATGTGTTAGTTTTGTTTCGAACCCATCAAGAAAACAAGAACTAAAAGGTTGTGATTTTGAGTTTGTGTTTCAGATTAAACAAAACAAAGAACTAAACAGATTTTGGTTGTGTTCTTTATAAGAAGATATATGAGATAGAAAGGAGTTAGCTAGGTTAGGTCTAGAGAAAAGTTGGTGGCTGAATTTTGGAGAGAAATAGTAATGGGAGGCATGTGTTTGTGTAGTGGAAGAAAGAAGACAATCGAAGTTGTGTGATATAAAATGAACGAAGATAATTAATACGGGGTAACCTAAAAGCTGAATTTTTTTAATGCAATTGTGTAGTTGAAACCTAAATGTATATTGTTGGATACCTGAACCAGCCAATTAAATTCGTCATTTCAATACTGAGTAACATTTAATGTACTTTGATTAATTTTACATATAATAACGTACTAAGTCAAAAACAATTCATCATACGTTATCTAGTAAGTATTGCTAGACTTGATAACACATGAAATGAGTAATGTATGTTATAATCTACCTACAAATCATGATTTTCAGCTGGTGATATAATGGAAAAAGTATTGGAGCAATGTGATGAAACCTGGTTTAAAGAACACTTGGGTTAAGGTAGACGAAGCAATATAATCTTTGAGCATATTTCTGGTTTGATTTCGACACCTGTGTTAGTTTTGTTTCGAACCCATCAAGAAAACAAGAACTAAAAGGTTGTTATTTTGAGTTTGTTTTCAGATTAAACAAAACAAAGAACTAAACTCATTTTCGTTGTGTTATTTAAAAGACGATATATGAGATAGAAAGGAGTTAGCTAGGTTAGGTCTAGAGAAAAGTTTGTGGCTGAATTTTGGAGAGTAATAGCAGCGGGAGGCGTGTGTTTGTGTACTAGAAGAAAGAAGACAATCGAAGTTATGTGATATAGAATGAACGAAGATAATTAATACGGGGTAACCTAAAAGTTGAATTTTCTTTAATGCAATTGTGTAGTTGAAACATAAATGTGTATGGTTGGATACCTGAACCAAGCAATTAAATTTGTCATTTCAATAATGAGTAACATTTAATGTACTTAGATTAATTTGACATATAATGACGTACTATGTCAAAAACAATTCTGCATATGTTATCTAGTAAGCATTGCTAGACTTGATAACACATGAAATGAGTAATGTAGGTTATAATCTACTTACAAATACATGATTTTCAGCTGGTGATATCATGGCGAAGTATTGGAGCAATGTGATGAAACCTTGTTAAAAGAACACTATGGTTACGTTACATGAAGCAATACAATCTTTGAGCATATTTCTGGGTTGATTTCGACACATGTGTTGGTTTTGTTTCGAACCCATCAAGAAAACAAGAACTAAAAGGTTGTGATTTTGAGTTTGTCTTTCAGATTAAACAAAACAAAGAACTAAATTGATTTTGGCTGTGTTCTTTTAAAGAAGATATATGAGATAGGAAGGAGTTAGCTAGGTTAGGTCTAGAGAAAAGTTGGTGGCTGAATTTTGGAGAGAAATAGTAGTGGGAGGCGTGTGTTTGTGTAGTAGAAGAAAGAAGACAATCGAAGTTGTGTGATATAGAATGAACGAAGATAATTAATACGGGGTAACCTAAAAGATGAATTTTCTTTAATGCAATTGTGTAGTTGAAACATAAATTGTTAGGAATTGGAAATTCCATATTAAAGTGTCGGTCACCCCAATTATGGTCTAACATATGTTAGGTCGTAGACGTGTCGTTATTTACGTTATTCAGTAGTTAATTAGTTAGTTAGTAGCGTAGAATAGTTTAGTGTAACACCGTGGAGGAAGGACGGGTCTTACCCACTGTATGCCTGATCTACAGTCTGACAGGAGGACGTGTTAGTTGTAAGTATAAATACCCTTTCCATCCTTGGAAGGGGTGGTGCTTCTCATTAATCTAACCTTTTCATTTTGTATTACAACTCTCTAACAAGAACACCCTCTCATCTCTTTCTCTCTCTAAACCATGGCATACTTGATTCATCATCATCCAAAACCACCCGAATTATCAAACACAATATATTTATGATCTAACAAATGGTATCAAGAGCCAAGGTTATTGTGTTTTGTTGATTTGTGTGGATTCGAACCTTGTTTAAAACTGTTTTCCCCCTTATTTTTCGGATCTGGATTTTTTTCTTATCTTTTGTGGGAATAGTTTTATTAACATGGTATATATATCTTTATGGTCAAAAAATGAAGTCTCCTGTGCTTTATCAGATTTACAAGAAACTGTTTATGTGTCATTTTTGTCTATAACAGTTTTTTTTTTGTGAAAGCTTTAATCTTTTTGTGACTTATTTTTGTACCAGTCCTGTGAAAATAAATAAATAAATAAATATGTGGTCAAACATTGGTCAAACCTACAAACTATGAATATTCATATGAGTTTTCTGGGTTTATTATTAAGCTGAATGGAAACATGGTCGGAAACTCGCCGGAAAAATAAGGTCAAAAGGTCAAAAGCGACTTGTCTCAAATGCTTTATTGAAAGCGACTTGTCTAAAAAGCTTTATTGTAAGCGACTTGTCCAAACTCTGTCCAAAAATCAGGAAGCGAGTTGAGCGCTGCTTTGTGACTATTGAGTCAAAAGCGACTTGTTGACCAGTTGTGTTAAAAGAGACTTGCCAATTATTTTCTTTGCATTTTGATGCAAAGAAAGCGACTTGAACCTGAACTTGTTGCAGTTTGACTTTTTAGTCAAATGCATTTTAATCATGTGTCTTGACATAAATGGTGGAAATGGTTTGTCTATGTAAATGGTTAATGCGTATACTTGGGAGACTCGACCACAATACCAACCTTGTACCAAAAACTACTCGACTTCTGTTAAGTAACATCATCAGTCCATGAAAACTTTTAACATATCCAAAACCATAACATAATCTAGACTCAACAATAAACCCTCTCAAGTCACTCAACATCTCTCCATCATTACAATAACCTGATATATACTAAATCAACATCACGATCTCAGATTTGATTCAGTTTTTTTTCTTAATCTTTTAAAGATTTTTTTACTTGAATCTTAATCATCATTGACCTATCAAAAGCATCACTTTAATTTGAATATCCGAATATTTCTAAAGAATGACCAAGACTTATGTCTCAATCATTCTTCTTATTCAGTTTTGATGGAAAACAAAGACACAATAACACCTACCCGAGACCCCTTCTTAAAAGGATCTTGATGCCTTCTTCTATCTTGATTCGTATGAGGCTCCAAACAGACACATCTGTGATTGCTGTTTCGTTTGGGTGTTCGATTTGTTCATTACAGATTCAAGGGATAATGGTGTTTAATTGATGTCACAAGATTGGATGATGGTTCACTGAGATGTTGATGTTCGGTTATTGTTGAGAAGAGATGGTGGGAGAGAATATTAGAGGAGGGGGCGCAGTAAAAAGGTGTGAATGTTTTTAGGGTTATGAAATGTCCTAAGTATTAGGGTATTATTTTTATAACCGGTTTGGTTTTGTCTATGGGATCTGGCTTTATTTCATGGATCGGGTATAAATTTCATCTTAATTTGGGCTGAGTAGTGAATTTATCAAATGGGCTGGTGTTTGTTGGACGAGTTAATGGTGATTGGACCAGGTATAACCAACTAGCTATTGGGCTTCAGTTTAATATTTAATGAATGGTGGTTTGGCTATGAGTTGTGTTTACACATACGGTATAAATGGTCTCTCAAAATGGTTATCCGGATTATTTTGGATATACAGATTTTTGATAACATTTGACGTACAAAGTGGTATTTTGGTATGGTAAATTTTCACGGAGGATACAAATTCACGGCTTGAGCGATAATTTGAAAAAAAAATAAAAATGACTACGGGGTTTTTTTTGTACGGTATTACTTACGATTTATTAGCCGTATCGGGTTATCTCCATATGTGGTCATTACTATTAGCCGATGAATCAATGGAGGTTCTATTACAGCAACTCCCATGAGATATTCGACGCCACAAAATGTCAATGATACTTCACAGTCTAAGCAAAATCTTTCAAAGTATCGTCATCGTCACTCATGATTTTTCAAGATGTTTGCTTATGACAAGAACTTCTCGTGCAAATGGTCAGATACTGCGTTATGATGCTTCCGAAAGTTCGAAACCATCATGGGGGAGAAACGTGTACTTTAATGTTTTACAGTCAACCTTCATGGGAAAGTAGTGTATACTACTCGACTTAGTATTGTTTGTGAAGTTATCTACATATGGGTAAAAGAATTGTTGATGATAGAGAATGAACCGTTGTTAAAACCGCTGCATGTTCCCCTAAAACAGATATTCACCGAAAGCAAAGTTGTCATAACACTTTCAAGCTGACATTGTTTACGGTTTAGTCTTGATTTTGTAAAATCCCGCGAAAGAAATTATTTCTCGGTTTAAATCATAGACTTGTAAAATCCCGTAACAATGGAAACATCCTGGTATAAGTAAAGTGCATTTCCGGATCTATCTTGCTGTTTATTCTTGGTTTTGTAAAATCCCGCGAAAGAAACTATTTCTCGGTTTAAACCATAGAATTGTAAAATCCCGTATTTATGGAATCATCCTAGAGAAAGGAAAGTGTATTTCGGGATCTTATCTGATGCTGGTGCTACGGTTTCTGCTTTGAAGAAGGGATAAAAGGGTGTACTTCATGAATTGGGTGATTGTTTGGATTTTCCTCATGACAGCTTGGTTATTACATGGTTTTACGGGGTTATGTGCTTTTAACCATGGTCGGTATGAAAACCATTATCATAGTTCACTTAAAACGTCAAAGAAGGCTAGATGTGAGCTTTTAACCAGAAGAAGTGACAACGGGGTTAATTCACTATTATTTATTTGAGGTTGAAGTAAAATATCACGGGCAAGTGTACTTAGTATCTGAAGGTATCGGGGATGGTTGGATGAAAATTCTTCAAGATCCTTGTTCGAGCATATTATAAAAACGAAGACTTGGAAATCTAGTTATTGTTGGGTGACTTTTTCCTTTTCTTTTACCACTTGTGGGAATTGGGCTCTTACCACGACAAAATAACTATCACTTTAAGGAGTTACGTTGTAGTGCTCAGTGTCACATTCAATTGTGGATTTTCAAGAGGTGATGTACGTCTTATACTTGATGGTTGGTTGGATGAAGATTATAGAGTACTTAGAGATTCAATGGAGGATGAACTCTCGGCACCGCTCTTTGTTACATATGTGGAAGTTTAAGTCACGAGCTCGGGTTAGTTTACTTCAGGGTCAAATTCATCATATTGGTTTTTCTCCATCAGCTGTCACGACAAAGAGTCTACTGAATGATAATGGGATTTATAACAAGTTTGCCAAGAGAGATTGAAAAGAGAGAGATTATGACGTTTGAACACAACAGTTCAAGCCTCGTACCTCAAAGAAAAGAAGAGTGTACGCTTCAGTGCGCTTTATCTTCTGAAGAAGAGAAATCTTCTTATTTATGACCATTCTCATCAACATGCTTCATGCCTTTACGATGCGCTATCAGTCATCAAGTGAACCGAACTACTGTTGATTGTTTTCTTATTCCACTTGCTCAACTATAATGATGATGGCGACATCATGTGCTAATTTTGCAGGGGAGAAGTGTGAATAGAATACATTTTGATGATAATCACTTGTTTAATCAAGAATGGCATCTCCGTATGCAATTCTTGAGGGGGAGAAGAAGTGTGAAACTACTGCATGTTGATTGATATTATAGAATAAATGGTCAAACGGCTCCAAACTCATGTAAGAACCGAGCTTCTCCTTATCGGGTCATTTCTACATTGAGTTTCTTCTATGAGCCGATGGTTGACATCTTCACACTGGCTGATTTGATTAATGACAAAGTGCTTTCAGTTGCGGGGCTAATTTCCTTAATAAACATCTTTCTGTTCTTGTTTGATTGGGAGGGATTTGAGTTAAGGGGATTTGCTATTTGTAAGTTAACGGAAATGCATTTGGTGAGTTGAAGATGTTGACTTTCTATTCCCCAATTGGACAATCTTGAAGAAGGTCGAGTCTACAGTCGGTTCTACATTTTCTGCTACATGTTAGAAGACTAAAGACGAGTTGCATTTAACGATCTAAAGACTTCTTCTTAATCCAAGCATTCATCATAAAGATTGTCTATTTAGGGGAGAGCTCTAATTGGGGGAGAGTGAAATGTCAGATTTAATCCCCAATTAGACTTGCTCACACTCTTACGCAAGTTGATTCTCACAAAGATTAAATGTGGTCTTCTCAAAAAGATTTCAAGTATTTGGGCTTATAATATATTGCTGATTCTGAAGTGTCAAAACCAGCAAGGGGAAAGGAGACACACATCTAAACACAAAGCGAGTAAACTTGATGAACTTAATTCTTCTAAGTGATTGAAGATATCCTGGGAAAACAAATGTCATGACCGCAGAGAAACTCAAGGTTTTACTCATCAAGGCTTTTAGTGTTATTATTCCAACTATGTGGGGGAAGAGATAGAAGAGTTATTTTCTGGCGATAAAAGAGATACACAAGTGTGTGATGATTTCGATGCTATCGCAATCATCAGGGGAGAGAGATTGTGTACATTGGGGACGCTCAGCTGTTTCACTTGAGTGCTTAATCAGTGATTCAAAGATATAATCACTTATTCTGGAGTTGACATCCGCAGAGATTGTCATCCGCAGAGATAATCGGTGATTCGCCCGCTTCTTCAATGTTATCGGTTATTCTCTCTTTGGGCATTTGGGTACTTCGGGTTCTTGAGCTTCATATACTATCATCAAGGGAGAGAAAAGTATACATCGGGGTTATTCTTTGGCTATCGGACTTAATCGCTACTCGATGGTATAAGTTTCTCGTCTCGGGTATATATGTATTCGGGTTCGTGAGCTCTAGTCTAAGAGACTGACTGCATCAATTCATCTACTTGGGGGAATTGTTCTCTTAACACCTTTTGGAATGGATCGCTTCAGACTTCAGTGGAAAAGGAATTTGAGAAGAGTCATTCAAGCGTGGGATGATACGTTGTTGTTCTTTTGGATGATATAACCTCTGACAAAGAATCACAAAAAATTATTCTTAAAAGGAGCAGCAAGATCGATGATAATGGTGTGCTTCCTTGTGCACCTGGCTAAAGCAAGCTTGAAATAGAGCTTCAAATCTGCTCAACATAAGGATTTTTGGTTTGGGGGGAAGCTGCCAAAGTCTCTCTTTCTCAAAGGCTCATGTTCTATCTTCTATTTTGGAGCCTCGGAAGCTTTGGTGGTGGAAGTTTAAGAGATGACGAATTCTATCTTCTACGACGTGCTGCTCGATATCCTTATCTCGGTACTCGTATCATCATCTTCTTAAACTATATCATCTTCTCTGTCATTGTAAATATTTATCAAAAACAAAATACAAAAATATAAAACTAACAAAAAGAAAATAGAAAATTATGAAACCAACAAAAACCCATAAAAATCAAAAAAAAATTGAAAAAGACCAAAAGTATGTTTTCTCAAGACATGTCTTCTGGTATCGATAACATCTGCGGTCTTAGAAAAGTCATTCAATAATGGCACGGGACCATAGATGAAGTTCGAGCAGGAGGTGTAAATATTTTTTTTCAAAACATGTCTAAAACTATGGCTTACAGTTACTTCAGACTGTAATCCGTGCTTAAACCATGGTTTGCTATTATTTCAGATAGCAACCCACTCTTCAAGAAAGGAAAGTGTTGCGCTAAACCAATTTTCTAAAATTTCGTGCACTTATCCTAAAAACAAATTGAGGAAAGTATGTCGAAGGACTGCTGTTCCTACTCAAATATTTTTCCTTCGAAAATTCTTCAGAAAAAATATTTGTTTTAACTAAATTGGTGGAAATTGAGTTGCTTGAAAAACAATCAGTATCAGAATGTTCATAAAATTGAAAACTCAATCAATGACTTCAACGCTTTTAAACTTTTCAAAAAATAAGTCATTGATTGAGGGGGAGAATGTTTTCAAATCTATATCATCTAACGGGCTTATTTAATTATCCTATATACTTAAATGTAAAACATGTTAACCTACGTTGAAGGACTAGGTGCCTAGGATATGATTGTTAGGATTAGATGATTAGAGTTTGATAAACACATTATTCCCATGCTTTATATGAACTGATTGATATGCTGAATTGACTTTTATTAGTCGATTGTTGTTTGGGTGTTGTCGACCACCATATATATGTTTGTGTTGACTAACGTATGCAGATAAGATGGTTATAAGAATGTTCCCGATCCGGATCCCACAATTTATGATGATTGGATGCCGAAAGGAAAGGGTAACTATACCTTGGGTTGACAAATGAAGAAACGGAACTTAATCTGACTTCTATGGAGAGTTGGCATGAAAAAATGCAACGTAAAAGGTCTCACTGCATCAATGAGATGGTTTTCTTCATCATCAAATGAAGAAATGGAGCATACTTTGACCTCTATGGAGAGTTGGCATAAAAACATGCAACGTAAGATGTCTCACTGCTTCAGCAGACGGTTTTCTTCCAACCCTACAGCAACAACAGAAGCTTCTGATCCACCTAACGTATCTTGTGCATGAAAAGTAGTGAATGATACCATTTTTTTAATAATTTTGAAAATATTGTTTTAAAAATGGAAAATATTTTTTTGAAAATAAATTGGACTTAAATCTTGGAAATCACCGAACTTCATTTTATCAAAACTTAAGTCACTCAATCAACGACTACGGTTATCGATTGAGGGGGAGAGTGATTTAAAATAAAATATTTTCAAACGATATCTCTTCATAAAAAGTCCAGTTTGTACAAAATAAGTGGTGATCTAAAGATTTAATGTTATGTCATGGTATGATTCTCTTTAAAACTCAAAGATCTTTCAAAATAAAAAAATTTCTGTTCTTGTTTGATTGTGAAATTGTTTTATTTTACTTAAAGATCTCTTAAAAACTATCATACTTGACACTAACAATCTTTAATGTCATAAATTGGTCCATTTCAGTCATATTTCAAAAATTAAATCAAGCCACGTCTTTCCCCAAAATTTTCCAAATGATTTAAATCAATCGGGATCCAAAATCTCAATTGGTTTGAAATTTTTGATCGGGGGAGAGATCGTGATTTAAATCTCAAATCGGTTTTAAAGGGTGATTGTTTCTAAAGCAATCATTTCTTCATGTGCCAAACGACTTTGAAATACATAATGCACATGACTGTGAAGGAGCATTTAACCATAAACCAGAAGAGCTTTTAAATCAGGCACATTTTCTCCCATATTTTCTAAACCTTATTAAATCACTTGGGATCCAAAATCTCAAAGGGTTTGATATTTTTGATATGGGGAGAATTTGTGATTTGACTGTGAAATCTGATAAATGATGATCGATTTGATTCAAAAGTGCATATTGCTCTCCCATATGTGCTAAACTCTTTCCCGTATTCTTGAAGCACATATTGAGGGGGAGCACTATGAAATCTGATAAATGATGATCGATTTGATTCAAAAGTGCATATTGCTCTCCCATATGTGCTAAACTCTTTCCCGTATTCTCGAAGCACATATTGAGGGGGAGCATTTCAAAAAGAAAATAAACTATCAAGGTACAAAGATTTATATGTTTCAACCTAAAGTACCTTGATTGATTTTCTAATGGTTTCTTAATGGCAGTGTGATCGTGAAAGTATTTCTAAGAACTCTTTCCTCTATGTGCTAAATGATTTCAAACAACCAACGCACATTTTGAGGGAGAGCATTTACCAAAGAAATTCAAATGGCTTTTTCTACGGAAATTGTGATCAAGAAATTATTTCAAAGAACTCTTGCCTCCATGTGCTAAACAATTTAAAATCACATGCACATGTTGAGGGGGAGCATTTCTAAATGATCAAAACAATTAAGGTACAAAATGTTTTGATATTATATCACAAGTACCTTGATTGATTTTCCAAATGATTTTTCAATTGGTTTCAAGAAGGAAAGAACAATACCATAAGACCGACCAATTTACTTTATGCATGGTGATATAAGGATGGTTATGTTAGGTATTCGTTCCCACGATCCCGCCAGAGCTGGAGGGATCTACCCAGGGACAATCCACTAGATAGTGTAGAGTCCTTAGGTATGATGAAAAAAAGGAGAAAAATGAGAAATGGGAAGAGTGCGGACTGAGACAGAGCTAGTACTGGAATAAACCCAACAAGGTTCTAGTTATGAAGTCTCTGTAAGCACTGAAGGGGTTGAAGAATGAAAAAGAATTGAATATGAAAAGGGTGAAAAGAAATAGCCCTCCAATAATTCAACCTTAGGGCAGAAATCGGGTTCAATACATATGCTACTGGTGGTTACCAAGGTATCACTGGTATTGAAGACAAGACGTCATGGACCCAGTGACGCACTGCACTACAACTTCCCAAGCTACTCAAGTTTCTCTTAAAAGGCCTTGTTTCATTCTCACGGGGAACCTACATTATCTATCGACTTTCTCTTAGAGATTGTTGATATTGAAGAAGGAGACCCTCTCCCTAGTCTCCGACATAGGAACCAAATGTGCACAATTGAGTCTAGAGCCACGAGATCATCTATAAATCTCATTAGGACACTGTCAATGAAGACTCTCTGTTTCACATAATGTGGAAAGAGAGAATATATTTTAAGAGTCCTACGCATTATCCTTGTGGTATTGCCAGAACATCTGAGTGATATGTTAACATATTCACAAGGAAGATGGAAAGCCTTCTGGAGCCAACATCAAACAAGCTCCTGGTAGGTGGCATGTGAGATCTATTCAATAGATCAATCATGTAACAACTGAACATAAACAATGGGGCGATTCAAAACTATGAATCAATCCTGGTTCAGGTAATGGATTGACGGATACCTTTGAAAAACTAGTCGTTATGCACAAAAAATCACTTTTCTATGGCGCATCTACTGTGTATCACATTTTACAAATATCAAAAGGTATTTATGATTGAAAATTGATTTTTCTTATAAAACCTTAGTTGTTTTGCAAAAACTCTTTCTTCTAAGAAATACGCGATTGTTTTCAAATCAATTTTTCATCAATCAGTGAATCTCAATTTGCTGGTTCACTCACTCCGTGTTGTCTTCTTTGAGACGTTCCGGTTTGAGAACGGCTAGAGCAGCTGCGAAACCCTGTCAAGGAGATTCTTCGGAATTCTACCTGATCACCGGCAGTACTTGTACTGATCAACGGGGAACCGTGGGCCGTGTACCTCAATTCAACGAAAGTGATCAAAGACACTTTCGTGTGTTTTATTGTTAACTGTTGTTTGCAGGTACATTTGGACGGTTGTAGCTGATCAAAATTGAGAAGTCAATCCAAAGCCGCATGCTCACAGCATCCACACTTAATTGAAGAAATCATGACTTGTGCATATCTTCTGAACCTGGCTCTGATATTTTTATATTATGTTTTTGCTACGCTGCTGCAAATATCATGAGCCAGTAAAGCTTCCGCTACTCTGATGGAAAGATGTCATGATTCAAAAGTGTGAGCATGTCGGTCCAAAAGTCACAACATCACATGATGGCAACACTACAAAGGGTGATCCTAAGATTTACTGTGGCTGATGATCTCAATGAAAGCTCGAAGATCATCAAAGATGTGGATCAGTTAAAGGCCTCCACTAAAAGTACAAATCAATGCAGACTTTGAAGAATCGCTACTAAAGCACAAAGATTGCGAAACTTGAAGAATAGAAGTCTACGAGCTCAGAACTAAAGACAAAGATAGAATGCAAGGATGCAAAATGTACTTCATGGGGTGACCTCCCTTAGGGGGAGATTGTTAGGAATTGAAATTCCATGTTAAAGTGTCGGTCACCCCAATTATGGTCTAGCATATGTTAGCTCGTAGAAGTGTCGTTATTTACGTTATTCAGTAGTTAATTAGTTAGTTAGTAGCGTAGAATAGTTTAGTGTAACACCGTGGAGGAAGGATGGGTCTTTACCCACTGTATGCCTGATCCACAGTCCGACAGGAGGACGTGTTAGTTGTAAGTATAAATACCCCTTCCATCCTTGGAAGGGGTGGTGCTTCTCATTAATCTAACCTTTTCATTTTGTATTACAACTCTCTAACAAGAATACCCTCTCATCTCTTTCTCTCTTTAAACCATGGCATACTTGATTCATTATCATCCAAGACCACCCGAATCATCAAACACAATATATTTATGATCTAACATAAATGTATATGGTTGGATACCTGAACCAAGCAATTAAATTCGTCATTTCAATACTGAGTAACATTTAATGTACTTTGATTGATTTGACATATAATAACGTACTACGTCGAAAACAATTTATCATATGTTATCTAGTAAGTATTGCTAGACTTGATAACACGTGAAATGAGTAATGTATGTTGTAATCTACTTACAAATACATGATTTTCAGCTGGTGATATCATGGCAAAGTATTGGAGCAATGTGATGAAACCTAAGGAAACCACATTGAAAATCTCGTTAGGATCTATCATCCCAAGAGTCGTCCATATAAGATGAACCAAAAAGGGAATCATTGCTCTAAGCTTATAAAATGCAAATGCATAAATAAGCTGTGTAAAAATTATGAAAGTAATTTTTATGAATTACTTGAGATTAGTAGAGATGAGATGCAATAAAATACTAATGTACCCAATTCCAATACTCCAAAACACTTGTATATTATGTTTTACACTCAAATAAGCACTATTAAGCACTTATCAAGCAAAACCAATATGCTGGGTCCCTCCCACCGATCTCGCAAACCATGAGACATATGAACAACAGCTTCCACAAGTGAGGTAAGCCTGTGAACATAAACATGGATGTGATAGGGTTTGCGATTGAACGACATAGACTTGCTAATAATACCATTTGTACTTTTCAACGTTTATAAATATTATTAGAAATGAATCAAAGATTTATAAGGAGTAGCACTCAGAAAACTACCCTGTTAATGACAAATACTCTCCAAACTCGTACAATAAGAGGCAACTAGCATTGCATTGTTGTCCCTTGGAGAGGATGATTCTAAATTATAATACTATGTATTATTTTCTACGTTTGAATCTGTTACTTAACTAGTTTACAAAATTGAGTTTATATAGGAGGGGAATTAGTGGTTGCATTTGGGGTGCATAGTAAATTGTCGACTTGCTATAGATAGGCACGTGCCTAGTAGGCTAGTCTGAAGCTTACTTTTGGCGTTCCCGATTTGACAACCAATGCCTGTTTCTCGTATATCAATAAGTATTTGATCTTATCTTCTCAAAGAAGTTTCTCGCCTATGTATTTAGAAGGTTGTGTTTGTAATTATGAATTAAGTCTCCAGAGCCATAGAGACATTTGTCAGATCCCAGTGACTTAGCTCCTTGTAATATCACTCCCTGACACCACATCAGTTTGTGAGATTATTTTCTTCAGTTGGTCTTTGACGTCCTAAAGCCATTCGGTTTATTTGAGCTTTATACAACACTCAATGATTTCTTTTATTAGTGAGCCCATCTTCTGAATAATAATCAGGGAAGCATGCTCTCTAATAACTATTAGGGAGTATCTCACTTGTGATAACTATCAGATTCACTTTGATAGTTATAAAGTGACATACTCTTTGATCTTTATCAAAGACTTTGATGCTCTCTGACCTTCAGAAGACGTGTTAGGCTATTTTATGTTTAAATATTTGTCAAAGGCTATTGTGTCGGTTTTTCAGACCCAACACAATATTTCTTCTTGGCCAAAAATTCTTAGAGAGAAAAAGAGTGTGTGATTTACAGTTGTATAGTTAGTTTCTTTTTATAAAACAAAGAGGTAATGTCTGTAATATATAATAATAAGCTAAAGCTTAAAAAAAAAATACAAAAGGGGTTTTTTGTGTGCTTATTTGGTGTTCAAACATGTGTGTTCTCTTTGACTAATTTGTATCTAAATTATTTAGTGTTTTACTTTGTAGTTGTAAAAATCTTAGTCAAAAGATATAAAGTTAACTATAGTTTTTATATATATTAAATAATTAGGCAACTATTTAAATCATTTTAGGGGGGGGGGGGTACATTTAAATAAAAGGGTCAGAAATTTGTAATAATTTATAAAATGTATTTTGTGTATCTATTGGGTTTTAAAATAAGTATTGTTTAATGATTTGGTATTTAAAAGTAAATGTATAGTTTAAGTATTTAAATAAAAGAAATATAAGAATTAGTGAAAAATAATATATAATTTTTTTTGTAAGTAATTATCAACTATATTAATGTATTAAAATTGTTATTGGGAGTATTGAGTACATTGTACATGCATATAGTTTGTGAAAAACATTTATCAAAATATTAATTGTACATAAGTAAAAAAAAATGCAAATGTGATACTCCCTCCGTCCCAAAATTATTGTCCCATATTGATTTTTTTTAGTCTTTCTTCTTCAACTTTGACCATAATTATTTTTGTTTGTGTTATATAATACTTGATGAAAAATATATGAATATATTAGGTTTTAAATGTATTTTCATTTCGTATAATTTTATCAAGTATTATATAATACAAATAAATATATTAATAGTCAAAGTTGAACACGAAAGACTGGTCAAAGTCAAATGGGACAATAAAAATGGGACAGAGGTAGTAACAATTATGTAGACAAAAATTTAGTCCAAGGTCATAGTGCACAAAAGGTTGATTATTGTTTTACGCTATTTAACTAAAAAGTCATACGTAAAATATTCTCTGTAAACTTCAAAATAATTAATTTGAGTTCAGTAAATAATATTGACCTGGAAAATAGCGGGTTGTCACATATCGAAACATACGTAAGTATATGAAATACCAATAAATCATGTTAAAAACTCACTTGGAGTTGGCACCCAGGTGATTTTCAGACGAATGGAGAATAATTTGAAGAAAAGTATGCCCCCCCCCCCGCCCCCCGCCGTGAACAAATTTATCGGATGCGCATTTGATAGCATATTTAGTTTTTAGACTTCCATTAGCTGCAATAGCCGCTGCCAAATATGATGGTGTTGTCATCTACACCTTTTACTATCCCATGATCTTTCATTTTTTCTGCAAAAATTTACCACAAAAAGTTAAAAAGTTATATTATTCTATGAAGAAGATTCTTATTTATAGAAAAATATTAAAAGGGTCAGTTTCATTTTATTAACCATCAACAGAAGTACAAAGCTTATAACAAGGAAAACTAGTTTCTTAAGATTAACGTTTGAAAGCAAGAAAACATTTCTTTTTTAACGGTAAATTTATATATAAGAAAAGCTAACACGAAGCTAGACGTTACAAACATCAAACCACAAAGAAACACTCCAAGAAAGCAAGAAAACTAAAAATAGAAAATGAAAAGAACAACACATACCAAAACATATGAATGGGGTGTTTGGAATTAAGGTAAGATTCTTGAAGGGCCAATTTTGTATACTTGAAAACTTATTAGGGGATAACAAAACCTAGTTATAATAAGTCGGTCGGTAACTATGAATCTATAGTCGGTCGGTGACTATGAATTCATAGTCGGTCGGTAACTATTTAGGGGATAACAAGCCGTTTATCTACGAATCAATCTCTGAAGCTGCATATCTAATCTAATTTATTTATTTATCGGTAATAAACCTTCTTCTTTTTGATATTGATATTCAATTTAATGATGATGTAACTATATCGTATTCGTTTATATTGCTTATCTAGGCTACGTTTGGTGCTCTAAATCTGTTACCTTTAGTTTAGTAGGCTCTGTTTCTTTCTAGTGTTAATTTGAGTAACAAAACCACGATTTTTCAAAACATGTTATCTTTTCTAGCATTTGTTTAGTTACTAGTAACCAGTGGCGGATCCAGGATTCCAAAATAGGGTATGCACGATTTTTAAGAGAGCTATTAAAAATTTTGGCTTTTCGGGTCGTTTTTTTTTCTTCATTTTCAAGTCGGTTTCTTCAGGTCGGGTTTTCTTGGATTTGGATTAAGCACGATAATTTTCTTTATGGGTCCGAAGTTATTAATGTTGATTTGGCTTGGGAAGTTTGGTCTATGCAAGATAGAATTGACAGTAGGATTCCAGTATCTAATTAAAATTGATTTGGTTTAGTTGTTAATCAAATACTAGCTTAAAAGGTAAACCTTATTTTCATATTTTGTGATTATGTATTATAAGCATTATTTTTAAGGTCTAATCACTATTATAAGGCAAACTTTATTTTCATATTTTGTGATTACATATTATTAGCATTATTTTTAAGTTCTAATCACTATTAATTCAAAGACAAATAATCATTAACAACTACAAATATAAAAAAAACTAAAGTTTGGCCTTTATGTGTAGCCGTGTAGGTTGTAATGTTGAGTTAGCTGGGCCTCGGTTGGACAAAGTAATAAAACTTTACAACACTAGCAACTGGCCCAAGTAAAAAACACATTTACCATTTGACCTGATATCTCATTGTCTATTTGGCTCCTTCATCTTCAACGCTGCCACCTGCACCTTTGCTTTAAAACCAGAGTGCTTATTCTTTCCTTTCCTTTTTTCTTTTAAACAACGGTGATTTAGATTAAGGTATGCACTCGTAATTTTCATGTGTTTTAGAGGGTATGCACACATAAATTTGTAGTGTATTTTTAGTTCGATCTGAGTAATTTTCATGTGTTTTAGAGGGTATGCACACATAAATTTGTAGTGTATTTTCAGTTCGATCTGTGTTCAATCTAGATCCGCCCCTGCCAGTAACCTCAAGCTTTGATAAAACTCCTTGTGTTCACTGAGTCTACTGTTATAGGGTGGGTATACTATATTGTTGAGTAACTTTAGACAAAATCTTAAAGATAAGAAATTAATATTACTTCAAACTAATGTTTGTTACTAGATGGAGAAACCTTCATCGTCTTCATCAGCAATACTGTCGTTTGGCTCCGATAAAGATGTAAAGTCTATTATTACACATTATCAAATATATATATATATATATATATATATATATATATATATATATATATATATATATATATATATATATATATATATATATATATATATATATATATATATATATATATATATATATATATATATATATATATATATATATATATATATATATTTTTTATTCATATATAGATTACACTGATGGCATTTTATTTTGTAATACAGGAACGTAAGAGACCAACCCATGAAGAAGAAACAATCATCAAACTTACGCCTCGCTGGTTGCAAGAAGCCGTGAAGACGGCCTTCAGTGGTATATTAAAATAGGAAGAAAAGAAGAGAATAGCCTCCTAGGATAATAGCCTCAAACAAAGATAGGAGAATAGTCTTGAAGAAGAAGAAGAGAGTCTTGAGCAATGTAACAGAGAAACGCAACAGACAAGAAATTGCAAATCAGTTAGGTATTGACCCATCAACAACAATTGAATCTCATATCCCTTCGACTTTAAAAATGGAACCTTCGACATCCTCAACAATGGAATCTCATACATCAAACACAATGGCCCCTTCGACTTTAAAAATGGAATCATCGACATCCACTACAATGGAATCTCATACATCCAACACAATGGCCCCTTCGACTTTAAAAATGGAACCTTCGACATCCACTACAATGGAATCTCATACATCAAACACAATGGCCCCTTCGACTTTAAAAATGGAACCATCGACATCCACTACAATGGAATCTCATACATCAAACACAATGGCCCGTTCGTCGTTAAAAATGGAACCTTCGACATCCACTACAATGGAATCTCATACATCAAACAATATGACCCCTTCGACTTTAAAAATGGAACCTTCGACATCCACAACAATGAAAATGGAATCTTGTACATCCACAACAGTGAAACCTTCTACGTCATCACTGAAACCTTTTACAGCAATACCAGAAAAATTTGTAAGCCTATTGTCAACGTCCAAGTTATCATTTTTTATATTTAAATTTACACAGCTATAAGATGATATATGGCACTGGTTTGTTATACAGGAGTGGATACGTGCCGTATCAACCGTTAAAGTAAGTCTATTATTAATGTACACAGCATCATGTTTTTTTTATATATAAATTTACACAGTTAAGATGATGGCACTGCTTTTATAAAACAGGAACGTGAGGATTTCTTTGCGTGGGTACGTGCTAAAGCAGATAAGATAAAGCCTACAGATCCTGATGTGAGTCTATTATTAACGTACATATTATCATGTTTTTTTAATATAAATTTACACAGCTATGCTGATGGCATTCCTTTTGTAATACAGGAAAGTATGAGATTGCTACTTTGGGCTGAATCTCTATCTACAACAATCTTCCGGTATTCTGAACCAGAAGTAAGTCCTCATTAACGGTACACAATATCATTTTTTTTTTCTTTTATATATGGATTTACACAGATGGCACTGGTTTCGTAATACAGGATTTTTCGAGCTTCTTACGGTGGGGACTTTCTACATCAACAAAGGAAGCTCCTGATGTAAGTTTATTATTAGGTCTATTTTTTTATTTATATATATGAATTTACAGAGTTAAGCTGATGACACTGATTTTGTAATACAGGAACGTAAGAGATTGTTGAAGTGGGCACATTCCACAGCAAGAGTCGCAGCTCCTGATGTAAGTCTATTAACGTTCATAGAGGTGGCAAAACGGGCGGGCACGGGCTAAACGGGCACGGGCTAGAATGGGCACGGGCTTAAACGGGCACGGGCCAAACTGGCACATGTTATACAAATCGCTTAATAAAAGACTTTGACAACGAAATAAATTCATTAAACGTAATATCTTATTTATATTAAAAAACTTAAATATATCATATAGAAAACATTTCTCTGAAACGATCGTAATGTTCTACAATTGAGAAAAAGAATGTGCCCGTTAGTGTCCATTTAAGTTTTCAATGGGCTATATGTGCCCATTTCAAAAAAAAGGAGGGGGCTAAATGTGCCCAAATCTTTTAAAAATTTGCCCATTTAGCCCATCTTTTTGCTTTTGGGCACTTTTTGCCACCTCTAAACGTTCACAATATCATGTTTTTCTTATATATATATATATATATATATATATACATATATATATATATATATATATATATATATAAACTCACATAGCTAAGATGATTGCACTGTTTTTTCTTTTAATAAAGGAACGTAAGAGATGGAGCCTTCAAGAAGAAATCTTAAAGCCATTTGAAACTGCAGTGCAACATATTCAAAGTGAGATGAACGACTGTGGAGAGAAATATGCAATGAAACATGGCTTCCCTAAACACAAACATGGTTACCCTCACGTTAACCAAGAGCATATAATATATACTTTTAAAGGGAAGCCTGGTCATTATGAATGGTATATGGTTGCTTCTGATTTTTGTGCATTTTTAAATTTTTTGGTATGCAACATATGCATTTAGTTTTACATTCTGAATATTGACAGCCGTAATGCCTTGTGGATATGGACCAAATATTTTTGTTTCTATGGAATACTAACAAGAGAATTACAAAGAGGACCAGTATATTTTGGGGAGGTAATGCTTTTTTTTTTCAATCTTGGTTTTGAATATACTAGAATCTTTCTTAACTGTAATTATATGTTTATTGTGTTTTTTTTTTGTTTTTTTGTTTTTTTTTTTGTTTTTTTTTTGTTTTTTTTTTGTTTTTTATTATTATTATTATAGAAAATCAAGAATAATTTTCCGGAATCTGACATGATAGAGGGAAGACCCTCGGTAAATGAACTTGGCTTTGTAACTATAGAGTTATCAGGGAAATGGATTGCTAAGGTATTTTTCTTCTTCTCTTACTCTATTAAAACATGCCATGTTTTTACTTAGATTCTTCTTGATTTCTTGCAGAGCATTCATAAGATGCTAAAAGATGGTCTATACACATGGGCACCAAAAATTCCTGTGGAAAGGGTATATATAGATCGTCCCTCAATTTTCGACAGAACACATGTGGATGGAGCTCGAGGAGGGGCTATCGTACTCACGCTTTTGAATATTCTTCATTTTTCAAATGTTGATGCGCTCATACCTACCAAGGAAGACCCCGACTATTTTGAAGTACATATTTTGATTCTTTGTTATGTTAAATTGTTTTATATTTACGTCTATATATGTTGTATGAAATTGCATTTTCCCTCTGTTTGATATAAAATAGGCATATTTTGCAGTTTATGAGTTTAATGATTTCATTTATTTCGGAGAAATGCTAAATTGGCTCAATTGAATAAATGGTTTCCACTTGAGGAAAGAGAAGTAGATGTGTTGATAAAAGGACAAATACCTTTTATTCTTCCAAAGAGAGACTTTGAGAAGGCTTATGATGATATCTTCCATTTGTGGTACTTTACTTGCTAAGTTTATCTTTTTATTTATGAGGTTTTTCCCTATACATGTTATCTGGGATGGTGTAGCCTTTTTTACTCAAATGTACGCTGCCTCAACGGGTAAATCCCAGGACAGTTTCTGACCCTTTTTCTGGCCACCCCTAAATGCACACACCTAGCGAGGTTTGCACCCTTAACCTCTTATGAGGAAACCAAGGACCTTACCGCTAGGCCATTTGGTGGTGGCCTACTTGCTAAGTTTGTCAAAACATATATATATCCATTGGCTAGCTATATATTTGTTTTTCCTGTGTGAATTTATTGTAAACAGTGTTACGTTTCACCAATGTTATATGAATACTGCCTTTCATATCTTCTGTCATGTACAGGCGTGGACTTTGCAACCAGAAAGCAGATTGTATTGTATATATCACTTCTGAATGGCAACATGTGTATCTTGAAATGTGCTTGGCTGTAAGTAACTTTTACTATGAAACATAACTTAAATGATAACGTGCTAAAAAAGACAATACTATTTCTTTTTTCCAGGCTGCTGAACTCGAAAAGTGGATCCCAATTGATGGGCACAAAACCACTAGAGCAAATTTTGCAGGATATCAAGCTTGCAACGCTGCTGCACTAGAAGTTAATTTGTTAGACAAAGCTATAACTTGTCTTGGTATACCAGATATTGTTCATTTATTCTTGATTTATCTTCGTGAACAACTTATGTGATTACTAAAAATTATTGTGTTATAAAACCCTTCAACTTCCTTTTATAAAGAAATCTATGACCTGTTTCGTTTTTCTTAACCCATTAGAGATACAAACATGTAGCAAACCATCAGTCTATTGATATTAGAATAGATTGATCCTGAAAATGGCTAAATTTCAAAATTTTCTTCTTATAAGGTGGGGCTGCTGACTTGCTTGGCTATAGCGCTGAAGCAATTTTGGAGTGCGTCTTAAAGTAACATTTTCATGCTTTTATCATATTTTTTCCCCTTACTGTGCTTATGCTATTGGTATTAATCATACTAGTAGAGTGGTGATTGTTAATTTTCTATGAACTTGCTGTAATCTATATTTTATTCCCAAAATTTTGTATATCGAATTTATGATTAAAAAAAGGGTTTAGGTCACTGAATAGCGACAAACTTTCTTCAAAGTACCATTATGGTATGTGAACTGAAAAGTGTTCAATTAAATGTTGCAAACTTTCATAAATTCCAATATGCACAATTGGATGACGTGTCCTGCCCCAAAATGTGACATGTGTCACTGTTTTGCTATGTGTAATGTCAAAGAGATGTGCATATTGGAACAGTTTTTAGAAGTTTGTAGCATTTACTGGAACACTTTTAGTTCACGTACCATCCCGATACTTGAAAAAAGTTGGTTGCTATTTAATGACCTAAAGCCATTTAACAATGTCTACACCTGCTATTTCCTTTGTCTCATAAAACGAGATACCCTACTTTTCGGTCAAGTTTCATACCTATTCATATTCATTCCTTTGTGTTTTGTGTTCTTAACAGGTATACGTCCTTGAAGAAGCATAGATTGGCTATTTGCACGTTTGACATTGATGAAATGTTTAACGATGAGGTATTCTTACAATGTTCTTTCATGACCTATTGTACATTGTATTCTCATTATCTGCTCAAATTCATTGATAAATAGGGAAATACTTTCATGTATCTACTCAATACACTAGCTGAACTTCGTGGAATTACTGATGATTATCGTGAAGACATCAATGAAGTGAAGAAGGTAAGAATTTCTTTTCTTTTCAATGGTACAAGTTTCTCATCTCGAATCCAATTTTATTGCTTTCTTGTTCTTGAATATTAGTGTTAACACACACACACACACACGTACGTTTGCAACAGGCTTCAGAGTTAAAAATAGAGAAAGATAAAGGATGGGAGTCGGGTGAAGAGCGTATATTGGGATTCCATTTACTCGAGTTTACTGAGGTAAGACAATATCGTAATGAACTTCTGCTACTTCTTTGAACATACATAACCCTAGTTGAAGTTAGAAGTGAATTCTTGGTTTATTTATCTAGTCCCATGTTTATAGGTTGGCAATAATACAACAGAATATGTAGCGTGTGCTAGACTATAAGGAAATTAGAGAATAATGAAACAAATAATTAGACTGTATACCAATTAAAATAACTAGTCCAGTAGAACTTTACAAACATTTGGTTGAATATTGATAATTTACTGAACATTTCACAAACGTAGAAGAAAACAATGAAGTCAAAAGTTTGATATTTATTAATTTTCCTAATTATGATTATGTAAATTTTGTTATCGTATTAATACTCTTAATTAACTTTCTTTTCCAGGCTCTCGAAGAGTCTTGTTCATCTGTCCTGCCACACATCCTGTGTGAATACGTTTATGATTTATCCAAGAAATTTAACAGATACCATTCGTCTGTGTGCAAGGTATATTTACTTACATATGCTTTTGTCTCGTACAATATTGAATATAGTTTCCGATTCTCTTAAACCGAAGTTAATTTTTATGGAAGTGTTTGATTTTTAAAAAGGTAAATATGACGATTTTGTTTCCATATAGTGTAATTTTGTCTACTGAAGAGAAAGCAGAATATTTACTTACGAGTGCTTTGTTTTGTTTAATTTCCGGTCATCTTAAACCGAGTTAATATGCTAAAAGCTAATTTAAATTTAGAAAGACATGTGAATATTTATGTTGGGATTAACGTAACTTTGAAAGTTTTGGCAGGATGGGTTTGTTGTGGAGACAAGCACATTATTGCTGTATGAGGCAACGGCAGTGGTTATGGAAAAATGCTTTCAAATTTTGGATATGGTTTTGGTATGAATTATCTAGTAGATTCTTTTTTTAATTTGGTTTCTCGTGTCAGGGTTTCCCCCCCTCGATTCTGTTATGTGGGGACTACCATTTGCTTATAAACCATGAATTGTTTTACTCTTTAAGGAGTATGCGAGATTTATCTAAGTTTTTGCGTTTAAGTTCTTTAATTTAAATTGGTTTGGAAGTATTAAGATAATAATAACTCTTTACTATGAAGAAGCAAAGTCAAAGGATTTTCCAAAACCAAGTCAAGTTTAAATAACCAAGTAAAAGTATTACTGTAGGATGAAAAACAAGATTAGTCACAATTCCACATTTTATAACCACCTTTTAACTTCTTTTTTGTGCAGTCCTGCTATCCTGTTTTTAGGCTATCAGTGTCCGTACCCAACCCGTCCGTGGAACGACCAATGGATGTAAATGCTGGGTAAGTCAATGTTTTCATATTGAAAATAATCAATATATTCCAAACCAAGTTCATTTCATTTTATGCATTTTAAGTCGAAATATAAGGTTGTTTGCATGAGGTATTGTACTTTTCCATTAAGGGTTGGGTCATTTTGTAGTCTGTGACCCAAAGCTAGCTAGATCCTTCACTGACTCTGAGTTTAACAACTGTGTGTGTATGTTTAACAATTTTATTAGCTTTTAGTTAGTTTTGAAAGATTAGTTTGATGTTTTTTTTGGTTACTAAATTACCCAAGCCGGCTAGATCTTTCACCGACTCAACAAAGATTTACATTTGAACCGCTGTAGGTATTTCCTTTTTTTGTTGTAAATTTGAGTTATTAAAATATAGTTTTTACTGGGTCAGCAGCTATGTAGTTAATCTCGGCGATATCTCGTATTTCGCCATTAGAAAAAATATCGGTTCAAAATATCGCCCCTAAATATCGGATCCGATAATATCGGCGAGATTGGCCGATATTTTCAAATCGGCGATATTTACGATATTTTGGGGAGATTTTGACTATTCTATTTTTTTGGCAATAAGATCTGTGGCCCAATTTTAAAAACCCAACTTAGTAGTAATAGCCCAATTAAATACCTAATTAATGAGAACGCACTACAGATCTCTACAACCATTCTTCTGCTGCAAATCTTCTTTCTTTTTCTTTTTTTCTAACATGTAATTAAATACTTCTTTTGTGGTTAAACATTATTGCATCATACAAGATAAAAACACCTAAATGATATCAATCATTAAACATTATTCTTAGGTTTAGATAAAAACACCTAATTGTGTTGTATAAAGTGCCTACTGATTATAATAGCTTTGTTTTATATGACTTGATTATATGCCTACTGATTATTATATAGTGCCTAGGGGTGAAAACGAGTCGAGCCGAGCCCGAGCCTGCGAGAGCTCGAGCTCGGCTCGTTTATATATAAAAAGCTCAAGCTCGAGCTCGTTTCGAGCCTCACATTTTGAGCTCAAGCTCGGCTCGTGAAACTTTTCACAAGCTCGAGCTCGGCTCGTTAACACAAAGCTCGGCTTGTTAACACAAGGCTCGAGCTCGTTAACAAGGTTATACGTATAGAAAATATATATACGATATTTCTAGGGCTAGGCTTAGGCTCGCGAGCCTAAACGAGCTTTTTGTATAGAGCTCGGGCTCGAGCTCGATTATTAAATGAGCCCAAACTTAGGCTCGAGCTCGGTTAGGCTAGGCTCGTTCGAGCTTTTCACTGATCCGATCCCGAGCTTTTCACGAGCGGTTTGGCTCGTTTCCACCCCTAATAGTGCCTATTATGCCTACAGATTATAAAGTGCATACTATGCCTACTGATAAAAACACCTAATGGATTGCAAATAGTATCTAATAACTTCTATGCTATGTTTTTTTGTTTAATTTGTTATGATATATATATATATATATATATATATATATATATATATATATATATATATATATATATATATATATATAGTTAATATTCTAGATAATATAAAAACCGATATCTCACCGCGATAACCGCTATTTCAAATCTCGGTCCTTGAGTGATATGTGATTTTTGACCGAGATAACTACATAGGTCAGCAACATTTAGATTTGAACTTTTTTTACATAAATTTGGATTTGGATTTCTATAATGTTAGATTTTGTAGAGAATTGCTAAGATTGCTATTTACAAAATGACCCGAACATGACACCAAACCATCTTTTAGCGACCTCTGTATGCATAAATCAGTTGTTTATGCCCATCGTGGGTAGTTATATATACCCTCCGTATATGAAAGGGAATTATATATTTGCTTTGGGGTGGGATTTAGATGTGTTGAGTTAGAACTTAGAATGGAATCAACATAAATTAGTTATTGTTTAAAATAAAATAAAATTTCCTCTATTTTTGAATAAATCAAAATGTATGGTTTTTTATCCAATTGTTGCCTATCGTGGGTAGTTATATATACCTTATTATGATTAATTATTGTATTTTTCATAAGAGAGACGATGTAATATAATTATAAGTGACATGTAATATGACTGTCACTTTATACTCCCAATTATATAATAATGCCGTGACGAAATACGATTTTATTCTGACTAGGTACTCCTTAGAGATAGTGTTTTCGTGTCTACTGTACACGTGACAAGGACTTTGCGTTGAAAACCAACTGGTCCTCTCTCTACATTTATTTGTAGAATTTTTGTTTATCGTTCAACAAAATTTAATTATACATAGTTGTGAAGTTTTTAGTTTTTAATTTTTGGTTGCTGTTTCGATTTTCATCAGGGACCCACACAGAAATTCTAGGTTTCAGCTTCTCATTTTGGATCAAACCTATGACATTGGGGGTTGATGAAGATAGTAAGCTCTTTGGGCTCATCTCAGTATCTAACAAGCACGGGCTACTATCAGATGGGTCTCACTTTTTTGAGCCAGACTTCGCTCACTTTTCTTTATTTGACTATGACTGGCTTAATCCTATAGACATGACCGACGGGGAGCTTGTATACCTTCGCACTCCATCAGTTCCATTGTCTTCATTTTCTTCCTTCATCTCAGTTTGGATGGAACTTTATGTTACCAAGAAGGATGAGTGCTATCAGGTTTGTAAACAAAACAAAGTGATAGACCTATCAAATTTTTGGGGCAAGAAATTGGCTGGTGAGTGCGGTTGTCTTTTGGTTCAAGTTGAGGAGGGATTTACAAGTATGTACTACATCCTATTAAAGGATGCGGTGGATACTACACTAGAGGTTGATTTTGTGGTGGAAACGAATTTTCTTGATCGTGAAGTTGGTGGATATGTAGTCGCTTACTACGGTGATGAGTTTCTTTATGATGGTCAGTGTGAACATGATAAAGATTGCTACTTTTCATTACTCTTCCTACCGAAGCCTCCTTATCTTCTACAAGCGGGCAAAGTTGGACCGATTAAATCTCAGCTAGCTGTGCCAACCACAGGCTCCCTCATCGTTAAAGCGTACTTGGAGGATTTTCATTCTGGGGAAGTGATTATGAATGGCACTTGCAAATTAAAGGCACAACTCGAAGGTAGCGTGCATGATACTATTAGCGGGTCAGAAGGCTGCTGTTTGAATTTAAAAGTCGTTTGGAACCCCCAAGATAGCTATCTTTGATATCGCATGGTTGGACCACCGGCTTTATTTGATTACTTGAGTGTCGTTTAGTTTTCACTTGTCTCCTCCAAATCTCCTTATATTAATGAGTTTTTTATTACAAAATGTTTACACCCAAGTGCTTACCATGTGTTTGATAAATGTGTTGGTGAAGATCTTCTGTAATAGCTTAGGTTGTTGAACTTTGGCTGTATCTTGGTTTTGTTGAAGTAATTCTTAAGGTAGATGGTTTACAGAAGATCACATTGGTATCTTGGTTTAGTTACATTTCTAATTTACTTATGTTGGATCCTGAATCCTCTTGTTTATAAATATGATCACATTGGTATTGCGTGTACCGTCTAGCTAACCTGGTCCGTTTTTAAGTCTGTTTATACTTCTTCGTTATACGCTACATCGTCGAACCCGTTTGCCCAATATTTTAATCCATTAATTCCCATTACACTATGTATTCTCAACTATTCTATGTTTAAATACCTCAGCGGCAGACTGTCCTAATTCCCATATGAAAAGTCTATTTTAAACATTTATGTTGGAATTCCAAATTCAAAGATATTGCGAACTAAAGTGAAATGAGACGAAGAATAACCAAATTGAGATTAAAAAAAAAAATAATAAATAAATAAAATAAAAAAATAAAAATAAAAATAAAGAACTATATCAATTTATAGAATAATACATGTAAAGTTGCAAAAAGATGAAAAATATCACATAAAAGTGTAAAGTCAAAAACCTTTATTGCTTTTAGCCTGTCTTGATATCACAATGACAAGTCACAAGGTCAAAATCTTCTGTTTCAGCCAATAGTTCATCTTCATCTCCTCGAAAATGTACTTCTAGAAAAACAAGTTGTAGCATCATTAAGCGTATCTTCACAATCATAAATGTACTTCTCATTAAAAAAGTACTCTCATTGAACTACTTTTGACAACCTACCAACTAAACCGATTAGCTAACTAAATCCATTAAAGAACACTCATGCATTTCAACAAACTGATACTATATTCATTACATTACAAACTATTATCATTTATCAAACTCAAGGAATCACTGCCTTATTCCTATTACATATGCAGCTTTCTTTACTGGATTCTCGAAGATCCCTATGAAATTAGTAACAAAGCTATGTTAATTGTGACCTTATGTCATAAATCTTAAAATCACATGACAGATTAGTAAGGACCTTTGATTTTTGGGGCACTCAATATAGTAATATACAACACGTGATAGTAGAAGGAAGGAATGACAAGTAGGGATGACAACAGGGCGGGGAATGTCTGTTGGAAAATTTAGTGTATTTGTGGGATTAGTTCACATCTGGTTTTGGGTAAAGAGGTACGGAGTGTACACCCATGAGGTCTCTGAACACCCTGACTCAATAGTTGTTAGTACTGCTAGTGTATTGGTTACTACTTTTAGTGTAGTAACTGATGTTTCCTGCTGGTAGTGTATTGGTTCCTGCTGCTAGTGTATTGGTTACTACTGCTAGTGTAGTAACTGATGGTTCCTACTGATAGTGTTCTGGTTCCTGCTGCTAGTGTAATGGTTCCTACAGGTAGTGTTGCAGTGATTAATTTGTAACAGCTTTGACTCATTCAATTGACTGTTATGACTGCTTTATGATCACGTTTAATTGGTCATGTAACCACTATTCCTATGATAATGGAGGCTTATTATGGGTGATTAATTGGCCGTTAATTACTCATAAAGTCCATTGACTAGGATTGAGTGTTCTCTACTATATATAGAGAATGTCATCATCAGCATGAACATATACAAAACCAGGAGAAACAAACAGAAAGCAAAAACACTTATATGCGCAAGGGTTATTGATTGTGCCTAATTCAATAACTAACATTTGGTCTTATCCCAAGTAGATATTCGTGTAACCCAGGCATAGGGTCGAATAGTTTACTTTGGAAAGTGATCACACGATTCCAAGTGATATCCGGTAACCTGATTTGGTCTTGCATTGTTACTGCTATTGATTATCTTTACCATGCTGCGAACAATCAAACAACAATCAAAGTAAACTATTTTGTGATAATCAATGGCTGCTGCTGCTATGAAACACATGGCTTCAAACTTTGCCAAGCTTGACAAGTTTGAAGGGGTGGACTTTAGGAGATGGCAGAAGAAGATGCACTTCTTGCTTTCCAGCATGAGCGTGGTGTATGTGCTAACCACACCTATTCCTGATGATGGGGATAATGCTACTGTGGAGCAAATCAGGAGAAGGAGCAAATGGGAGAATGATGACTACATTTGCAGAGGCTTAATTCTCAATGATATGTCTGATTCTCTATTTGACATTTATCAGAATTTTGAATCTTCCAAAGAACTATTGGACTCCTTGGATGCCAAATATATGGCTGAGGATGCATCAAGTTAGAAGTTCCTTGTAAGTAATTTCACAAATTACAAAATGACTGATTCAAGACCAGTTATGGAACAATACAATGAACTTCTTGGTACACTTGGAAGGTTTACACAACATAATATGCACATGGATGAGGCTATTTCAGTCTCTTGTGTCATTGATAAACTGCTTGGAAAGATTTCAAGCATACCTTGAAACATAAAAAGGGGGAGTTAACTCTGGTTGAGTTGGGCAGCCTGCGCATTGAGGAATCTTCAAGGTGGGGATAAGCAACAAAAGTAGCAATAACTATCGCATCTGTTGTCAATATGGTGGAGCATAACAACTCAACCAGTATAATGACAAAGGCAAACATAAACATCATGATAACACAAGGGCAGATCCTAACAAGAAGGCAACACCCTACTTGTTGAAAATGGTAAACTGGTCACATTAAAAGGATTGCAAAGGTGTTAAGGTTGGTGGTAAAGCCAATGGATCAGGTACTAATGGTTCAGGGAGTGGTGGTTCTACCAACTCACTGAAATGTCAGAATATGTTTAATAAGTCCTTTCAGATTTATTATGTTACATATGTATCTGAATCTTATTATGTGCAGGATGATGATGGTGCGGTGGTTGACTTCATGTGTGTAAAGATAGAAGCTGGTTCAAGACTTATTAGTCACTGAATGATGGTTCTATTCTTCACATGGGAAATGAGTCAACAACCTTGGTGCATGGTCGTGGTTGTGTAGATCTTAAGTTTAGTTCTAGAAAGATTGTAACTTTGTTTAACGTTATTAATGTTCCTGATATAAGGAAAACTTGTCTTGTTTTTAAAGCGTTTTGAATAATCATGGATATAAACAAGTTATTGAATCTGATAAATTTGTCTCTTTTGTATTTTATTTTGGCTATTTGTGTAATCAAATGTTCAGGCTTAATATTGTTAATGACTGTGATAATTCAGCCTTTATGACTACCAATGACTTGACTGACTCTACCCTATGGCATGCTAGACTTGGTCATGTACACTATAAAAGGATGCAAGATATGTCTAAGGATGGGTTAATCCCAGCATTTGACACGGACACTAAAAAGTGTAAAACTTGCATGTTGACCAAAATAACTAAGAAACCTTTTCAGGGTGTTAATCGCGAGACTAAGCTCTTGGAGCTAATACACAGTGATCTGTGTGATTTGCATGCCACTCCCTCTTTGGGGAATAAGAAGTACTTTGTGACATTTATTGATGATGTTTCTAGGTTTTGTTATGTTTATTTGTTACATACTAAGGATGAAGCATTATATAAATTCAAAGTATTTAAAATTGAAGTTGAATTGCAACTTGGGTCCCTGATCAAAAGGTTAAGGACTGATAGGGGAGGTGAGTACATGGATACTATGTATTTTCAGTTTATTGGTATAATCCATGAAACGACTGCTCCCTATACTCCTCAGCAAAATGGTATTTCTAAAAGGAAAAACAGGGTGCTAAAGGAGATGGTTAATTCCATGTTGTCCTATTCAGGACTGAGTCAAGGGTTCTAGGGTGAAGCTATGTTAACAGCTTGCTATTTATTATATAGAGTTCCCAACAAAAGGAACAAGATTACCCCTTATGAACTCTGGACTAAAGGGAAACCCGATGTAGGGCTGTTGTAAGACTCCCTGATCCAAAATTGAAAACTTTGGGTGAAAGAGGCATTGAATACATCTTTGTTGGATATGCTGAGCATTCCAAGGCTTTTAGGTTCTATGTTATTGAACCTAATGAATATGTTTCAATTAACTCCATAATTGAATCAAGGGATGCAATCTTTGGTGAGAATAGATTCTCATCAGTCCCTAGACCAAGTCAGAGGATTCCTACTAGAACTCTTGACATTGGTATATCAGAGGTCCCTGATGAATTACCATTAGAGGTCCCTGATGAGGTTGTGGTTCAACAACCTGAACCTGTGCTTAGAAAGAGCAAAAGGGTCAGGAATCCAAAGTCATTTGGACCTGAGTTTCAATTATATTTAATTGAAGGAACTAGGGATGAGGTCTCTGACCAATACTCTTATTGCTTCATTGTTGAGGATGATCCCAAGACATTTGAAGAAGCAATGAAGTCACAGGATATTTCTTTCTGGAAAGAAGCAATCAATGATGAGATGGTGTTAGGATTTAGAAAATCCGTTAGTTAAAGAGTCGGTCACCTCAAGTATATGTAATCATTAGAATGCTCGTAGTCGTAGTATTTAGTGATACTAAGTAGTTTATTATGTAACACCGTGGAGGACGGACGGGTCTTTACCCACTGTATAGCCGATCCACAGCCCGAAGGAGGGCGTCCCATGCATGTAACTATAAATACCCTTTGCCTAGCAAGGCAAAGAGTTGGAGCTTTCATAATTAATTTTTCTTTTTCTCACTAAAGTTCCCAACTCTCTCTACTTTCTCTCTCTAGAACTCATTCTAGTCGACCCATATTTGTGCTTGTTTATGTGTCTGTGAAAACCAATATGTAACAGATGGATTCCATCATGGGCAAAAACACTTGGGTGTTGGTTGATCTACCAACTGGTTGCAAACCCTTGGGTTGCAAATGGATTTTCAAAAAGAAAATGAAGGTAGATGTAACTATTGAAAAGTTCAAGGCTAGACTAGTCATTCAGGGCTTTAAACAAAAGTCAGGAATAGACTATTTTGACACTTATGCCCCTGTGGCTCGACGTTACCATAAGACTGCTGATTGCTTTGGCATCTATTCACAATCTGATTATTCATGAGATGGATGTGAAAACAGCTTTCTTAAATGGTGAATTGGATGAGGAGGTTTATATGAACCAACCTCGGGGCTTCATCTTGCCTGGCAATGAAAACAAGGTGTGCAAACTAATTAAGTCTCTTTATGGACTAAAGCAGGCACCTAAGCAATGGCATCAAAAATTTGATGAAGTGGTTTTGTATAATGGTTACTTACTTAACCAATCTGACAAATGTGTATATAGCAAATTTGATGAATCTGGTAAAAGAGTCATCATTTGTCTATATGTTGATGACATGTTGATCTTCGACACTGACCAAAATCAGGTTGACCTGCCAAAGGAATTTTTGTCATCAAGTTTCTCCATAATGGACATGGGCGAGGCTGATGTTATTCTTGGTATAAGGATTAAACATGAAAGTAAAAGAATTTATATCTCTCAATCTCATTATATTGAGAAGGTGTTGAGGAAATTGAATTACTTTGATTGTACTACAGTGAGTACACCTATGGATACTTGTGAGAAGTTATGCCTAATAAAGGCAAGGCTGTATCTCAACTTGAGTATTCTAGGGTAATTGGCTGCCTGATGTATGCCATGACTTGTACAAGACCTGATATTGCTTTTGCAGTGGGTAAACTGGGCATGTATACTAGCAATCCTAGTGCTCATCACTGACAGGTACTGAAGTATCTGAAGAGAACTATGTATTATAGTCTCTCATATACTGGTTATCCTTTAGTATTAGAAGGATACACTGATGCAAGTTGGATCAGTAACACTGAAGACAATTCGTTCACTGGTCTGGGTATTCCTACTTGGTGGAGGTGCAATTTCTTGGGCATCAAAGAAGAAAACTTGCATCACCAGTTCAACAATGGAATCTGAATTTGTGGCCTTAGCAGCTGCTGGTAAAGAATTTGAATGGTTGAAAAACTTGCTTCTTGAGATTCCATTGTGGCCTAAACCTATAGAATCTATTTCTATCTATTGTGATAGTGCAACTACATTGGCAAAGGCTTCTAGCCAAATATACAATGGGAAGTATAGACACTTGGGTGTAAGACATAGCATGATTCGTGAGCTTATCATGAATGGGGTGGTATCTATAGAGTTTGTTAGATCTCAACAAAATTTAGCTGATCACTTTACGAAGGATTGGTTAGAGACTTGGTTTTAAAGTCTGCTAAAGGGATGGGTTTAAGTCCAACTTAGTCATTGAATGCTAAGACACCCAACTCCCTCCTAAGGAAACTTGGGAGCTGAGTTCAATGTGGAAAGCTGAAAATTCAGTGGACTGGAGAACATGTTTATTTACATCCCAAGGTTGTGCTCAGAACCTGCTGAAAGGAGGATGAAGTCTTTACTTCTTAATGGTTAATTTTCTTTGAAAAAGTGCTTGGCAGGAGAATGAATAAAGAGGAACCACCTATGTGAATGTTGAAGTTTTGCCGCTTCAGGGAGCTTTGGACTTTTGGCTCTTGCAACATTTATGAATTTGGATATGGACACATGGCTTGTAAAGTATCGAGCTAGTGTTTGAAAACTTGTGTGTATTTTATCTTCGGGTATTCAAATGGGTTGAAGGGTTCAATTCTTAGAACACCCTGATTCTCGAAATATTTGAACGTGTAATTTACTAAGATGGAAATTCAATCCTCAGGATATTTTCGTTTATGCACATGTTTTGTGTGAAACGTAGGGGGGGGGGGGTTGAATACGTTACCGTTTTAAAACTTTAGATCTTTAGTATCAAATCGCTTATGAAGCTTGTTATAATATGAAAGTTCCAATTATTGTATGTGACCAATATAAATCATAGTAAACCAAGTTGTCACACGAGCATCAACATCAAACCATATCTCAAGCAATAGTATAGTGCAATAATAAAAGTAAAGAGATAAAGAAAGGAAAGTGCAAATCGAACGCAAGGATTTATAGTGGTTTGGTCACGGATCTCCTTTCCGCCTTACTCCACTCCCCGAGTACCCAACTCGAGAGTTACTTCACTAAATCAACAAGCTCCCTTCTCGGCGGAGAAAACCTTACAATCGTCGCTTACACTTTTTCCGGTACAACGCTAAATACCGGGTTCTAGTTCGAGATAGAACCAACCTAACGTCGCCTATACAATATTTCTGACACTAAGCTAGATGTCGAGTTCTTTTACAAGGGTACAACCACTCCCATTATGTTTTATGGTCCAACATAACAAACCTTGTGTTTTATGGCACAAACACATAAACATCTAATCCAATTTGGTGAAAGTGTTGTGATGATGCAATAATGTTTACAATAATGATCCATGACACAAATGTCTAATGGATACGAATAACTACTTTTGAACTTCCATTGATAGGAAGTCTTCATGATGAAAATCACAAGTTCCCTAAACTTGTTGTGATAGATCTTCAGCTTGTGGTGAGTGGGGATGGCTAGATCTCCAAGCTTTCCTTGGTTGATCAAAATGTAGAGTAAGCTTACAAAAAAGATGAATGTTAGAAGCATTATGATCATGATGATTAGGGTGTTTAATGTATGTTACTACATTGTTAATGGTTGATCTAAATGTATGCAAGAAGGTGGAGAAGATGTGTTTTGAAGTAGTGAAGAAATGAGAAAACAATGGGCTTCTATTTATAGGCAAAAGTGTTTTGCTGTCACCACGGACCAAGGAACCAAAAAAAAGGTTCCGCCCTTTATAACTTTTGGTGTCATGGGTGTCTGACAGAAAATCTAAAAAATCTTTCTTCAAATCTTTCCAAGATATTACCAAATCTTACTAAGATCACATTTGATATATTGAGTGACAATCTAACCAAAATATTCAAGAGATGTTCCAAGGATTTCAAAGATGATGATGTAATATGTATTTCTATTTTAGATTAAAAAGTTTATCAAAGTAAACTTGTAAAATGTATTATGTAACTAGTTAATAAAATGTCTAGTTACATTTTGTAAAAATATCTAGTTGAGTGCTTGTCAAAATAAAATGTATTTTGTCAATTGTAAGTAAACTTTAGTACTTGTATGAATATTATAGTTAGTTTGCTTGTACAAATAAAAGTATATATTTTTTAGACATTTTACAAAAGATGTATTTGTTTAAAATACTTGTGAATGCAAAATGTAAAATGAGGTTCGAAATATAATGGTTATCCTATTAAAATACTTAGTGACTCTAAACTTATTTTAAACATTCTAAATGATTTGTTAATGGGTTTGATCATAATGCCACATAACAAACATGTACGAACCTGTGTTGTAACATATGAGGATTTGAGACATCGAGAGGGGTTGAATGTATGTTGAGACAAAGTGTGATTACAAGTAACTTGTACATTTTACGTTATGTATTACAAGTTACATGTTTGTCATCAATCAAAACAAACGAGACTGTATAGATTAAATATCGTAATATTTGCACTAACAATTTCCCCCTTTTTGATAATGACAAAGATATGTAAACTTAATAGAAAGTAAAATGTAAAAAGTTACTTGTATCCTTACTACCTTTACATTTACTTCTCTCCATTTTCTTTCTCCCCCTTTGTCGAAACAAAAGGGCGTGTCCTTGGAGTTTAACTTTATTTCTCCCCAAAAAGGCAAGCCTGCATCATCCCTAGTGAAGTTAAATCGTCTACTCAAATCCGTCCCTTGTTTGGTAGCGGATCCATTGATCAAATTAAGATGCTTAACCTACATCAATGTTAGTTTTATGCAACAAATAATTATGAGAAATATATGATAAAGAAAAATGCATAGCAATGTTAGCCTATTTTCTCCACTTTTTATCGAAGCACAAAGGCTTGTTGAAAAGTGAATGATGATGAATGTGTGCATGCTTCCACTTGACGGTTGCTCCCCCTTGTTTGAGGCGTCAGGGTATGATTAAAAATCTACAAAACAAGTGTTAGTGCAAAACTATATTCGTCATTGGACGAGTAAGTGATATACAACAAAGTGTGTATAAGATGCATTCAATGAATGCTTGACGGAAGCTCCCCTTGTTCTAGGGCATCAAGATGAACCTACAAAATAAATATTAGTATAATAGAAGCTTTGTCTTTAGACAAATATGTCATATACAACCAAGTGTATAGACGATGCAATATGAGTGCTTAAGGATATTCTCCGTTGTTCGAGGATGTCAAGAAGCACCTAAAATAAGAAAAATAATTGATACAAACTTCATCCTTAGATGAGTAAGTTATATACAATCTAGTGTATATGATAATGAAGCTACAATGAAAAAAAATTAGTGCAATATATTTCATCTTTTTGACAAAGAAAAATAAGATGTATATATGTGATGATATAATCAAAGAACCCATGAAGTGTAGTCTCCTAATTACAATCATAAGAAAAGTGAGAATATAATATGGTAAAAGCCTACAAAATAGTTCCTAAAAAGAAGATATGAAGTGAAGTTGGAATATAAAGAGTTAAAGCTAGTGGTGCTAGTGTTGGTGTCGGTTTACTAGTAGGATTCATGTGGTGATGGTAGATGACTCAAGATTTTCAAAAGTAAGTTTTCGCTAATCCATGATGGTGATGATTAGTGAAAGTGGTGATGGAAGGTGGTAATGATAACGTAGAAAACTATTAAGGAGTTAGAAACTCGTATATATAGAAAATAATATAAAATTATGAACTCATGTAATCCTTCTTAATGTCAAGTGACCAAGACTAAGAGTAAGAAAAAGTATGAGTAGACATTGTAATTTAATGATGCATAAGGGTTATGATTTGAATGCTTTATTAATGCTAACAACCTTTTTTTTTGAACAAACTCTTATATGCTTCAACCCAAGAGTAATCAATAATGCGTTCTATCTAATAATATTATAATGAAGATACAAAAAAAAAATGCATAAATATAAAAGTAATAACATGAAGATAAATTCGTTCATTGACTAACACGAATTATAAAAACGACCTATTCTAGGTGACAATGGGAAAGATAGTATTAACATGGTTTTGACCAACATGGATGATTATGACATTGAAAAGAAGTGAAGACAATATGTAAAAATTACAATAATGAGTACCTATATGAGAATGACATCATATGAGAGAGATTTGGATAGACCAACGTGTTGAAAAAGTGTTGGAAATGGCGATTTTGATTAATATATCATTTGCACTGACAGTGACATGCATGATGTGTGTTAAGCGAGAAAAGGATTAGATCCTATGACGGTGTTCTAGATAGTGAAGTTGCAAGGTGCTAGTTTAAGGAAAATCCTAGATTTGTTGATTGTGAAGATGAAGAAGTTTGTAAAACACATGATGCGTTTTTTACTTGATGAGGTATTGGTGCAAACTTGTGATATAAGGTTAAAAAGGTTGAACTAGTTGTGGTTTCATGAACCGATTTTAGCTAAGTGGTGTTTACCTATGTGTTGTTATTTTAGGGTGTAAGAGACATAAAATTTGACAAAAGACAATTATGTGAATAGATTTCTCTCCCCCTTAATTGGTGGACATCCAACATAATGTGTAATGTGTCAAATAAAGAATGACAACAAAGTGTTTAGGAGGTTATCCGGGTTAACGAAAGAGATGAGCTTAGTGATGTTTTTATGGATGATGGTTAGCATACAATGAACTTCATCCTTAAAGTCGCGTACCTCTTCTCGATTAATACGAGATGATCGTATGATGAGGCATGTGGTTTCCTAATAGGAAGTGAAGAGGATTAGAGTATTGTTATAACTAAATAGTGATGGAGGTGATTTTTGGAAAGCGGAAGCAAAAATGAGATTTGGAAAGAGGTCGGTTGAAAGACAAAAATGCAAAGCCAACCCTCTAGAACTTAATTCTATATGCTTTTAAACTATATGCAAGTGTAGGGGTCTCGTAAGACATATTACTAAGCAATGAATAGTAATCATGAGATTAAAATTATGCACAATAAGCATATAAAAGTTAAAACGAAGTTGGATAATAAATAATTTGTTATTAATCTACAAAACAGTTATGTTAGTGACAAAATAATATCAACATTATATAAATCAAACGATAAAACTATAAGCAAAAACAACACATTGCATTACACAAGGAATCACTACACAAGATAGCATCAAAATAATCATATTAAGCAAGAATACGACTTTATTCAAGACATTTCATTTTGAGATTGTTTTGTCGTTAGACTTAGACACTTAAACATACTTGGCTATAAATAAACACAACAATATATGTGATTAATTTGCAAGATAAAAAGACTTCGAAAAGTTTGTCATACCAAAAGCACTTTGACAAATTATATGTGCACACGTAGCAAATAAATAGTGTGACAAAGAAGCAAAAGAAACAAGATGAGAGATTCATGCAAGCCATGTTTAAGACATAACAATTTGGGGCATGTATCATTTGGATCGTACTACACATAGATATAATGAATGCCAACTAATAGCTTTCAAACACAAATATATCATATCAAAGTTATCACGTATCAAAATGGCATATTATGAGTTCATAAGTAACATGTTAATCATGATAAACATCATAAAAAGGGATAAAAATAATTCAAATGTAAGTATCATGCAAATCAAGTTTAGGTTTAAACTTTTAGTAGCATGAAACAAGAATACAAGCATTATAAAGATAAAATGTTATTACTAAGTTTACACATTTGACTATCGATCAAAATAGTTTATCAAACACTAAGATAATGTCAAAACAATTTATTGTATCAAACAAGAACATGTAATCAACACATGTAAGTGCAATGCAAGTGGTTTTAAAATAAAAGTCATATATACTACTTGTTTGATTAGTATTCCTAAGGCGAGGCAAACTATCACTGTTTTAACACTTACTTTAGGCAAGTATAGGAAAACAGATTTTTCAAGTTGGAGAATGAATACAAGACTATTACTATCGGTGCTCAATTAAGGCTAAACACGACCACTTTTATGGGTGATTCCACATACCCAACTTCTCTCCTGGAAGCAATTCAACCGTTAGGTCAAATTGAGTTTCTAGTGCAATAGGTTCTTCGGTAGTCATTCTCATGTTAGAAAGATGGGAACTCCTACTTTTGCCTATTAAAGTGTATAAAATATGATAGTTTACCAATACTTGGCTTAATGTGACTCAACTAATATGCAGTATAACTAAGGTGATGAAGATGTCATGTTATACACATGATTTTTAACAATGGTATGTTGATAAACAATATGTTTTAATCTTGTGTTTAGAATATGAGGTTGTTTAAATTACATAGCTAATTGTATGATCTAATGGATGACATCTTTTACATTGAGTTGAAGTGTGTACTTTAAATGGGATTTGATTATCTAAGACTAGGGAATGGAATATGTTAAATTAAGAACGTTCTCAAGAAAACTCTTTGGAATTTTATTTAACAAAAATCTAAATAAGGTTACCAACTTCAATAGATCTTGTGTATGTTCTAGAGATGTGTAGTTTTAACCTTGAATGTGCACAAGGTTTGATCAAGGTTAGGTTATGATGTATGCTTGAAAGCAAATGGATACAAATAGTATCTTTCAACAAATGAGATTGTCCCATGGGACAAAGTTATCATACTTATGAAGATAAGTATGACAAGATGAATTGGATACGCTAGTTCATAGAACTTGTAGATGTTTGTTTCAAGATCATCTAGCCAATGAGGTGTAATGAAATCTCTTGTAACACAACCATTTACGTCGCAAGGAGAGAGTGATGCATAGGATATACAATATCTTTTTAACAAGATGAATACTTAACGCATGATTTCTTAAGCATAATGTTTTTTCAAAACATCATGTTTTCCTAAATGACGCCAAAGTGTTTGAATCGGATAATCCTATCATAAATATACTTGGTATCAAGCTTATATTCACTAGATGATGACAAGAGGAATTCACTCGATTTTCTTATGTATACTCCTCAAGAGTCATTGTTGCTCGGGGTGTATGATGTTGGCTTTGAGATTGCATTTTAACATATGTTGTTAAAATGTTGATTTAAGGTTTAACAAAATTTATGCATAAATTTAACGACAAAGTATTACTAATACTTTGATAATTTGTGAAGGTACTAATACTTATACCTAGTGGAAATTGAAAAAAATTACTAGGAGCATTGATCCGTGCCAAACCGTCAAGTTTTCTCACGCGAGCCGACCACTTGTGAATGGCCGACCGTAAGAAACTTAAAACGGTTCAGAAACGAATGCAATGAAGATCTGGGGAGTATAGTGTTTCCCCGGGTCGTTATGTCCCAGCGAGCTATGCAATGGATCACCAAACGTATAGTGATCGAGGAATTTGAACAGAAAAGAGGGATTTGATATGATTATAACTACAGAAAAAGCCTATAATTACAAAGGCTTAAATGCAAATTAAAGAGAATTAAAAAGATAAAAAATATTAAATAAACGCTATCACTATTTTTAAAATTGATGAACGTTTAAAACTTAAAACTTACGTTTAAATAAAATTACGTAAACGTACAAAATAAAAAGTGAGATCTAAGAAATAAAAGACCTAAAAATATGAAAATGACATTTTTAAAAACCTAATGATAAAAGAAAATTTATAGAAAAAGAAAATTATTTTTATAACTATTTAATTAATTATTATTAATTAAAAACTATTTTTAACTATTTAATAATAGCCTAAAATACAAGAAAATATGAAATAAAGCTAGAAAAATAAAATTATGAATTGGAAAAATCTAAAATATCTAAAGAGAATTTTCAAAACTATTTTTGTATTTTTCTGAATATTTTTCTATTTTCTAGGAATTAAAAACTATTAAAAACTAATTAAATTATTTAAAAATACAAATTTAACTAGAAAAATCTAGAAAATATTTTTTTGTCTTTTATATTTATCTTAACTTAAGAAAAATGAAAAATTATTTTTTTGAAACTTTTCTTAATTAATTGGATTAAAAGCTATTTAAAAAGTGCTAAAAATTGATTTAAATGCAGAAAAATAGCAAACAAGCCTAGAAAAATCTGAAAAATTCAAGAAAAGTCTAAAATATTATTAGGAATCTAGGAAAAATAGAAAAACAAGTGGTTGTTTGTAAGAAAATGAGGCTGCAGTTGAATGTGCTTATAAATAAGCACTAAGGATAAGCTAAAAGGACCAAGTCACTACCAAACTGAAACAGAAGCTTGGATAAGCTAAAAGAACTCAAAAGCAACAAGTTTCAACTATCCTTAACCTCTGAATTGCTAAATACCAAGATTTGATGAAATTGAGTTATAAGCTAAAAACAGTTTCTGGGGGCTACTTTTAAGCTTAAGAATAAGCTCCTAAATAAGCTGAAACTGAAAACCAGTACTTGGGATCTAAACTAGACCTGGCTGGGACCTTGTAAACCAAAATTGAGCCAAAGATGAGCTCTAATGAGCTTGTTACAAGGGCTGCAAGACCCTGTGCAGACTCAGTGTTCACTGAGTCAGTGCACAGGGCACTTTAAGCCCTTTTGACAAGCTCATTTGGAGCTTATAAAAAATTTGCAAAAATTTACTAAAATGGTGACAAGTAAATAGACCAAGGGAAGATTTTAAAACCACAATTTTCACTGAAATTGACTCAGAAATGAGTCCAAGAAAAATCTCCTAGTTGAGCCCAAAACTGAGTTTTCACAAAATTGACTTTTTTGACAGATTAAGAAAGTTGACTAATTTGAGGTTTAGATCAAATTTGTGAACTGAAAATGATATTAGATGATGAAATAAGCTTAATGCAATCTATGGCTATGTATTTCTGAACATAAAACAAGCTTTGATTCTTTAAAAATCAAACAGGTAAGTACTTAGGGCAGATCAAAGATAAATTTGACTTTTGAAGTTGCAGACACAATTTGATGACTCAAATGAGTCTAAAGTGCCTAAAGGGAACTTATCAAACTGAGTTTAACCACATTCAAGCACTGCACATCCAAAAATCAGCTTAAACCAAACACTGCTTAAAACTACTGATGAGCAAGTAACATTATCCAAACTGCTAAACTGACTTAAACCATTGATCAAACTAAGCTTCACTATCCTAAATACAACTTAATAAACAAGTAAAAACAGTTTATGACTATAAATACCAGTACAAGCAAAATATGCAAACTGACTTGAAAAGTGAAAATGAGAAAATCACTCACCACTGTCCAGTTGTTATGCAAGCTAAAACCAAATCCAACCCTACACTAACCTAATCCATTTTAACCCAAATCAACCTCTGCATCATCCCACATCATCACCAAAACCAATTTGCACCCAGTTTGACTTTCGTTGACTATAAATGAAAATTGTTTGAAACTGTTTCCCAAGCTAATCCAAAGCTATAATAAGCTTAAATTAACTTGTTTGAATTAGAAAAGAAGCTATTGGAAGCTTTAATATAGGAACATGAGATTGAAATTTCCAACAGTAATCACAAGATCAAGAATTTTAACCAACCTTTGAAATTGATTCTTAAAAATATATTACAATGATAAAATGACTTGAGTTTTGATCATAGAAGCAAAAGATAACAGCTTTTAAGCTAAACTAATACAATGATAAAAAAACGACATTAAAGAAATTTTGAACTACATTCTACTACCCTTCCATCTCTCCTCTTGCTTCTTTTTATATTCCAAACTTCTTCCCACTTGTTTCTGATTTGATCCCACCATCTTTTTGGACCATTGGATGAGCTTAAGCCACTTTTGGCCCTTTGATTGAATTTGGCGGGAAAAACTTATATACCAGTTGGAGGTTGAGTGAGGGGGGGGGGGAAGGTGCATTAAATGTTTCTTGGAGGCTTGCTGAGGTGGGGGAACATGGGAGTGGGTTTGTGAGCTGGAAAGATGGAGGATTGAGTGTTGCAGGCACTTTGACAGGGAAGAAAGAAAAAGGCGCCAAAGGGGGTGTTTGTTTGACTAGTTTGTTGAACAGGGTATTAATAAGCAAGGGGGTCAAATGAAGGGGTTCAAAATGCTTATGGCATGGGTCACATGGGATTTGACAAGGGACCAAGGTTTAAAGAGGTTTTAATGACAAGGACTAATATGTAATTTCTGAAATATACAAGGACCAATCCTGTCAATTATGCAAAGTTGTTCCAAGGGCTAAAAGTGACAATCTCCAAAAGTACAAGGACCAAACTTGACATTTTTCAATTTTCCAAGGACCATTTTTGCCAATTTTCAAACTTGGAGGACTAAACTTGTAATTTCTCAAAACTTTTGACATTTTTCACCAAAGGACTAATTTTGACAACTTATGATTTTAAAAGGACCTTTGGTGATTTTTCTTTTGAAATTAAGTGCTCAGGGACTGTTTCTGACAACTTTTGAAACTTGGGGGACTGAAACTGCCAATTATGCAAACTTAGCTCATTTTTCGTCTGATTTTGAACATTTTGCATCTGAAACATATAAAATGCAATTTTGGAATATTTTCAGTATTTTGATGCATTTCTGAGCATTTTTAAACGTTTTGCAGTTCAGATTGACCCAAAAATGATGAGTATTTACACACTCATCAAGCATCATGTTTATTTAATAGTTGAGGTTCTAGCCATAATGAATTATCTAAGTCCTCATAGGTGGGAAAGTATGGTTGAGTTTGTTCAAACGTGCATTTGACTCAGTACGAGTGTTGGACACAAGGGTTTTTTGAGCAATATACTCAACGAATTCAAATGATGGTAAGGATGGTGGATTGGTTGATCTAGGTGATGGGTCTTCTAGTGTGTCTAAATAAGGATGTGGTTATGTAGAGGTTTGTTGTGCTATGGGAGTACTTAGGTTGATTATTTGTCCATAGATGTTGAACACAACAAGTACGAATACTAATTTTTATGGTTCAATGGTTGGTGCAACTAGTGGGTGAAGTGCTTTGATGTTTATGAAGCTTAGGGGCTGAGGTATAGGTTTCATATTGAAAGGACGCGTTTGGTTGGAGGTTCATGAGCAACACGCTTAATGGTGCCAAAATATAGAAGAGGGATAGTAGGTGTCAAATAGGGATAAGTGCCACAGTGGGTTGTTTGTTTTGGATAAGTGTTCGAGTTGAGATGGGATAAGTGTTTTAACATGTGTCGTTAAAATACTTGGGTGCTGATTTTTTGGATATAATTTTTAATGACTACAATTGTAAGTCATATACACTTGAATATTTCGGATGAAATACTTAAGTTGTCAATCCTAACTTGTTGAGATTATAGAGCTTAGATTGCACTCAAGGATAACAAGACTTGATAATACATCTTTAACATACACGTGAGTTATGAATCGATGTAAATCCTTATCGTCTTGGAGGATGACACATTATTTTCATGTTAACCAAGTGAGGCAAAACATGTAGATTGAAATCAATATCTAAAGTCATATGTTAGACTTGTGTATGATATCTTTGCAAATAATGAGTCCGAATTTGTTAGTCTAGGTGACAAGTCATCTAAGTCATCCACAAATAGATGAGGAGATGTTGGTAGTGTTGCACAGAGTTCGATAGATATAAGTTTTGGAGACTTTAGTAGTGAAGGTGTTTTGGATGGTTGTGAAGTAGTCATAATGGTGGGTGATTTTGGTGGTGGATTTGGAGTACTTAATTTTAGAAAGTTCTCATCTTGAATGGGTGATGAGATGTTGAGAGGTGACGAGTCTGAGGATGAAGAGTTCAAGTTAATGAAGCAACAAGATCGAATGCTAATCCTAGTGGTTTTCTTAAGTGGCCTATTTGAGTTTGAGGATTTAGTCATTTTGACTTTGCTTTAAGAAATGATAAGCTTAAGGAAAAGTAACAGTGAAGGTGTGAAAATGACCATCATGAATGTGTCGAATTATGGAAACTAAGGATTCGTGGAGTTATGTGTTTATTGATGTTAATCCATACAAAGATGGTAGTTTCTAATTAGATGGAAGTTTCTAAGATCATGTCAAACATCCAAGTAATCCATTGAGGATGTGTTGAGTGAGATATGAAAGATATGCATTAACAACTATAATAGAAACGAAATTTGGTAAATTAGATTGCAGGATTTAGTAAAATTCAACAACTTACCTGTAGGATCCACGGCACCAATTTTTTACACAGGCGGAACCAAAATAATGGTGCCGTATGGTCCGCTTGTACAGGTTTGGCGGCACCAAAACTTACAATAGACGGAACCAAAGAATTGGTGCCGTCTGATCCGTGGTGACCAGAAATCTTCACAGACCCATTTTTTAACAACCGATGACTTTTTCGAAACCTGAAATTTTTCTTAAAACATATGGCATTAATTGTTTCTAGCTAGGAACAGTCAATAACGCATACACAAACATAGTGGAGCATTGATTTGAACAAGGCTAACGATTTTCACATATAAGTAAAAAATGGTAAAATTTGTAACACCCGTGTGTTTACCCCTGCATGAACCGGTTAGCATACATCGATGTTTTTAAGTTGGTTATCATCTCGAAGCGAAAACACATAAATTACATCATACAACATTGTTTTTGTCCTTGCACCAAACACTCTCTTAAAACCTCCATTTTTCAAAGTACTAGACTAATTTACTTAGTACTCATTGTTAAGTGAGTTATGAAATTTCATAAGTTATGCGATATTTTAGTATAACCTATGCAAAGAAAGTTATCTAATTCTACAAGTGATGGTAAAACAATTTTTTAACTTAGTGCACAAATCTAGAAAATGTCCTATGTGCATAACAAGAAATCGTCAAACTAGCAAATAAATAACATGGCAAGATTGACACTTATCTTATGTAAAAAAAACAAGGTAAACAACAATTAAAAAATAAGCAAGCAACATATATGCAAACAACATAAACAAGTGGTCATTTAGCATAGCTAACAGAAAAACACTTTGTCATTTTGCTTAAAATATGATGATGTATACCAAGCTGATTAGTTTTCTTTTAAACATATTACCAAATTATTTCGTTTAAAAAGAATTGTACCAAAGTTCTAAGAATACCAACTTAGATTGCTTGATTCAAAATTTTTAGTTTTTATGTTAAAGCGAAACTTAATATCTTAGACATACTGTATTATTTGGTCTATTTCACTTATTTAAAATTAGACTCAGGCCATGAGAGTATTTTTAAAGGAAAGTAGACTCAATTCTATTTTAAATGATAGGTGGCTCGACTTGTACAGACTTACGGTTAATTAGTTATGATTTTTTGAAGTTGGCAAAAAAAAATTGCATACTGTACAGACAGACTCCAAGGAACCAAATTTAGGGTTCCGCCCTTTATATGATTTGGTTTCGTGGTCCTCTGAGACAGATTCATCAAAACTTGTATTTTGACATAGAGAAAACGTGTGGGACTTACTAGATTTGATAGTAAACATATAATACACATATTTAACAACATTTCTACTTATGTAACTTATCTTAAACATTTACGGAGGTGATTTTTCAACTAAATTTATAGTTATCCCAAACACTCCTTTTAAAATCATATTTCTTCGTAAATTTTCTATAAGCACAAAATACAATATTTACAAGTTCTTTCAAGAAACTTTTATTTTATTTTTCAAGAGAACCTTCAAGCTGGTATACAAAATTACATTTGACAATAAAACTTCTAAGTATAATTAGCAAAGCATTTTTCATATTATTTTTCGCTTCAATGGTAATTTGATACATGGATCGTACTCTATTTTAAAAACCATTTGTTTTGAAAATAAGAGCTACGTGGCTCTGATACCAATTGTGAAAACGTAGAGGGGGGGGGGGGGGGGTGAATACGTTACCGTTTAAAAACTTTAGATCTATAGTATCAAATCGCTTATGAAGCTTGTTATAATATGAAAGTTCCAATAATTGTTTGTGACCAATATAAATCATAGTAAACCAAGTAGTCACACGAGCATCAACATCGAACCACATCACAAGCAATAGTATAGTGCAATAATAAAAGTAAAGAGATAAAGAAAGGAAAGTGCAAACCGAACACGAGGATTTATAGTGGTTCGTTCACGGATCTCCTTTCCGCCCTACTTCACCCCCCGAGTACCCAACTCGAGAGTTACTTCACTAAATCAACAAGCTCTCTTCTCAGCGGAGAAAACCTTACAATCGTCGCTTACACTTTTTCCGGTATAAAGCTAAATACCGGGTTCTAGTTCGAGGTAGAACCAACCTAACGTCGCCTATAAAATACTTCTGACACTAAGCTAGATGTCGAGTTCTTTTACAAGGGTACAACCACTATCATTATGTTTTATGGCCCAACATAACAAACCTTGTGTTTTATGGCACAAACACATAAACCATCTAATCTAATTTGGTGAAAGTGTTGTGATGATGCAATAATGTTTACAATAATGATCCATGACACAAATGTCTAACGGATATGAATAACTATTTCTAAATGAACTTCCATTGATAGGAAGCCTTCATGATGAAGATCACAAGTTCCCTAAACTTGTTGTGATAGATCTTCAGCTTGTGGTGAGTGGGGATGGCTAGATCTCCAAGCTTTCCTTGGTTTATCAAAATGTACAGTATGCTTACAACAAAGATGAATGTTAGAAGCATTATGATCATGATATTAGGGTGTTTAATGTATGTTACTACATTGTTAATGATTGATCTAAATATATGCAAGAAGGTGGAGAAGATGTGTTTTGAAGTGGTGAAGAAATGAGAAAACAATGGGCTTCTATTTATAGGCAAAAGTGTTCTGCTATCACCACGGACCAAGGAACCAAAAAAAGGGTTCCGCCCTTTATAACTTTTGGTGCCGTGGGTGTCTGACAGAAAATCTAAAAAATCTTTTCAAATATTACCAAATCTTACTAAGATCACATTTGATATATTGAGTGACAGTCTGAACCAAAATATTCAAGATATGTTCCAAGGATTTCAAAGATGATGATGTAATATGTATTTCTATTTTTAGATTAAAAAGTTTATCAAGGTAAACTTGTAAAATGTATTATGTAAATAGTTAATAAAATGTTGTTACCTTTGTAAAAATATCTAGTTGAGTGCTTGTCAAAATAAAATGTATTTTGTCAAGTGTAAGTAAAATTTAGTACTTGTATGAATATTATAGTTAGTTTCTTATAAAATAAAAGTATATATTTGTTAGACATTTTACAAAAGATGTATTTGTATAAAATACTTGTGAATGCCAAATGTAAAATGAGGTCGAAGTAGAAATGATTATCCTATTAAAATACTTAGTGACTCTAAACGTATTTTAAACATTCTAAATGATTTGTTAATGGGTTTGATCATAATGCCACATAACAAACATGTACGAACTTGTGTTGTAACATATGAGGATTTGAGACATCGATAGGTGTTGAATGTATGTTGAAACAAAGTGTGATTACAAGTAACTTGTACATTTTACGTTATGTATTACAAGTTATATGTTTGTCATCAATCAAAACAAACGAGACTGCATAGATTAAATATCGTAATATTTGAACTAACATTTTGTTTGATGTTTGTTTTTCATGCAAAGGAAGTGAACTAAATTTGGGGAGGATTGTTGGAAAATTTAGTGCACTTGTGGGATTAGTTCACACCTGGTTTTGGGTATGGAGGTACGTAGTGTACACCCATGAGGTCCCTGAACACCCTGACTCAATAGTGGTTAGTACTGCTAGTGTATTGGTTACTACTACAAGTGTAGTAACTAATGGTTTCTGCTGGTAGTGTATGGTTCCTTGCTGTAGTGTATTGGTTACTAGTGCTAGTGTAGTAACTGATGGTTTCTACTGATAGTGTTCTGGTATCTGCTGCTAGTGTAATGGTTCCTACTGGTAGTGTTGCAGTGATTAATTGTAACAGCATTGGCTGTTATGACTGTTTTATGACCACGTATAATCGGTCATGTAACCACTATTCCTATGATAATGGAGGCTTATTATGGGTGATTAATTGGCATTTAATTACTCATAAAGTCCATTGACTAGGATTGAGTGTTCTTCACTATATATAGAGAATGTCATCATCAGCATGAACATATAGAAACCAGGAGAAACAAACAGAAAGTAAAAACACTTAAATGCGCAAGGGTTATTGATGTGGCCTAATTCAATAACAACATTTGTCTTATCCCAAGTAGAAATTCGTGTAACCCAGGCATAGGGTTGAATAGTTTACTTTGGAAAGTGATCACACGATTCCAAGTGATATCCGATAACCTGATTTGGTCTTGCATTGTCACTGCTATTGATTATCTTTACCCTGATGCTGGGTGAACAATCAACCAACAATGCCGGGGATTGTATTTACCATCCTCACCCCCGTTTTCACTCTCCATCCCCATCCCCATCCCCGTCCCCATCCCCATCGGGGAATTGCTTTACATCCCCATCCCCAATGGGGATCGGGGATCCCCGTGGGGATTCGGGGTTTTTCAACCTTATGAACTAACATAAAGTTTCCACCAAATCATCGAAAATATAAAGACTTTTAACTCAAAGTGTTTCAAGAAACGTACGTACATCGCACATAATGAGATTCATTACAATTTCAATTCAACTTTAAAGCATCCTCAACATTGTACATCACATGTTATATACAAGCCATATACATCATATGTGTCTATTCGGAATATAACAACCCGTAAATTTCTGGATTATTATAATAATATTTACTACGTCAAAAAATTCAAATCGGTTATTTTCTGACATTTGTCAATAGGTAAATTTAAAAACGAGAGGTTATCTCGTGAATTTAAAGAGTCACGACACCGCACGCATACCAACACCAAATTAATAACGGCAAACAATTATAATCAAATTTCAATGAAATAATAATGTCATATTATTACATTTAAAAAATCGTTTTCGAAAACATAACTTCTATATTTTTCGGGTACCAAGAAGGTACGTTTACTCGAGGATTCGACAAAACACGGAGTATAATCTATATTGTGTCTATAATAAAACAAAAATTAATTCATCCTAATCCCTACTCACCTCTTGTCTCTTTCACCTTCACTTTTTCTGTTCTTTTTCTTCCCTCCTTGTCGACACCCACAGAGGAGACATACACAAGAATAGAAGGCATCTTCTCCTTTTGTGAGTCAACCCACATACTGGCCATGTCCTCCCTCACTCAAATAATCACCTATACTTTCAAGACACCACCCTCATGTGTAGAGGTGCGGCAGTGAGAAAACGACAACAACCATGAAAAGATGTCACCTACAAACGAGATTATAAAGAGTAGGGCTCCCTTCCTTGTTATCCATCTATAAATAGAACACCAACTACTGTGTTTTACATTCATATCCAATCAATCCGAAAATTAGGATTCATATATATTCAAAGGGGTTTTTGAAATTGAGTTGGGGGTTCGTTATGGATGCATAAGGGAGGCTTTCAAGTGATTAATTGCTCAGTTCATTTCGAGTCTCTCCAATTGAAGTCATTCGTGTTCGGATCTTCAACCCATTCGACCCATCATTTCTAGTTGTAAGGATAAGTTCTTTGTTATTTTCGAATTTATTAATTCAAATTGTTAATTTAACTTTTATGTTCGGATTTTACATATACTAAATTAAGAATTTTTCGAATTTACAAACTATAATGTTGGTATATTGTTGTTGTTGTGGCTGTTGAGAACCAGGAAAAAAAATGAATAAATAATAATAAATTACAACAAAAACTAAGATTGGCTTTACTTGAGAGATGTTATAGCCTAATTAGAAAGGGTAGTAGCTGAGTTGCAATACAATTGGTCCTTTTCTTTTCTTTTGATCGAAGCTCCATCAGTGGGCATTCTCTTTTTGTTGTTTTTGTGCATATAATTTTCTTTCACCTAAATGGTAAACTTAATGTTTGGTTACTCAGTAAAATAGTCAAGTTCATATAAAGTGATTGTGTCTTGTTTTGTATCGAAGGAATTGCTTGAGTCCAATAGTAAATATGATGGTTACTCATTTGTCTCACAAGCTAATTTCAAAACAAAAATAAACCAATTGTTAAACTTTTAATCTGTTGAAATTGAGAAATCATTTTTGGGTTGTGTTGTTATTGGATTATTGCCGAGTTCCAACCGAGGCTCAATAAGGGTGTCGTGGTTTGCCTTGTTGCTACGCCGAGACTTCCTTCAAGCTAACAAGGGTGCGTCGGTCTTTGCTTAACCGAACGCTAATCTCGTACCAAAATAATAATAATAATAATAATAATAATAATAATAATAATAATAATAATAATAATAATAATAGGATTGGTTTTGCCATTGCTAGAGGTGTGGGAGCCCAGTTGGTTTCGAGGCTCCCCACTAATTTTTTGTAATCCTATGAGTTTTTAATAAAAGTGTTGTTTTTATAAAAAAAATAATAATAAAAAAAATAAAAAAATGTAGAAACTAGCAGACCTTGATAGATCTTGAGCTCTCGTAGATCGTTAGAATTGCTTATGTAATCACAAACAAACTAAAAGAAAATCTCTACAACTTGTATTCTATAGCGGAATATAAACACAAGTATAAAACACAGATAACTAAGAACTCTTGATCCTCTAGGATCGTTATATTGATAATAATCGCGTACATCATTCATTCTTTGTGTTCCTTTATAGACAAGGAACCCTAATGTCTCAAAGAAACATAAAACTAAATAAGATATACACAATCACTTCCTAATAAAGCTCATGCATATCCTAACTAACTATAGAATATACGGAACACTATTTCCGCAGAAACAAACTATGAACTATATAACTTCAGCAGAATTATGTCTTCAGTAGAATCCAGCACACTTCAGCAGAATCCCTTCAGCAATAATTTCAGCATAATCCATACTTCACATAATTCCCAACAATCCTCCCCTAAACTGGAATTTGACTTGGTTAAGTTCCAGTTTCTTGATAGATCTTTAACACTTCATATCTAGAGGATTGTACACGAACATCAGCAGCAAAGAATCAAAATAAGAACACCTCGATGATGACAAAACTTTGAAACCCCAGATCTTTGTAGCAACAAATGACAACAAGTACATCAAAACATATTAGTTTCATACTATTCTCATCACATCTAGGTGTGTTAACTCCCGTGAGAGGTGAATCATTGAAAATAATGGATTTGATGTCTCTTTACCAATAGCCATCACTACTGGAGTAGCCAAATGTTTAAGTTCAAAAACCATGGTACATTGATAACCATCTGATTTATTAGCAAATCAGCAACCATGAACGGATTTGATATGTCTTTACCTGTAGCCGTTTGCTCAGGACTAGTCAATTCTTAGAATTGGTGAACTGATTACCAAATATGGTATACCAATGCCTTTACCACAAGCCATATACAAGTGGGCTAGTCAATTCTTGGATTCCAAAAAGGAATAAACCATGGTGAATTGATGACCATACAACTCTCAGCAATTAAGCATGGGTAGTTTCAAACCCTATGATTTTGAGCAAACCATTACAGCTATCAACAGATTTGATGTGTCTTTACCAAAGCTGTACCCTTTGGACTAGCTAACTCTTTGATATACACAAGGTACATCTGGTGAGTCAATAACCATCTACAATGTACAACAAACCTGCAATAAAAGTTAGACAAAACCAAAAAGAAACAATTTTTTTTGTTTTTTTTGTTTTTTGTTTTTTTTTGTTTTGTTTTTTTTAACTAAGAAAACAAAGAAACAAATATTACAAAATATACAATATACCAGAAATCAAGATGAAGCATAATGTTGTAGAAGTTTAGTTTTAATAACTGCAACACATTGTTCTGCATAAAGCCTATCATTTCCAATTGGATCAGGAGGTATTTCCAATTTCTGTTTAAGCATTCCTTCCATGAGCTTAGCAGACAATGGATATATCTTCTCAGCACACATACACACAGTAATACCACTCCTTGTCTCCACCACATGCACATTAGGAAGAGGTTAAAATCTCCAAGTCTCAACCTGCCACCTATGTGAATTCTTCCAAATATGAAACCCTTTACCATTTGGAGATTGAGAATCAAACAGCACTTGAAGATCCCCCAACAAGAATAATCCAGAACCCAGTGGTGTATTAGTATTGTAATACTTAGAGACAATTCCATACAGAGTATTCAAATCTGCCCTATCTACCAAATGAAGTATCTCCTTCAAAAAGTTGAACTGCATAGTAGATTGATACAAACGATAAATGATATTAAGCTCTTCATCTTGCAACGTCCAATTAATCAACACATCATGAGACCCTTCAGGAAAAACAGTAGCAGATCCTTTTTTAATAAAGGTTGACTCAGCAGCTTTTAGATCCAAAGAACTAACCCTTGAAGATTTCTTAACCTTAGATGTATGTGTCCCAATTGATTTCACAGATCTCCATAGAGAACTATGTCGTCTTTTAGCCATCCTTTTCTTCCTCCTACCAGGTATATAGATTCCCAAAGATGATACATCCTCAGAATCTTCAATAACATCTTTAATATGTGTGGAAGACATAGAATCAGCCTTCATTGGAGCAACACCACGCAAGGCATACATCTGCTCAGCTACTTCTCTGGCCTTTCTAGCTTTAGCTGCCTTTTGTTCAGCTTGTCGACCCAACTCTTCTCCAACTTTGTCAAACTTAGGTACTGCTTCAGAAGGTGATGCTTCAGAAAAAAACAACATTAGACTTAGCAAAATAAACCCTTGCAGCTGAATGAGTATCTTCAGAAGTTGCTTCAGCAGAAATACCAGGAGAAATCATTAGTGGTACAGTAGCATCAAAATCATCTACAATCTCCACAATCTTTGGTTTCTTTGCCTTAGGAGTAGTCACACAGTCAACACTTCTCTTCAAACTAGAAGATGATGCAGTCTACTTCATAATCCTTTGATACAGTCTATGCAACTCATCATCAGATAAATTCCAGACTTGCTTTTTCTTCATACCAGAATTAAAGATAGAAGAACTCTGATAAAGTACAATAGATCTCATGTATACTTTCTTCTGAGCTTCAGTAAACAGTTTTTCCCTTTTTGCTTTATTCTTTTGAGCAACCAGAGCTTTCCTTTTGTCAGCTGCCTCTTGCTTATTCTTTTCACCAAGAGCTACCATTTGTGCAACAAAGGTTTCACTGTTAAAGTCTGCACCTAAGATAGTCTGTGCAAGAGTAGGATCTGAAGCACCTTGCTGAATATCAGTTCTCTTTGTCTCTCAAGAGGCAAATTTGAAGTAGACTGAGCTGCAATCTGTTTAGCCAAATCCTCACTTTTCTTTCTCTCTGCACATTCAGCTATCATTCTTTCTTGTGCTTTCAACTCTTCTGCACTTACTAGATCTGGACCAAGCTCTGCATCAATCAATATTTCTTTCTCTGTATCAACAGACTTTTCAGCAGAACTAGCTTGAGGAATATCCATAGGAGGAACTTCAGAATAAACTCCCAAATTAGCATCAGAAGAAACATGTTGAGACAACTCTTCAACAGGTGTTGAAAAGACATCAGCTGTAGGATCCAAATTAAAACTTCTTCCAGCAACAAATACTTCAGGATTATCTGCTGAAGGTGGAGAACTTGGTTGTTCTTGTACAACTGAAGCTTGACCATGTACAGGAGCAACATCCTCCATTGAAACATCAGCAGTTACACCATCAACACTTGGTTCTTTTGAAGCTTCAGTGGATTCCTTATTCAGATATTGTCTTCTCCTTTTTCTAGTAAATCGAATAGGTTCCTTTTTCTTTGAAGATTCAGCAGCAATAGGAGGAGAAACAAGAGTCTTTTGAGCAACATCATCCAGAATCTTAAGAGAACCAAACGGATTATCCTCTTGATCTTCATCAGAAGAAACCACTAGCCTTCTTTTGGAATGATGCCCAAGTTGGTCTTCCAAACTCTTAACCTTATTTCTTAGCTCCACAATCTCACCACCAAGAGAAGACTTAGTCTCTGCAAGTTCCTTTTTGAGATCAGCCACCTCAGCTACATACCTGTTCACTAGAGCATAGACAGATGTAAGTGTAATAGGGTCCTCAGCTCCACCATCTGATTGCTCAGTGGTAATGGGAACTTCATTGGACCTTTCAGGAGAAACATGGTCATGCTCAACATAAGGAGAACCTTCATTAAATGGTTCCCTGTGTGGACTAGGTGTGGTCAATCGATTAGGTTCAGACTCAAATGAATCAAAACTAACCTGAGTAGGTAGTGGACTAGGACTAGGTCTAGGTGAATGTATAGGTGGAGGTTGGTCAGGAGAAACATTAGATGCTTCAGCACCAGTAGAAGGGCCCTCATCAATGGCAACTGAAGGATTACCATCAGTAGGAACATTGGTAGAAGGTATATTATTAACAACATTATCCTCATCAGCAGCCTCATTGTCCTGAGGCAACATAGCTGCTAGCAAAGGATAATGTGTCCCCTCAAATTTAGTTCTCATTGAAGCAAATAGTTTAGCAGATAAAGCTCCTATGGGATAAAAGGCTTGGGTTTGGGTAGTGATGTCTAATATTATTTGCAAAAACCTAGGGTACATTAAAAACTTATGCTTTTTCTTTTTAATATTCTCAACCATGTTATCAAAAATAAACTTGGAAAAATTGTAAGTTAACCCTTGAGAAAGACACACAATACCACATCCCAATTGAGTAGAGAACTGATCGCATCCTCCTGATTTATTGCTTATGCATTGAAGCAATGTGTGAACTAAAAACCTCCACATCGGGCATAGCTGATTCTTGAGCCACATGTCTGTTCGTTCACCTTGGTATCCAATAGCTCTCAGCCCATCAAGTATCACCACTGAATCAGAGTGATAAACCCCATTCTCATCATCCAAACAAAGTCGTCTCCTTATCAATTCCTCTGTCACAATATGCTCTATTCCATCAATCTTAGCCACAATCTCTGTTTTACTCCGTTTTGTAGCAGTCACCCAAAATTGTGTTACCAACGATTCATATAAAGCATTAGGAGAATGCGTCAAAGCATAATGAATCTTGGATCGCTTTAGAAACTCCACCATTAGTTCATACAATTCATCACCCTTTGCTTTTCCCAGAAAAGCCACTTTGTTATGATCTTTCTTAAATTGAAGCGCCATGTGAAGATTTGAAAGTTAGGGTTAGGAATCACACAACTGGAAGTGATTTGAACTTAAGTGAAGAGGGAATCGCTTATTTTGAAGTGAAGATTTGCGAATAATGGATTGGTAGAAGTTACCCAAAAATATAGTCAAAAATATCAGAACTTTTTGTTTGACCATATCCTACGTGTATAACAACTCTTACCAAAGACAGAATAACACTTCAGCAGAAACACGGTCAATCTGCTGAAGTAATGGACTTCAGCAGAAACCACTCAAGGTAAAGATATCATTAGTAAATATCTGGAGCGTTACTGTGCCACCCAACTCGCATTAAATTACATTAACCCTGGAATCCGTCTATACAACAATCCCCAATGCACACTAAACTCTTCATCAATTATCCCCAATTATCATCACAAACCCTAATTTCATCAATGCCCCAAAATTAACCATAATCAACCAGAATAAACCATGAATAATAAACCAGAGGTTATAGATCCAACCTCTTCTCCATCATCATCATCATCATCATCATCAACTGATTTCCTTCAGTTTTTCCCATATCCATATGACCCTCGACCTTTGAAATCCCCATTTCTCAGTTCTTCAGATGATGATAGTGTAGTGAATCCAAGTGAGTCTTCTGATGGCTCTGATGGTTCCAAAAAGAAGAGAACATCTTACTCCCAACCTTCAGCATCTCAACCTCAACAAAGGCCTCGTGCCGAAAGAGAGGTGGTACTTGCTCTTCCTGCACCATGGTTTGGTGCTTCATCACATATCGTATAGGGGAAGGGCTTAAGGAGAGTGGATGGATTGCTTTTTGGTGAAACCAAGTAGATGAATCACAAAGGACATGTGTGGTCATCTTCATCATCATCGTTTTCATCAATCCATCCTTCCCATTTTGATCCTTAGCTTCCTCGTCATAGTGATCATGCATATCACAAATGCATATCCAACAGCTGGAATAGAATATATGAACGATCATGCATATCCAACAGTTGTTGGAATAGATGATATGAGCTAGAATAGGTTTAGTAGATCATGTATAGAACTGTTCTTGTAGTTACATTTGAAGTTGATTGTACTTTGTAAGCTGTAAGCTGTAAACTGTTTCTTGAATGAATGAAAGAACAATTTGACTTCAATTACTTCTTCTTCAGTACTTTATCTTCAGTGGAAACAAATTGCTCACTTCTGTACTTTTGATTTTAGTAGAAACAAGCTTTAAAGCTTACTTGACCATTTTCCATTTGCCCAATCATGATGAACTTCAACTTAGATAAGCATTCTGCAAAACAAAACAAACAGAGAAACACACAAACCAAACAAAGAAAAACAAAACTATCATTACATTAGCTGGTTAGTGTTAGTAAACAAAATTATACACAAAAATCTACAAATTTACATAAAAACATGCAAAGTGTACACAAATCCTCCCCTGAGGCCTATGCCTCCCCTTAAACTTTGCAGTTAAGGGTTAAGCATACCAATATGGACCACAAGGTGTTGAAACCTTGGTCCATCAAAAGCCTTTGTTAACAAATCTGCCACATTATCATCAGTGTGAATTTTAAGCACTTTTATCAAATGTTTGTCATATGCATCTCTTATAAAGTGGTGCCTGATTTCAATATGTTTTGTTCGACTGTGAAAAACTGGATTTTAACAATGCATATGGTACTTTGATTATCAATAAAAATTGTTGTGTTCATGAAGTTACCCATAATCCAACAATTGATTTTGTATCCAAAGAACCTGTCCACAACAATTTGCAGCAGCAACGTACTCTGCTTCAATAGATGAGGTAGCCACAATAGTTTGTTTCTTGCATTGCCAAGAAATCAATCTCTTCCCAAGGAATTGCAACCTCCAGTGGTGGACCTCCTATCCAGATTTTGCACAGCGTAGTCATATCACTATATGCTTCCAGCTTAAATGGAGACTCTTTTGGGTACCAAAGGCCTAGATGAGGTTGGCCTTTGAGGTAATTAAAGATCTTCTTGACAACATTGAGATGGGAAGTAAGTGGAGTAACTTGATGTCTAGAACAAACACTCACAACAAAAGTAATATCAGGCCTTGAAGCTGTTAAATAGATCAAAGAACCAATGATAGATCTGTATAAATGAACATTCATTGGTGGATCTACTTCATTGTTGGTCTTTGTCTTTGGAGCTTCATAAGGTGTAGTGGCAGTCCTGACACTCTCCATACCAAATTTCTTTAAGATGTCCCTCACATATTTGTCCTGACTGATAAAGATACCATCAGGTTTCTACTGAACTTGGAGACCCAAAAAGAAAGTCAACCCCCATAGCATCATCTGAACTCTCCTTCATAAGCTCCTCAAACTCCTGCCACCCAAGTTCTTTGGGATCCAAAAATAATGTCATCCTACATTGCACAAGAAGAATATTGTGGAATTCTTCTTAAGAAAAGTGTCTTATCAATTGCCTCTTCGATAACCATGCTTCACGCAGAAATGATTAAAGCCTAGCATACCAAGCTGGGTTGATGTAGTCCATAGAGAGCTTTGACTACCTTGTACAAACTGGATGAGTCGGGTCTTCAACATCCTTTAGGTTGAGTGACATAAACCTCCTATTCTATTTCACCATACGAAAAAACATTTAACATCCATCTGATAGACCATGAAACCCATGTAAATGCATAGCCAAGAAAATCTTATGGCCTCACTCTAGCCACAGGAGCAAACACTTCATCATAATCAATCCTCTTTGTCTACCCCTGAGCAACCTAATCTTGCTTTTTTTAATGACAACACCCCTGCTATCTCTCTTATTTTCAGAATCCATTTATTCGAATTGCATACTTGCCATAGGTAGTGGTACCAATATCCAAACTGCTGATTTTGAAATTGTTGCATCTCTTCTTGCATTTTCCGAAAGCCAACTTGAGTCTTCAAGCGACCGAAGACTAACACGCTGTTCCAACTTTGAGAAAGAGAAACAACAGGCAAACACATACAATGTTCATAATCTATGTGATGTCTCTTGCTATTTAAGGCATAAGAGATAAAAGCCACTTGACCATATTTAGAACTTGTCACAATACCCCTAGTTCTAACAGGTGCATTAGGATCACCAATAATATTGGACTGTGGATGAGTATTGTTGATCCTTTTAGTAGCAGTGGTGTTGACTTCAATGGAGGTATCAAGATTAGTCACGGTAGGTTCAAAATCAGTGTCATAGGAAGGTGAGGTGAAGATGCCAGCTTTGGGTTGATGATGACCAAGATCTGAAGGTTTTGGAAAACGTGTATAAGGTTCTCCAAAGTCTGTTGACACTCTAGTAGAAATAGGAGTAGAAATAGCATGTCTTTCAGCAGATTTGGTGATGATAGAAGAAACAGGGTCACTTTCAGCAGAATTGTTGTTTCCACTGATTGCTTCACTTGCACTCTCCTCAGCATTCCTCTCAACATCTAGATAAGCTGCATACTCTTGTTTCTTAAGCCTAGCAAGGTCCTCAGCATAATGTGAGTCATCTTCACTCTCATCAGTAGAATCTTTAGAAGTGTCACCTGCAAAATTGTTAGGGGAGAAAAAAGGCACTACAATGGGTTGTTCATCATCTTTAAACTCACTGTCAGAATCAGCATCCATAGTACCTACACTGTTAGTTGGAGACTCTTGAGTACCTGCATGTTGGTTAGCCATATGTCTAGAGTAACCCAAATAATCAGTTAAGTAACCAAGGTCAAAAGACCAAACATGACCCTGTCCTTGAACATTAGGCTTGTCTTCTAGAAACCTCAGGTTCAAAGTCTCTTCAATCTTCTTAGCAGATAAATTGTAAACCCTGTAAGCCTTACTATGAGCAGAATATCCCACAATATAACCATCATCAGCTTTCTCATCAAATTTTCCCAGTGGATCACTTGTATTCAGAATGGTCACTTGACAACCAAAAGGTTTAAGGTAATGAATAGCAGGAACTTTCCCATAGAGAAGTTCATATGGTGTTTTGAAGTGAGGTCTAGTAATGGACACCCTATTCAGTACATAACAAGCTGTACCAACAGCTTCAGTCCAAAACATGGTGGGTAACTTAGAGTCTGCCAACATTGATCTTGCAGCCTCTATTAAGGTCCTATTCTTCCTTTCAGCCACCCCATTTTGTTGTGGGGTTCTTGGAGTGCTATAGTCCCTTTTTATCCCTTTTTACCTACAGAGTTCTATAAGTATAGCATTCTTGAACTCTGTCCCATTATCACACCGAATTCCTTTAACCTTTTTGTTCAACTGATTTTCAATAAGGGTAATGAACTCTTTCAACACTGGAGATGTTTCATCTTTGGTCCTTAGAAAGAATACCCAACACAATATGCTATAGCCATCAGTGATAACCAGACAAAAATACTTTTGATCAATGCTTCTAACTTGAGTTGGACCAAAAAGATCCATATGAAGCAACTGAAGAGGTTCAGAAATAATGCTCACAGCAGGAAAGAAACAGCCTTTGTATGAGGCTCAGGTGTGCTTTCCTTTGTTGAGGAAAACACATTATGATCATTGGTGAAAACTTTGGAAGGAAGACCTTCAACAAGACCCAGTTTAGAGAGCTTGTTTATGGTTTTGAAGTTCACATGAGCCATCCTCCTATACCATTTGGTTGACTCATCCAGGGATGCTTTAGCCACCAAACAAGTTAAGTCACCTTCTGGTTTAACATCAGTTAAGTTGAATGTATAAAGATTGTGATTTCGAGGAACTCTTAGCAGAATTGATGTTTCTTCTGGGAGTTTGAAGTCTTTAGATAGCACAAGACATTCATCCTCTGAGAAGAGTACTTTGTTCTTGGTGTCACAAATTTGTGATACAGAGAACAAATTGAAGTGTTGGAGTTCCTTGACATAGTATACATTCTCAAAGTCTAGTTGAGGTGTTTTGATGGTCCCTTTCCCAGTAATTCTTCCATCACTTCCTCCAAAGGTCACATTGCCTCCTCCTTCAATGGGTACAAAGTTGTGCATCATATCTCTATTTCCTGACATACTTCTTGAGCAACCACTATCAACAATGCCAACATCTTTATGCTTAAGAGGATGATTCTACAACAACAACAAAAAAATATACAAAATATTAGTACACTATGGAGGCTCAAGTCATTACTGACTTGAACCTGCTTTGTGGATCATATGATTTATGCCATGTAGATGTATAAGATCCACCATTGTTCTTGGGTTTCCATTGAATTTTAGGTCCCTTTTTATTCCAAGAACAACCTGCTGAGGGCTTGACAGCATTATCCCAGTACCCTTTCCCAGCATTCATAGAGTCAACATATCCAGGCCAATAACCATTATTAAAATATGAACTTGTTGGTTGTACATATGGTCTTGCAACTGATCTTCTCCAAGAAAAAGGAGAATTAGTATAAGTTGCTTGTGGAACATAAGGTGGTATAGCATTAACATTGGTCCACATTGGTCTAGATTTCCTAGAATCACCACACCTACCCATCCTTTGCTCATGATAATCACAATCCTTAATTAAATGAAATTTACTTCCACACACAAAACATGTATTTTGTTTAGAAGATTTATTCAAACCAAAAGATGTTCTATTACAAGCAGAAGTATTCAATCCATAACCATGAAAAGAATGTTTTTTACACAGAATTATTATGCAAAGAATTAAAAAGCAAGTCTTCAGAGGCAACTTTTCTTGAAGTGGATTCCTTGGCAGCAACTCTGACATGCTTATTGGTAGTCTTGGGTGCAGGCAGGGGTGAAGTCTTGGGAAGGTCAGACTTGTCATTTGAATCACACTCTGTAGACCCTTGGTTGGAGGACTTGTCACTGTTAACATAAGAGACAAAGTCATTAGAAGAAGTATCAGGGTCTGGCAAGTCATTTGACTTTTTGCCATAGAGATGGTGTGATCCATCAAAGTCAACAGTAATGGAAAGGTCAATGGGCATGTGCTCACCTTTAATAGGTCTACGTACAGCATGTAGGTCACCTTCTTCAAAAATTAGCTAGGCCTGCTGTGTAGATTTGCGGGTGTCATCCCTAGCTTCTAATCCTACATACTTCCTAAAGCCTAAACCTATAGAAGTATTTGGAGTTTGACTAGCATAGATGTGACTAGCTAACTTGTTTCCATTTAATAACCATTCTTTATGCCTAGCAATTTCCTCATCTAGTTTCTCTTTTAGCTCTAGATTTTCTGACACTACATCTGCTCTTAATTTCTCAGACCTTTTTAACTCATTTTTAGTACATTCGAGATCCCTTTCTAACACACTTAACTTCTCATCATAAGCTATTTGATTCTTCTGAAACCAAACCTTTTGTCTTTATAGTGTTTTTAAAGCTGTTATAAGCTTCAACTTCAACATAGCATTCATTATATTTAGGTTTCAAAATATCATAAGCTTCTTTGAGTTCATTATAACGTTCACTACAACCAAACAAACAGTTTTGTACCTGAGAGATGCCCATCAAGGCAATCTGATCATGCCTATCCTCTGAAGTATAGCTTGCAATCAACCCTATGTTATCAATCACATGGCCATCATCATTTTCCTGCTCATGTTGCTTCCAGTCCACATTGGTATCAAGAGTGACCAAAGCAGTTGAGGCCTTTGAAGTTCCAGCATCCCTTTGACTCTGCTGATATGAAGAGTATCTCACCTCATCACCAGCTTTCCTGTCTTTACATTCTCTGGAAAAGTGACCCATCTGATGACATGTAAAGCACTTGACCTTCTTTTTGTCAAACCTTGTTGGATCTCTTCCCTGGAAACCAAACCTCCTCCCAGCTTTACGCTCAAACCTCTTGATTTCCATAGACAGCATAGCCACTTGCCACTTCAACTTCATCTCTTCCATCTCTAGTGGATCTACCTGTTCGAAATCCTCATATGCAAGTTTCTGCTGAGGGTCATAATCAGCAAAGAAGGATCCAAGCACATCTTCCATAACACCACTATCTCTAGGATGAGAACTTGATCAAGGAGTAGTATAAGATGATGATGAGTAAGTTGGACTTGGACCATAACTCATCTTTGGGGTGGAGGCTCCTACAAATGCTGTGTGACTAGCAATAGATAATGAATGAAAAGTACTTCTTACATCATGTTCAAGAGCTTTAAGTTTGTTATACAGCTCATCAAAAGTAAGCATATCCAGACCACCTTTAGCTTTTAAAGCAATGCTCACTTGTAGCCAGGATGGAGGTAAAGATCTCAAGAACTTAGAATTACAATCATCATTATCTGGATTTGCCTGCAGCTGATTTAACTGACTTAAAATCTTGTGAAATTTGTCATAGCCCTTGTGAATTCCTTCCTCTTCAGAGATTTGAAAATCTTGAAACTGTTGTCTCAGCATGGACTTTCTCATTCTCCTAGACTCCTCATTCCCACCGAACTTCGCCTTGATTGCTAACCATATGTCCTTAGCATCTTGCATGAAGTGAAAATCACTCAGGTGATCCTCAGGAATATCTTGAAGAAGAATCGTTTTAACTTTGGTTTCTCTCTGAACCGCCAGTAACTCTTCAGCAGATTTGGGAGGAACAAAAGTCATCATACCATCAGCATCTACGGTAGTTTTCTTCAAACTGTTTCCCTTCCTTACTATCTCCCATAAATTCCAATCAATGTTGGAGATCCAGTTCTGCATCTTCATTGCCCATAAATCCTATTCCTCCCTTTTTAGGTAAGGAAACTTAGCATTGCTGTTCGAGAGACTTAGTTGTTGCAGATGGGTGGAGTTTTGGTTGTTGGTGACTTCGACATCAACATCAGATCCAGGCATGGTGAATTTTGTTTTGGTTGTTAGGGTGTTTAGAAAAACTGTTCTTAGTATCATAGAGACTCTCACGAGGCTCTGATACCACATGTAGAAACTAGCAGACCTTGATAGATCTTGAGCTCTCGTAGATCGTTAGAATTGCTTATGTAATCACAAAGAAACTAAAAGAAAATCTCTACAACTTGTATTCTTTAGCGGAATATAAACACAAGTATAAACACAAATAACTAAGAACTCTTTGATCCTCTATGAATCGTTATATTGATAATAATCACGTACATCATTCATTCTATTGTGTTCCTTTTATAGACAAGGAACCCTAACTTGTTCTCAAAGAAACATAAAACTAAATAAGATATACACAATCACTTCCTAATAAAGCTCATGCATATCCTAACTAACTATAGAATATACGGAACGATATATCTGCAGAAACAAACTATGAACTATATAACTTCAGCAGAATTATGTCTTCAGTAGAATCCAGCACACTTCAGCAGAATCCCTTCAGCAATAATTTCAGCATAATCCATACTTCACATAATCCCCAACAAAAAAAATATAAAAATAATAATAATAATAATAATAATAATAATAATAATAATAATAATAATAATAATAATAATAAAAACTCAAATGCTAAATTTCTAAATAATTGAATTGGTGTATTTGGTCACTTCTTTCCTTGCCCACTATTAACTAAAAGTCAAGCTCAAAAGATTAGAAACATAGTTATACTAAGAGAATAATTTCTTAAAATTGTTGGATTGGGTTAATAAACATTTGTTATTGGTTAGGATAACTCAAATATGGATTTGGGCTTGTGTTGATGTCTTTTGATTAGGCCAAGTCCACGTTAAATTCACCAGGGTGCATTTGATTTCAATAAGAATATAAGGGTTACACAATGTTACTTCTCAAAACCTATGTCAAATACTTAAAAATGCATTAGGTACATTTTTAATTGAGTAAGTTTGTACTAATAACCACTTGTTGTTTTAATTATGGGTTTGCTTGGGTGGAAGCCCAATAACGTATCGGGTAAGTTTGGAAATGTTTAACCAACTACTTATTCTAACTAATAAAGGTGCATGGAGAGATAAATATACATATACATACAATTAGTACATATATCTTTGACGATATCATGATCCGCCAACATCTAATGTTGCATCATTTTTCGTCCGCCGTCTTTTGGTTGGCATCAAACCAAAGACTCATTTATCCTTGATAGTTTTTCTATTGCATACTTATGCACTTCCAAGAGCCAATACTTACAAACATTTAAAAAACTATTTTTCTAAACTTAAATAAAGCCACGCAAGCAACAACAACAACAACAACATTGAAAAATGTATAAAGTTAGTTAAACTTTATCGAGTCTTAAACATAAAGACTAAATTTCTGTATTAATTAGGTTGCGTGTTAGATCCGTGCACTATCACTCCTTGATTTAATTCCCTTTAGACTTCTAATGGCCAAGGTGAGTTTCATAGCCCCTATTTTACTTGTTTTTAAATACTTTTGGGGGAGAATACATGCTTGTTTTTACTTAAATCCAATACTTGTTTTACTTAAATACTTGTTTGATTCTCGAATGCACTACTTATTTTACTTGTTGCATACTTAATTATTTTCCCTTGAACGGAAGTACAAAATTTTTGTTGCATACTGGTCTAAGTCACAATAACCCAATTACTATTACTACGCCCATTATCATGAACCGTTAGTTACTCTTTTGTGAGTAAGCACAAATGCTATGAATAGATCTATTGGGGTTGACACCCCCGTCCATAGTAGGATAAGCTCTACTGACCATTAGTACGAGTCGGACGGACGCATATTATTTGAGTAAGTCACAAGTGTGCGGGTTATACACTTGTATTCGGGCATTCATTACTACGTTAACGCTTCGGTGTCATGAGCTTAGACCGTATAATACTTTATTTCGTGCCATTGGGTTACATTGGTCACACCTTACAAAATCTTGTGGTTCACTATTACATTTATTAAATGACAAATTTTCACTTTCAAGACATTGTGGGTTACACAATGATCTGATTTCTTTCAAAACATTGTGGATTAGACAATGGTATTATTTTTATGATATTACAAAAGATGCAACGATTACTAAATTCTTTTGATAAATACTTCTTTTACATTACATTACTTTCACTCAAACCTATGAACTCACCAACCTAGTGTTGACACTTTTTAGCATGTATTTTCAGGTTTTGAGGTGATAGCTTATCTTTGGAGGCGCAAGGCAAAGGCATGGCATGGTCATAGATGACTCTGATTTATATATTGGAACCACATTTTTATAATGGGCCATTTTCTGCACCAATCAATAATGTAAACATTGTTTTTAAGAAATGAATAAAAGTTTATTTATGAAAAATCCATTTCTTCTATGCTTATGTTGTGATATCAATTTAGTAGCATCCCAATACTTGTGTGCTTCCGCTGGGCCATTTTGGGGGTGTTACAGATTGGTATCAGAGCCTAGGTTATAGAGAAATGGGTATTTTTAAAACCTAGACTATAACCACTTTTACAAAAACTAAACCCTATGACCGACACGTGCTTGCCTGCCTAGCTGATGCCTTACCTATGATCCTGTTGAGATCATACTTGAGAAGATACATGTTTTATCACTGCTCACCTAATTTCATTATAGGTTATAATTATCTCCCCTATACGTATATCTACGTATCACAGCACTACACCTTTTCCCTCACATAAAGAGAATAATTGTTGTAATCCTTCAAGACAACCTTTAAAAGTATTGTGACATATTACTAGCGTAACTAAGCTAAGTATTTCAAAATTCATTGAACCTCAGGTGAATATAGACTGATCACCTATATTCAACCAGGGACAGTGGGACATAGCCTGATCACCTATGTCCGACTCAGAGGTGAATTTTGCAGTACTTAGGATAGTTATAATAGCGTTATGTCCAGTAAAATTTGATTAAGGTTAATATTGTAATAAACATGTAATAAGCCACACATTGGCGTTACACTAAAGCCACTCACTGGCATCCCTTAATCATAAACCACTCACTGGCATTCCTAAATCACAAGCCACTCATTGGCATTCCTAAATCACAAGCTACCCATTGGTATTCCTAAATCACAAGCCACTCACTGGCATTCCTTAATCATAAACCACTCACTGGCACTCCTAAATTATAAGCCATTTACTGGCATTCGTTAATTCGTAAGCCACTCACTGGCATCACATTATTATTTCCCTATATAGAATATTTCCATATCACAATCGGGTTATGTTATAGTCACTCCTACCCCAAACCTTACATTCCATGAACAAATCAAACCATTTTAGGTGAAACCTTCCAATAGCACCTATGTGTAAGATACAATAAACCCTTGGCAAAATCTTGAAAGACACGACAAATGACCAATAATCCCACAAAACTTGAAAATTTTACCATTGAAAATTTGATACCTAGAAACTCCACCCACCTCTTAAGAATAACAATGCTTACCTTGTTACCCTTCTATAAACTAAATAAATGAGTTGCCATACAAACTGTTTCCGATCATCCCACGGACCATTATAATCAAAATACTTCATGGACCACTTCATGAATTATTCTACAAACCAAATTACCACCCTAACATTTCACCTTAAAATAAACTACGATTTCACTACTACTTCACAAAAATAAGGTGTTTCTTAATACTTTGAAAAATATTCCAGAACCACTCTATTAATCACTTATTTCATCAAAAAGTGTTTTAAGTTAATACCTCATAAACAGAAATGACCGATGTTCTCCTTGGTAACTAAGCCTAACCTAGGGATGTATCCCACACCTCTGCCTAAAACCATAGAAAACAATGAAGTTCACCAACCATTAAACCTCTAATCCTACCCAACTTAGACAACTAAACCCTACTCGTGGCTATGAGTAAATGTTATATCCTGCTACACATCCTTGCTATAATATAGTTTCCAAATTGGAGGATTCCCTTTTAAAATCCAACAATAATACTTTCCAAATCCCCCGTTAAAATGAGACAAAATGCTGAAACACTAAAAGTTTCGCAAAACTTCCCTATACACCCCATAATTGAGAACCAGTTTTACAATCTTGTGAAAATGTGTCATTTTTACACAACTATCGATTTTTAAATCTGGTCTTAGTCAAACTTGTGCAAACATTTATTCGAAAGAAAAATTCAAAAACAAATATTTCTTCACCCTTTAAAGAAGAATGCACACAAACCCATAGCGAACCTTAAGAGTCAACCCATATACTTTAGAATCATGAAACGCCAGAAATGGGTACGTTTTGATAAAACCATGAGAAGTTAGAGGTGCCCACACTAACAAAATAGTGAAACCTCGTAACATCAAAATTAGAACCTCCACCCAATGAACCTACCCCAGAAAATTATGGCACCTCAGATAGAGGATGTGCTGCTGGTGTAACACTTAGGTACCCATACCCATGGGGGAACCCTTGAACAACCTAGGGAACATTCAAAACTTGTTCCAAATACCATAACCTCGTTTCCGACACCCTATTGGATAACGTAAACTGAGATCCGGGATGGATCTCCTGTAAGGTGGGTAGACTATAACAACCCGTAAATTTTTGGATTATTATAATAATATTTACTAAGTCAGAAAATTCAAATCGGTTATTTTCTGACATTTGTCAATAGGTAAATTTAAAAACGAGAGGTTATCTCGTGAATTTAGAGAGTCACGAGACCGCACGCATACCGAAACCAAATTAGTAACGCCAAACAATTATAATCAAATTTCAATGAAATAATAATGTCATATTATTACATTTAAGAAATCGTTTCCGAAAACATAACTTCTATATTTTTCGGATACCAAGAAGGTCCGTTTACTCGAGGATTCGACAAAACACGGAGTATAATCTATACTGTGTCTATAATAAAACAAAAATTAATTCATCCTAATCCCTACTCACCTCTTTTCTCTTTCACCTTCACTTTTTCTGTTCTTTTTCTTCCCTCCTTGTCGACAACCACAGAGGATACATACACAAGAATAGAAGACATCTTCTCCTTTTGTGAGTCAACCCACATACTGGCCATGTCCTCCCTCACTCAAATAATCACCTATACTTTCAAGCCACCACCCTCATGTGTAGAGGTGCGGCAGTGAGAAAACGACAACAACCATGAAAAGATGTCACCTACAAACGAGATTATAAAGAGTAGAGGCTCCATTCCTTGTTATCCATCTATAAATAGAACACCAACTACTGTGTTTTACATTCATATCCAATCAATCCGAAAATTAGGATTCATATATATTCAAAGGGGTTTTTGAAATTGAGTTGGGGGTTTCGTTATTGGATGCATAAGGGAGGCTTTCCAAGTGATTAATTGCTCCAGTTCATCTCGAGTCTCTCCAATTGAAGTCATTCGTGTTCGGATCTTCAACCCATTCGACCCATCATTTCTAGTTGTAAGGATAAGATCTTTGTTATTTTTGAATTTATTAATTCAAATTGTTAATTTAACTTTTATGTTCGGATTTTACATATACTAAATTAAGAATTTTTCGAATTTACAAACTATAATGTTGGTATATTGTTGTTGCTGTGGCTGTTGAGAACCAGGAAAAAAAATGAATAAATAATAATAACTTACAACAAAAACTAAGATTGGCTTTACTTGAGAGATGTTATAGCCTAATTAGAAAGGGTAGTAACTGAGTTGCAATACAGTTGGTCCTTTTATTTTATTTTGATCGAAGCCCCATCAGTGGGCATTCTCTTTTTGTTTTTTTTGTGCATATAATTTTCTTTCACCTAAATGGTAAACTTAATGTTTGGTTACTCAGCAAAATAGTCAAGTTCATATAAAGTGATTGTGTCTTGTTTTGTATCGAAGGAATTGCTTGAGTCCAATAGTAAATATGATGGTTACTCATTTGTCTCACAAGCTAATTTCAAAACAAAAATAAACCAATTATTAAACTTTTAATCTGTTGAAATTGAGAAATCATTTTTGGGCTGTGTTGTGATTGGATTATTGCCGAGTTCCAACCGAGGCTCAATAAGGGTGTCGTGGTTTGCCTTGTTGCTACGTCGAGACTTCCTTCAAGCTAACAAGGGTGCGTCGGTCTTTGCTTAATGACACAACAAATGTCACTTAGACGATTCCCGCTCCTTTGCATTTAAGATACCTTCTTAAGGAAGGTATTCTTGTTACCAAGCGACTCCTAAAGCTTTGTGGGTATGAACTTTGACTAATCAACATGACAAAGAAGATTAGTGCCATTAAATGAAAAAGTAAATAAGAAAAATGTTGTTATCAACTCAACATCCAAACATATAGTTTTGAAAGACATGGTGTTTGCTTTTACGAAAATCCTTCTTTGTAGTTTTCAATTAACCATGGATCGTATCAAGTTTTTAAAGTACAATATACTTCAAGAAACATGGTAACGAAGCTCTGATACCAATTGTGGAAAACTAGAAGGGGGGTTGAATAGTTTTGCCGATTAAAACTTCCTTTTAATCTATTTAGATCGACTTATGTCAATCTATTTAGATGTGTGTGTTGGATGTTGATAAACAAGCATATAAAGGTAAGTAATGAAAAGATAAGAGTAAGAAGCCCGAAACCACAACACGAGTATTTATAGTGGTTCGGCTACAAGGACACCTTCCTTGCCCTACTCTACTCCCCGAGTCACCTACTCGAGAGTTCGTAATCACTACACCAATCTCCTTATGGCGGAGAAGCCTTCACAACGTCACCTATCCTTTTTCCGGTGCTAGGCTAACCACCGGGTTCTTTCACTCCAAGGTGAACCACACCTACACAACATCGCCTACCCTTTATAAGGTACTAGGCTAAGTACAAAGTTCTTTCACTCCAAGGTGAACTACACCTTCACAACGTCACCTACCCTTTATTAGGTACTAGGCTAAGCACCTAGTTCCATTGCAATGGAGGAACTACTACCACACTACACCAACGACTAATCCCAAAGGAGATCTACTCCTTTACAATATCATCAAGGATATCAATATCCTTGGATCTAATACTAGTCTATCTTGTACATCGAAACACACCATATCGAATATACATCTAAGGCACCATTCACTAAGGCCTTTGACTAGATCTACAAGACACCTTTCACTAATGTCTTGTGTCTTCACTTCTAAGCACCTTTCACTAATGCTTCTTTGTCTTGACTTCTAAGTACCTTTCACTAATGCTTCTTTGTCTTGACTTCTAAGCACCTACCACAAGTGCTTATCCTATAAACGATAGATACCCTTCACTAATATCTTCGTCTTGACACTTGAGACATCTTTCACTAATGTCTTCAACACTACACTTCTTTGAAGAAAGAAAGGGATCATCAACAAGAAGACTTCAGTAGCCTTGATGATGAGGAAGCATGGCAACTCATGGACTTGAGCTTGCTCGACTTCAAAGGTGGTGATCTTGCCTTTAAGAGGAACCTAAAATATCATACAAAAACAAAACTACAAACATAGATCTCTTGGATCTAAGGTTAGTGAGATTTAACTCAGGGGAGAAAGTGTGTTAGAAAGGGGTGAGAAATAATGAAGAAATGGCTCACTATTTATAGAGGAAAAATCCTACTGTTCCCCGGATCCCTACCACAAGGGATCCGGCTAGCACAAAGCTAGGGATTCGTGGAACGCTCCTCTTTGCCCATGGGTATTTTGGTTATGGGTCATGGGTCATGGGTTGAACCATGGATCTTTGGCTAGATACAATGTATCTTTGAGTGCAATGCACTTAGTCACTTGGGTATGGGTTGATCCATGGGTTATGGATATTATCGATGTATGATATAAGCATGATGTCATGAAATGGGTTATGGGTCAAGATCCATGGGTTATGGGCTTTGGGTTGTACCCAACTACATTCAATGTATTTACCCAATGGGTTGTGATACTTAAGTTTCTACCCATTTATATTACCCAATATACTACATATTAGTTATGTGTATATTTTATCTGAATATGTAAACACTAGTTGTTGTACATATGTATTACTAAATCATAAAATCACTTATACTTGTTTTAGTGTTTTATGTGAAAATGTGAATATGTTAGAAACTATTAGTTCAAACCATTTATGTATTTTATTTGTTTCGTTAATATGATTTTACGTTTGTTATCGACAAAACATTTGAAGATCGTAAAATATAAATAAACATTTTTACGGCTTATTTGTATTAAAAATTATTTCAATGATTGGCATCGCTCTTTGAGAATTGTCTGTAGAGTTGCTGATCGGTTGGATTATCTGTACACGCCTTGCCCTGATGAACCTGCAACTGATGCCTCTAACGAGGTAAAGGTTGCGTGGAAGACTGAGTATAAGCGTCATAATGATGTGGATTGCTTGATGTTGGGAATGATGGAATCTGCTCTCCAAAAGCAGTTCGAAAATTACTTCCCATACAACATGCTCAATGAACTCAGAACTATGTTTGAGAAACCTGCGGCTATAGAAATATATGATTTGATTGATGCACTTCACAGCTGCAAGCAGGGAGAGGGTAAACCCGTAAGTGCGCATGTATTGGAGATGAAAGGATACATGGGCCAATTACAGGCACTTGGAAAAGTTTATGAAAATGACATTGCTGTGAACTTGATCAACAGATCCCTTAAGAAGGATTTCAATGGTTTTGTTCGGAACTTCAATATGCACTGCGTGGGGAAGACAGTTACTGACCTACACGCATTGCTAATTGATTATGAAAAAGGGTTACCTCAGAAGGCTCCTACTCCCCAGGTACTTTCTATTCGGGGTGGAAAGATTAATAAGCCAAAACCGCAGTGTGCGAAAAACAAGAAGGGTAAAGGGAAAGGGAAGGTTGACAAGGGTAAACAAGTTATGGCCTATCAACCAGAACCAAAGAAGAACCCTCCTCAAAAGAAGGAAAATCCTAAAAAGGATCAAGCATTAAACCACTGCAAATTCGTTGGGAATTGAAAGAGAAACCGTGCTCTCTATCTTGATGAATTGCGGAAAAAAAGTTGAACTACGTCGGGTCCTCGGGCGCCGGTCCTTCTGGTAACTTATTTATGATTGAATTATTTACTCTAAATCATAAAAATTTCTGGGTATAATGATACTGGATGTGGTATTCACATTTGTAATACACTACAGGGGTTTAGAGTGGAGAGGAAGCTGGCCTATGGAGAACAATATATGCATGTGGGCAATGAGGCACCTGCAGCTGTTGAAGCCATAGGAGTGTTTAGTTTAGTATTGCCTTCGGGCTTAGTAATGTTATTAAACAATTGTTATTATGCACCTTCTATAATTAGAGGTGTTGTTTCCTTTTCAGTATTGTTGGATCTTGGTTTTACTCATACTATCACACGTAATGGAATATCTGTTTCTTTAAATGATGTATTTTATTTTAGTGCAATTACTGTGAATGGTGTGTTTGAAATTGATATGATTGGAAATGAATCTAACAACTATAATAATTTGATGTTTAGCATCAATAAGAAAATGAAGTTGGACTTGAATTCTTCTTATATTTGGCATTGTAGACTTGCTCATATAGGCAAGACTCGCATGCAAAAGCTACAACGTGAAGGGCTTTTGCAAAATATCAATGATGAATCATTTGATAAATGTGAGTCATGCATATCTGGGAAAATGACGAAGAAACCTTTTCATAGCAATATGGAGAGGGCGTCTTGTTAGGAATTGGAAATTCCATAGTGAAGTGTCGATCACCCCAACTATTATCTAGCATAAGTTAGCTCATAGACATATCGTTATTTATTGTTTCATTAGTTAGTTATTAGCATAGATTAGCTTAGTGTATCACCGTGGAGGAAGGACGGGTCTTTACCCACTGTACGCCTGATCCACAGCCCGACAGAAGGGCGTGTAGGTTGTAACTATAAATACCCCTTCCATCCTTGGAAGGGGTGAAGCTTCTTAATCTAACCTTGCATTTTGTGTTTTACTTTCTCTCTCAAGAACTTCCTCTCATCTCTTTCACTCTCTAAACATGGCATACATGTTTATTCATCACCATCCAAGGCCACCCGAGTCATCAACAACACAATATGTAAGATCCAACAAATGGTTTCAGAGCCATGGTTATTGTGTGTTTTTGATTTATTGTGGTTTTTGGATGATGTTATAAGCTATTATTTGTACTATTTTTGGGTCGGAAAATTTTTCTTTTGGTGAAAACAGTTTATACATGTTTTATTGTATCCTTTCTTTTGGTCCAAAGAGATCTATTATTGTTAACTTCGGTTTTGTGTCAATCTTTTGTTCAATCAGATTGCTTTTATTATCTTTATGACTGTTTTTGTTACCATTTATGTGAAACTCTTGTGGTCAAACATTGGTCAAACGGGCAAAACTAAATACTTATGCTTTTTTGGGTTATTCTGGTCAGATTCTTAAGGTCAAAACAGGTAAAAAAGAAGCAGTTTCTATGCTTTTTATGGGTTTTTTATGAATCTGGTCGGAAAATGGTCGGAAAAATCACCGGAGCAGAAAGTCAAAGGGTCAAAACCCTAATCTTATGCCTAAGGATATTTCTACGCGTATGGAATATGCGTAAGAAAGTATGTTACGCATAACCCATCTTCAGCTATATTTACGCATAACTTGGAAAGTTATGCTTAAGGATTGTTACGCGTAAGGTTTTTACGCATAAGCTTATGCTTACGCGTAACCTTGACCATGTTTACGCCTATGCAGATGTTTCCGCATAAGGTACTCAGTCTACGCATAGGGCTTACGCATAAGGGATACGAAAAGGGCTACGCGTAAGAAATTTTTATGAGTAAGAAAAGATGAAAGAATACTTATGCGTAAACTAGTTAAAATACCATGACCACAAGCGACCAATATACCAAAAACATCGACCTCTGTTCTTTTACATCATAGGTCCAACATCAATCGAAACTGAAAAAGACCCAAACGAATATCAATCTCAGCCTCGCATGATCCTCATACATTTCATACACTTAACATAATCTTGACTCAACCAATATAACTCGACATGAATTACATAAAGATCTTAGAATGGTTCTTCTTTCCAATCTTTCAAAAAAAAATTTGATTGAACCAATCTCTTCATCGATCCATATGAAGCTATGCTTCTTATTAAATATCCGAAACTGGTATAAATTGATTGTTAACAAAAGTGTTAAAATCATATTATTGTTTCGTTCATATACTCAAAACATCAAAAACAAAACAAATATCACTCACACCTACCTGAGACCTTTATCTCAAAGATCTTAAAGCCATCACACTTGTGGTCTTCGAATCTGGTACACGAAAGAAGTAAGGATGTTTTCATTTTTATGTATATTGATGTTGTTGTGATGACTGAGATGAGTGTGAAAGATTGATAGGACATGTTTTTTTTTGGATCTAATTTGGGAACACAAACGTTGGATGAGAGGCGTATTAATATTCTCATATTTGTTTTGAGAGAAATTCGATAGATTATGTAGGTTCCCCGTGAGAATGAAACAAGTTCTTTTAAGAGAACTTGAGTAGCTTGGGAAGTTTAGGTGCAGTGCGTCACTAGGTCCATGACGTCTTGTCTTCAATACCAGTGTTACCTTAGTAAACACCAGTAGCATATGTATTGAGCCCGGTTTCTGCCCTAAGGTTGAATTGTTAGGAATTGGAAATTCCATAGTGAAGTGTCGGTCACCCAAACTATTATCTAGCATAAGTTAGCTCGTAGACATATCGTTATTTACTATTTTATTAGTTAGTTATTAGCATAGATTAGCTTAGTGTATCACCGTGGAGGAAGGACGGGTCTTTACCCACTGTATGCCTTATCCACAGCTCGACAGGAGGGCGTGTAGGTTGTAACTATAAATACCCCTTCCATCCTTGGAAGGGGTGAAGCTTCTTAATCTAACCTTTCATTTTGTGTTTTACTTTCTCTCTCAAGAACTTCCTCTCATCTCTTTCACTCTCTAAACATGGCATACTTGTTTATTCAGCACCATCCAAGGCCACCCGAGTCATCAACAACACAATATGTAAGATACAACACGTCTGATCTACTTTGTCTTATTCATACTGATGTGTGTGGACCACTTAGACATGTGTCAAAGAGAGGTGCTAGCTACTTCTTAACCTTTACTGATGATTTCAGCCGTTATGATTATGTTTATTTACTTAATCATAAACATGAGATGTTTGAAACATTTAAGGTTTTCAAAGCAGAAGTAGAGCTGCAATTGGGAAAGAAGATTAAAGCTCTTCGATCCGATAGAGGCGGTGAATATCTAAGCCAAGAGTTTAAAGATTACTTAGCTGAGAATGGAATTATCCAGAATCTCATATCTCCATATACTCCACAACAAAATGGTGTATCTGAGAGAAGAAATCGTACATTGTTAGACATGGTGCGATCAATGTTTAATCTTACTACTCTGCCTTTATCCTTTTGGGATTATGCTTTATAATCTGTTGTTCGCATTCTAAATATGATTCCCACAAAGAAGGTTGATAAGACACCATATGAAATATGGCATGGTAAAGCTCCAAACTTGTCTTATTTAAATTTGCGGGGTTGGTATGTTAGACGTGATTATTCAGCAGATAAACTCCAACAGAGATCTGTAAAGTGTATCTTTGTAGGATACCCTAAGGAAACTATGGGTTACTACTTTTACTATCCAACTGAAAATAAACTAATTGTTGCTAGGTACGGAGATTTTCTTGAAAAGGATCCCGTATCTCAAGAATTCAGTGGGAGAGTTTATGATCTGGAAGATGATCATGAAGATACATTACCTTCTGAAAACATTAACGTACTTCTGGTAGAACCTGATAGTCTGGGTCCTCCACCAGAAGTTGAAGTGACTCCCATTCGTAGATTTGTAAGGATTACGCGTGCACCTGAACATCTTTGTCTTAACGTAGAAGTTGAGGAAACTATATTAGGAGATCTTGGAGAGCCTACTAATTATAGAGCTGCCAAGGCAAGTCCTGAAAATGACAAATGGCAAGCTCCAATGAATGGGGAAATGCAATCCATGAAAGATAATGAAGTCTGGGAAGAGGTTGACTTACCTCCAAATGCTAAGGTAGTTGGAAGTAAATGGCTCTATAAAATAAAGACTGACATGGATGGCAATGTACACATCTATAAAGCTCGTCTAGTTACGCAAGGTTTTACTCAAACTTTTGGCATAGATTACGAGGAGACTTTTCTCCTGTAGCAGACATTAGAGCTATTAGAATTCTCATAACTATAGCAGAGTACTATGACTATGAGATATGGCAGATGGATGTCAAAACCGCCTTCTTGAATGGTCGCTTAGATGAAGACATCTATATGAAGCAACCTGAGGGGTTCGTGAATCCACAATTTCCAAACCGTGTATGCAAACTTCAAAGGTTCATTTATGGATTGAAGCAAGCATCAAGGCAATGGAATAAGAGATTTGATGAAGAAATCAAAAGGTATGGATCTATTCAAAATCTTGATGAGCTATGTGTATATCAAAAAGTTAGTGGGAGTGATGCAATTTTCCTTATCCTTTATGTCGATGACATATTAATTATGGGAAAAGACATTCAAGTTTGCAAAGTGTTAAGGCATATCTTAGACAGTGTTTTTCCATGAAGGATTTAGGAGAAGCTGCATACATTCTGGGAATCAAGATCTACAAAGATAGATCAAAGCAGTTAATTGGTTTAAGTCAAAGCTCTTACATTGATAAAATATTGAAGAGATTCAGTATGCAATATTCCAAGAAAGGATATTTGCCGATGGAAGTAAAGCATGGCTTATGTAGCGATATGTGTGCTTCAACACCTGGTGAGGTGGCACGCATGCAGAAAGTTCCTTATGCTTCGGCAGTAGGATCTATGATGTATGTTGTGAGATGCACAAGGCCAGATGTGGCGTTCGCTCAAAATATGACCAGTCGATATCAACAGAATCCATGTGAACGTCACTGGACTGCTGTTAAACATATTCTGAAGTATCTTAGAGATACGAAAGATATGTTTTTAGTGTATGGTGGAAATCCAGACACAGAGCTTGGTGTTATAGGTTTCTGTGATGCGTCCTGGCAGTGTGATAAAGATGATACGAGGTCTCAGACGGGTTATGTCTTTGTCATTAATGGAGGAGCAGTAGACTGGAAGAGCAAGAATCAGAGCATGATTGCGATGTCTGCGACAGAGGCCGAATACATAGTGATGAGTGTGTAAATACTCATCATTTTTGGTCAAATCTGAACTGCAAAACAATTAAAAACACTAAGAAATGCATCAAAATACTGAAAATATCCCAAAATTGCGTTTTATATGTTTCAGATGCAAAATTATTGAAAACAAATGAAAAACGAACAAAGTTTGCATAATTGGCAGTTTCAGTCCCCCAACTTTCAAAAAATGGCAAAACAAGTCCCCGGAATTTTTTTAAAAAAATGGAAAATATTATTTATGGCCCTTGGTTAATAAAGTTTGTCATTTATGGTCCTTATAATAATTTTTGGAAAATTACATTTTTGGTCCCTCAAGAATTGGTGAATTGCAAATATGGTCCTTGGAATTTTCAAAGATGACAAGATTGGTCCTTGGAAGACATTTTCAGAAGTTACATGTGTGGTCTCTGGAATTTCAAAATGTACACCTTTGGTCCTTAAAATACACCATGGCTCCATAGTTAATCCTAAAATCCAAACCTATGTTAACTACTTAAGCCCATGATCCAATACCCCCTTTAACCCACGGTCCAATAACCAAACCCAGTCCACACCCCTTATACCCGGTCCAACCCGTAACCCAAACCACTTGACTAATAACCAGAACCTGCCAACCTTTTTCCCTCCTCCCTTTCTCCTTTCTCCCACCAACTCTGCAAAACAACCTGCAACACTCAACTTCCCATACCCTATTCCCACTTCCCAAACACAAAATTCCAAACTCCAATTAATACACCCTTTCCCCTGTCAAAATTTCACCAGGACCCAAGTTGCCCTTTTCGCGCCAAAAATCCAAGCCAACGGTCAAGATCAATAGAGCCCAATCAAGGGCCAGGAAAAGAACCAGAAACCCTAGTGGGGTGCTATAAAAGAAGAAAGAGACTGAAGTAGAAGATGTCACTGTTTTTAGACCTCTTTTAATTTTCTTATAGTCGTTTTTATTGTTTTAATGTAAAAGAATTCTGGGTTTGATGTTTTAATTTAATTTACAAGTTATTTAAGTCTTGATTAGCCAGTTTCAATCTCCTAATTTCTGTTTTATGCTTGTTCTAATTTTCCCGCCAAAAACCATTCCTATCAAATTACCAGTTTTAGTTTGTTAAGAGTGTTTTAAATTGTTTGTTTAAGTTTGTTTTTGGTTAATTAAGTGAATTGGTTAAGTTTCATGGTCTGTAATTCAAAATTCCAAGAAAAGTAAAAAAAAAGTCAACAAAAGCTCATTTGGTTCTGAATTACTGGTATGGAGTTGGATTGGGGTTGGATATTGTTTTGATTTGGGGTTGAGATCAGTTGTAGGATAGTGGTGATTTGTTATCTTATTTGGCAAGCCATTGTGGCTAGGACTTTTGTAAGTGTTCGCTTGCTATCTCAATTCTGTCAATTAGCATAAACTGTTTTAGCTTATATTTTAGTTGTAGTATCTGCATTAGTTAGCTTCTATATTGTTGTTAGATCATAATACTTAGCTGTCATAGATTAGAATTTAAGCTAGGCTAAAATTAGTTTGCATAACAGTTTTAAAGTAGTGTTTGGTTCAGCTTTCAAACCTGAGCTCAAGGTTAGTTATTAAGCTAAGTACTGTTGATTTAGGCTAGTTTAGGTCTGCTTCATTCAAATCAGTCTTCAAATTGCATCCATAAACTCTTACAGTCAAAATTAATTCAATCAGCTTCCATGTTGCATATCATTTAGTAATTTGAAAATCAAAAGCTTGATTTAGGTGTAGATGTTAGAGTAGTAGCTCATTATAGGTTTATTTCATCTTAGTTCATCATTATCAGTTCAATAATTGGATTCAAATCTCAATTTGGTCAAATTTAAAAAACTGTCTCAAAAAGTCAAAAGTGTTAAAACTGTTTTTCACCAAACTTTGTAGATTTTTCAAGGATTCAATACTGGTTCAAAATCATTGAAACTTTGGGATAGACAACTTCAGTTGGTCAAGTTTTCAAATATCATTATTGTGGAATTTTAGGAATTTTCTATCAGCACTAAATAAGCTGTCCAAAAAGGGCAGTTTTGCCCTGCTTCTGTCAACAAGAAAAAAAGAAGTGAAAATTTGATTTTTGCAAAACTTTCTAGAATTTTCACAGACTCAATTTTAGTCCTTATTAGCTGAAATTCTGGATATAAGCTCTTTGGTTGGTGGTATATAACTAGGTATTTTTATTTTATTTTTGTGATTTTTCTAAGCTAGATTATTTGGAGCTTGAAGTAGCTGGTTAGGACTACTTGGCACTAGTGCTTAAATAGAACCAAATCATTATAGTTTGCATATTAGAGGTTTAGGCTAGTTGAAATAGGTTAGTATTAAGTATATTTTGCATACTCTAGCTGGTGTGATCATTTGGTGCTTATTTGGTACTTATAGCTTATTTTTAGTGCTTATTTAAAAGCACTTTTCACTACAGAACCTAATTCTTGCACACCTGCACCACTTTTATTATTTTTCCTATATTTAGAATAATATTTTAGAATTTTCCTGAATTTTTCATAATTTTTCATCACTGTTTTCTATTTTTCTTATTTTAAATCAGTTTTTAAGACTTTTTAAATAGCTTTTAATACAAATAAATCAGAAAAGCTTCAAAAAAATAAGTTTTCAATTTTCATAGATTAATATAAATATAAAAAACCAAAAAAATATTTTTCCATAATTTTCCTAGTTTAAATAGTAATTTTTAGCAATTTAATTAGTTTTAAATAGTTTTAAATTCATAAAAAATAGAAAAATAATCAGAAAAATACAAAATTAGTTTTGAAAATTCTCTTTAGTTATTTTAGATTTTTTAAAAATAGTTTTATAATTTTCCCATTAATTTTCATAATTTTTAGTATTTTAATTTAGTTTTAAAGTTTAAAATTAGTTTTTAATTCAAAAAAATCAAGATAATCGAATTTTAAAAATAGTGATAGCGTTTATTTAATATAATTTATCTTTTTAATTTTCTTTCTCAGATTTTTCCTTTGTCATCTAGTATTGTCATTAACCCCTTTCGCTCAATATCACCCGATCACTACGCGTTTAGCTTCAATCGCACAGCTCGTTGGGACTTAATGACCCGGGGAAACACTAAACTCTCACGGACTTAATTGCATTGGTTTTAGACATGCGGCTTTTATTACGGTTGACCATTCACAAGTGGTTGACTTGTGTAATAAACCTGACCGTTTGGGACCGATCAAATTTTGGCGCCGCTGCCGGGGAGCTGTGCTAAGTAGTTTGACGTTTAGCAGATTAGTGATTTTAATATTCATTCCTTTGTATATTTATCCATCCTTGTTCATATTTTCTTATTATTATCATATATAAACAAAACGGTTCCCGAAAACATTTTAAAATCAGTTTTCAACAAACACAAAAACCCAAAAAGATTTTCTTTCTTATATTTACAAAATGTTTATCCAAAAATCCAAAAATATCCATCTTTACCCTCTCACATCTTTGATTCTTCATCCCTACCCCTCTGAAAACATTTGATTCTTTCTATGTGTCATCCTCACCCTCTTGGTTGTCAATGGTGTGGTGGTCCTTATAATGGTGGCAATTGCCCCAGTTGTAGCATGGTGGAGTCAGGAAACAGATCTGTCTATAACCAAGCTCCCTATCCTTACCATGACACATCTGATTCATTCTACCAGCCACCACATCATGAGATACTGACATATCTGTGTGAGTTTTGTGGAGGTCCTCACCAAGGATTTGAGTGTCGATCCGGAAACACGTTTGTCTATGAACAATTTTTCGGCGATGCTCAGAACCTTGGTTATAACCAATATCCATATAATTCACCAATCCAGACTCAACAGTTTTACTGTTGTGAGTACTGTGGTGGTTCACTCACGATTTGATTGTCAATCAGAAACACGCGTCTATGGCAGGTTCTGGTAACAATTATGACTCCAGCACATACGACTCACAGCAACATCAGTTTTACTGTTGTGATTACTGTGGAGGTCCACACGTCAGCTCGGATTGTCAAACGGGGAATACATTTCCTTGTGACAATTTTGACACATCGCATCATGACCTACTTCCACAGTACCAAATGAATCAAGCACTTCTTCTAGAAATGCAAAATATAATGGAAATCGTTGATGATCTTAAGGGTTTAGTTAAAGACTTTGCCCAAAGAAACACTCATCAAAAATCCATGGAAGAATTGCTGGCTGAAGAGCAGGCTGCTAGAATAAATTCACAAGATGCATATGAAAAATCTATTATGGAATCAATTGCAAAAGAAAAAGCAGCCAGATCTAGCTCTCAGTTCTGTTTTATTCCTGATGACAGTGATGATGACGATACACTTGATATCCTTCAATTCTATAAAGATTCATCAAGTTCATCAGTTGATATCCCACCAGTTGAGATTCCATCTCAAATAACTGCTATCACACCCGAAATTCCCACTCATTCTCTGAACATGGGGACGAGCATCTTGACCTTGTTCTCGAAAAGAATCGGACGAACTCATAAAGTCTAGTGTTGAGAACCTTGTCCCAATTCCAAGAGAGTCACAGGGAATTCTTGATCATGTGTGTGATATCCCTCCTCCTCTTGCCTTCCAAAATAATCATATTGAGATGTTCTCTGATTCTGATGAGGACTATTCTTTATCTTGTGGAGACATAAGTTATGTGGGGAATTACTTTCGAGCTTGTCGAGCTTAGGAGAAGAGAATGATGAAGAAATAATCCAAGACGAAGCTCTTCGCCTTACATTATTGAATGTTAATCTTCTCATTTCTAGAATCGAGGCTTTTAATGAAAAGCCTATTTCATCTCCTATCCCCATTAAGGATAGTGACATTCTTTACGATGATTCTATTCCGGAAATGAAAGCCTACTTTTGATAATATGGGAGAGAAGATTAGTGACGATTACCACTTCTCATTCTCATAATTCTCTCCCCGATCATGAATCATTTACTTTTGAGGAGTTCGCCAGTGAACTCTCTCATATCATATCTCTCGCACGAGTATGATAATTTCTACTTTGATCTAGACACACCCATAATATGTCTTGATCAAGCGAGCTTAACTGATGAGATTCATGAAACTATGAATTCTCCTATTAAGGATGAAGAGTTAGTCATGATTTTTATCATGATTTTCTTTCTTTTCTTCATATATTCGCCACTTCTCCGTTCTTCACTCCTTCGGGAATGAAGACATTATCTTTGATCCCGGCATTTCCATGTACCATTATCTTGAGCCTGGAATATATCTCATCGGTGTGGAACTTTCACGTGCTTCAAATGTTTGTCCAAACATCTTGAATGAAAGTCCGTTGGAGATTGTTTCTTCCACTTTGCTTCCCCATGAACCAATGAATTCGGGGTCGAGTCAAGCTAGCGACTCGGTAATCAAAAACATTAGTTAAACATGGGTTTTCACCCGTGTGTACCACGAGTTGCCCCCCGCTGTTGTATATAAAGTTTCAAAAAAAAAAAAAAAAATCACAAAAATAATGGCCGTAATATTTCCCTTTTACGTTCTAAGTTTCAAAGATAACAGCCGGTACTTTGAATATTGAGGACAATATTCATTTCTAGTGTGGGGGGAATTCTCACGAATTTTATCATGTAATTATACCACCCAATTCCCCATTTTTGGCCAAATTTTTTTTTGGAGTAAGTGTTTTGCACTTACTGCCTTACGATTATCATCCGCCATGTCTAATAAACAAAAGGATTGGCTAATTCAGAACAAACGGCTCTTGGTAAAGATATCTCAAATCCGTTGACGGCTTGCAATTTGCCCAAAATTGTATGGTGTTCAATTCATCATATCTTTAATTAGTGAAGAGTTAGAGTTGGCTACCCGCAAGTTTATGGCTTGTGGTAAAGGCAGTTGGAAAACCATAATTGGTAATCGACTCACCAAAGATATTTTATCTAAGAGTTGGCTAGTCCTGAAGCAAACGGCTTCTGGTAAAGACAAATCAAATCCGTTGAAGTGGTGATTTGCTCAAAATCATTTGGTTATCAGTGTACCATAGTTCTTACTTGAACTGAAATATTTGGCTACTCCAGAAGTGATGGCTTTTGGTAAAGCGATTCAAATCCATTAAGTTTTCTCAAAAGATTGCTAGGGACTAGCAATAGTTTAGTGTGGGGGATTGATGAGTGTGTAAATACTCATCATTTTGGTCAAATCTGAACTGCAAAACAATTAAAAACACTAAGAAATGCATCAAAATACTAAAAATATCCCAAAATTGCGTTTTATATGTTTCAGATGCAAAATTATTGAAAACAAATGAAAACGAACAAAGTTTGCATAATTGGCGTTTAGTCCCCAACTTTCAAAATGGCAAAACAAGTCTCGGGATTTTAAAATGGAAAATATTATTTATGGCCCTTGGTTAATAAAGTTTTTCATTTATGGTCCTTATAATAATTTTTGGAAAATTACATTTTTGGTCCCTCAAGAATTGGTGAATTGCAAATATGGTCCTTGGAATTTTCAAAGATGACAAGATTGGTCCTTGGAAGACATTTTCAGAAGTTACATGTGTGGTCCCTGGAATTTCAGAATGTACACCTTTGGTCCTTAAAATACACCATGGCTCCATAGTTAATCCTAAAATCCAAACCTATGTTAACTACTTAAGCCCATGATCCAATACCCCCTTTAACCCACGGTCCAATAACCAAACCCAGTCCACACCCCTTATACCCGGTCCAACCCGTAACCCAAACCACTTGACTAATAACCAGAACCTGCCAACCTTTTTCCCTCCTCCCTTTCTCCTTTCTCCCACCAACTCTGCAAAACAACCTGCAACACTCAACTTCCCATACCCTATTCCCACTTCCCAAACACAAAATTCCAAACCCCAATTAATACACCCTTTTCCCTGTCACAATTTCACCAGGACCCAAGTTGCCCTTTTCGCGCCAAAAATCCAAGCCAACGGTCAAGATCAATAGAGCCCAATCAATGGCCGGAAAGAACCAGAAACCCTAGGGGTGCTATAAAAGAAGAAGAGCAGTAGAAGATGTCACTTGTTTTAGACCTCTTTTAATTTTCTTATAGTCGTTTTTATTGTTTTAATGTAAAAGAATTCTGGGTTTGATGTTTTAATTTAATTTACAAGTTATTTAAGTCTTGATTAGCCAGTTTCAATCTCCTAATTTCTGTTTTATGCTTGTTCTAATTTTCCCGCCAAAACCATTCCTATCAAATTACCAGTTTTAGTTTGTTAAGAGTGTTTTAAATTGTTTGTTTAAGTTTGTTTTTGGTTAATTAAGTGAATTGGTTAAGTTTCATGGTCTGTAATTCAAAATTCCAAGAAAAGTCAAAAAAAAGTCAACAAAAGCTCATTTGGTTCTGAATTACTGGTATGGAGTTGGATTGGGGTTGGATATTGTTTTGATTTGGAGTTGAGATCAGTTGTAGGATAGTGGTGATTTGTTATCTTATTTGGCATGCCATTGTGGCTAGGACTTTTGTAAGTATTTGCTTGCTATCTCAATCCTGTCAATTAGCATAAACTGTTTTAGCTTATATTTTAGTGTAGTATCTGCATTAGTTAGCTTCTATATTGTTGTTAGATCATAATACTTAGCTGTCATAGATTAGAATTTAAGCTAGGCTAAAATTAGTTTGCATAACAGTTTTAAAGTAGTGTTTGGTTCAGCTTTCAAACCTGAGCTCAAGGTTAGTTATTAAGCTAAGTACTGTTGATTTAGGCTAGTTTAGGTCTGCTTCATTCAAATCAGTCTTCAAATTGCATCCATAAACTCTTACAGTCAAAATTAATTCAATCAGCTTCCATGTTGCATATCATTTAGGAATTTGAAAATCAAAAGCTTGATTTAGGTGTAGATGTTAGAGTAGTAGCTCATTATAGGTTTATTTCATCTTAGTTCATCATTATCAGTTCAATAATTGGATTCAAATCTCAATTTGGTCAAATTTAAAAAACTGTCTCAAAAAGTCAAAAGTGTTAAAACTGTTTTTCACCAAACTTTGTAGATTTTTCAAGGATTCAATACTGGTTCAAAATCATTGAAACTTTGGGATAGACAACTTCAGTTGGTCAAGTTTTCAAATATCATTATTGTGGAATTTTAGGAATTTTCTATCAGCACTAAATAATTTTGTCCAAAAGGGCTGAGTTTTGCCGCTCGTCAACAAGAAAAAAAAAGTGAAAATTTGATTTTGCAAAATTTTGTGGAATTTTCACAGACTCAATTTTAGTCCTTATTAGCTGAAATTTTGGATTATAGCACTTTGGTTGGTGGTCTATAACTAGGTATTTTTTATTTTATTTTGTGATTTTTCTAAGCTAGATTATTTGGAGCTTGAAGTAGCTGGTTAGGGACGCTTGGCACTAGTGCTTAAATAGAACTAAATCATTATAGTTTGCATATTAGAGGTTTAGGCTAGTTGAAATAGGTTAGTATTAAGTATATTTTGCATACTCTAGCTGGTGTGATCATTTGGTGCTCATTTGGTACTTATAGCTTATTTTTAGTGCTTATTTATAAGCACTTTTCACTACAGAACCTAATTCTTGCACACCTGCACCACTTTTATTATTTTTCCTATATTTAGAATAATATTTTAGAATTTTCCTGAATTTTTCATAATTTTTCATCACTTTTTGCTATTTTTCTTATTTTAAATCGGTTTTTAAGACTTTTTAAATAGCTTTTAATACAAATAAATCAGAAAAGCTTCAAAAAAATAAGTTTTCAATTTTCATAGATTAATATAAATATAAAAAGCCAAAAAAATATTTTTCCATAATTTTCCTAGTTTAAATAGTAATTTTTAGCAATTTAATTAGTTTTAAATAGTTTTAAATTCATAGAAAATAGAAAAATAATCAGAAAAATACAAAATTAGTTTTGAAAATTCTCTTTAGTTATTTTAGATTTTTTAAAAATAGTTTTATAATTTTCCCATTAATTTTCATAATTTTTAGTATTTTAATTTAGTTTTAAAGTTTAAAATTAGTTTTTAATTCAAAAAAATCAAGATAATCGAATTTTAAAAATAGTGATAGCGTTTATTTAATATAATTTATCTTTTTATTTTTCTTTCTCAGATTTTTCCTTTGTCATCTAGTATTGTCATTAACCCCTTTCCTGTTCAATATCACCCGATCACTACGCTGCTTAAACTTTCAACGCAACTCGTTGGGACTTAACGGGGGGAAACACTAAACTCTCCTGGACTTAATTGCATTGGTTTTAGACTGTCTGGCTTTTATTACGGTTGACCATTCACAAGTGGTTGACTTATGTAATAAACCTGACTGTTTGGGACCGATCACATAGTTGCTTTGGAAGCTGCAATGGAGGCTGTTTGGATTAGGAAATTCATTTCAGGGCTTGGTGTTATGCCTTCAATTGAATCTCATATTGATATGTATTGTGACAATTCTGCTGCAATCATATTTGCCAATGAACCTAGAGTCATGAAGGGCACCAGACATTTTCTACGGAAGTATCACTATGTTCGGGAACAAGTCCGCGAAGGTGAAATTAATCTACTGAAAGTTCACACAGACGAAAACTTAGCTGATCCTTTCACTAAGGCTTTACCTAGAGAAAAGCTTATTGGACTTGCCAATGGCATTGGACTTCATTTAGCTAATAGTTTCATGCATAACTATGATTAGTATTTGGATAAAGGATATTGTAAACATTTGTTATTTGATGAAATAAATTTTGATTATGTTTATTTTCATTTATTATATTGTTGTCCTATATCTGCATGTTTAATCCATGAGTAACTAAGTTATTCTAAATTTTCCGTTGTCAATTAATGATATGGAAGTATCATTCAACTAAGACAAATATGAGAGATGTGATAGAATATACTTGAAAGTATATTGATGAGAAAGCATACCAATTTCAGATGATATTCAATGAATTGAATATAGGACTTATCCCAACTACAAAATTTACTTTATGGATATTGTTATAGTAAATTGTGAATAGTTATCCTCAGACTTGAGATACCAGATAAGTGTCATAAATGTAGTGCATTTTTGTGGGGCAACTTAACGCTATACGTAACTGGTAGTCATAAAGGTTGTTTCTAGAAGTGTTGCAAAGTTTGTGGGTTAGTTTCGTAGTCAAGACATAATTTGTTCCTTCAAATTTATTTGGAGTTTAATACTGTTAGGCCCTTCGTAGGGTTGACAAGATGTTTGTGCAGTCGCACCCAAACTCTCCCTTGAATATGTTTAGAAGATTTGATAATCTTAGTCAGTCACTTAAAACGAGAAACAGAATTGTTGAATAAAGAATGACTTAATTCCATATCTTTATTTAACATGGTATTAAAAACAAAAGGATAATAATAATGAGAAATCATTAAAAGGTTTTCCAGGAGCCTTGCTCGAGTTGTACTAGAGGCATCGAAGTGTTGCTAGACGCTAACCGATGTGATCACTCTATTAAGATATATCTAAGTAGGAGTTGTTAATTTTATGGATATAAATTAGTAGTCGTGAGTTAGGATCGAACTCGAGACCACGGGATTACACGCTTACGTATGAGAATTAAAATTAATAATTAAATATAAAATGTTATATTCATTTATTAATTACACGAAAGATATAACGGACGTTAAGTTAATTAAGTGTAATGGACTAACGATCGTTAAATGTTAATTGGAAGGACTAAATAATAAAATAGAGATTGGGGAGATTCCGGAAACCCTCTTGGGATAGCCTAACCGATCAGCCAAGGGGTTCCAAAGCCCAATCCATTGCTAACTTGGTCACCAAGTTACTTTGGGTATAAATACAAGGCCTAGGGTCTTAGGGTTTTTTTGTTTTTTTTTTTTTTTGTTTTTTGTTTTTTTTTTTACTCATTGTCTAAACCCAAAAATTGTTTTGTGTGTGTTTCTTTGTTCCAACCGACCGTACACCCTAACAAAGGTGTCGATACTTTTGTTTTTCCAAAACAAATATTTTCGTGTGATTAAAACTAGCATTAATTTAATTCGTTTTAGTACGTGTGTACAAGAACGTGGTACTAACATACTTTTGTTGGTATCTTGGATTGAATTACAAAATCAGTAAGGGGTAATTCTTATAATCTTATAAACCCTAATTAGGGTTCATCACTTGCTACTTTTGTGGAATTGATTCTTGTTCGGCTAGAATAAAAAAGGTACGCATACTTTATGTTTATGTTAGTTAATTATTCATTATTCGTTCCTATACGCTTCCGCATGTTTCTTTGATGTTTATGTTTTTATATATGATAGTCATGTTATATAATTCCAACAAAACATATATACATATACATATATAAGTTAATCGAGTATGGATATAACATATAAATTATAAATACTGATACACTAGAAAGATCGGAGTCGGGGTCGGGTTCGGGGATTTATGTTATCCCCATCCCCGGTTTCATATTTTGGGAATTCCTCATCCCCGTCCCCATCCCCAGTCAAATTGGGTTTGGGGATCGGGTCCCCATCGACAAGAAGTGGATTTGTTATGTTTTAATCAAAACGACATACGTATTAATATTGGAGGGTTCTATTTCTATACCCAAGCTTGGCTACACAACAGTCCCACACTCACTTTAACCTTGAAACAAACATGTACATTAGATGAGCAAAATGCGCTAAAACATATTACGGATGTCTGAGATTGATATCAATTTTGAGTTTTTTTAATAAAGAAAAGTAAAGTAATATGAAGTAAACATTTTCACCTCATTTTGGAGAGAAACACTTTCTTTTAAAAATCACTCAAATTACATTATATTTCACTCATTTTCATTTTCTTTTCCTCCTTAAGTGAAACTCAAGAACATAACTATTTATGTTTCTTTTCATTTTCTTTTCTTTCCTTCCTTAAAAAAGACTCGAGAACACAGAAAGACCTCATATAATAAATAAAACTCCACAATCAATAGCATTCTAACCTAATACAATCAAGAGGAACTACTATTACACACTATAGCTATCTTCATTCTAACATTCCATTTCTCTTCCACTTTTCTAACTACACAAGAATCCTTAACTCTGAAGCTCATCATCTTCAACCTTACAGTATTTGTTATGGTTTGTATTATTGCAGCTTCATCTCTTTTTATCTTTCTCAAAATTATGGCATTCCTTTCCTGCCAGACAAAATATACAGCAGCCCCACAGACCAATCTTCTAACTGTTGGAAATGTATATATTTACAAACATGTGAATGTCCGGATTCGAACTCGTGACCACGGGATTGCACACATTATCGAATGAGAATTAAAGTTAATAATTAATGTTTATGTTTACGATTAATTATTACACATTAAGTCCGGTTAACGATCGTTAGGTATTTAACGGAAAAATGACTAACGACCGTTAAATGGAAAAGAGAAGGACTAGAAATGGAAACTTGGAAAAGTTATGGAATGGGCTTTGGGCTTGCATTGGTGGCCGGCCATAGGGGCTAAACAAAGCCTAATTCACAAACTTGTTCCCTAAGTTTACCTACTAGTATATAAGGAGGGGTAGGTCATAGGGTTTCATACACTTGTGCATTGAATTAACCCTAGATCTCTCCTCTCCTCTCTCTAGTCCATATTTCGGCCGAACACCCCAATGTAAGGGAGTTTGGTTTCGTTTTTCTTAAACGAGGACTTGTGTTAGATCTAGCAATCGCTTGATTCGTTTGGTTAATTCGTGTGTACAAGAACGTGGTTGTAAGACATTATTCTTACACCAATAAGTACTTCTTTGTTTTGCTTTGCTCGAGGGATTTGACATTCGCAAGAGGTACGTTACGCATACTTTCAGTTAATTAATTTATTTGTTATGATCTTTAAGTCTTCCCCTGTGTACTCTTGATGTCTTTATGTTTTATTGTATTTTATATATCATAAACTCAACAGTGGCATCACGAGCCTTGTATAACAAGTAATTAATTACTCAAACACATAATTAAAATAAACATGAATGTGTTATTATTTGTATGCTTAGATCTAGGGTTTGCAAAACCAAAACCCTAATTTTGAAGGGGGGGCGTTTGTTTTTGGTGCCCTAATTAGGGTTTTGTAAACTATTGTTTTAATTGGATTAGAAACCTAAGATGCATGCAACTTTATGTGTATATGCGTAACTTTGATTTAATTGCATTAATTGTTAAGTGTAATTTTATATCCATGATAATTATCCGCATGTTTTATCATGGATTTGCTTTATTGTATGTCTTTCTTGTTTAAGTGATATACACTAAATTATGATAGATCTATATTGGGGAAGACCTCAATAATTATTAATTTAATCAATTATGTGCTATGTGGTATGTATTTAATTTTGACTTAGGCAATCGATGAATCGATGCATGTGGTTCACCTTGTACATAGATGAAAAGGTGAAAGTCTTAATTAAATATATACATATTGACAGATCTAGAATTGATTATTAATAGGTTTTATCAAAACCGTTTGAATGTGGCTATTTGATATGCATGACTTTTTATTTGTTATGCATTCATTGTTTACTTGTTTATTTTTACAAATACTTGCTTGTTTGATATATGTAACAAGGGTATTTTTACAAGAAAAATAAACTGACCTAAACAATGGTGAAACATGTATTTTAAGAATAGTAATCATAATCGTTTAATTGATTGATGACTTTGGTACAAATGGGCTGAAAGGCTCACCCATGAGAATGAACTAATAAAAGGGGTTTAAAGAAGTGCGCAGTCACACTGAAAGGATGTCTAAGGTTGTGCTTTAGCTGCGTACACAGTCCTCCCCACTGTAAGTTCAAGTGGAGCTACTTAGTAAGCCGTTAAATGTGCAAGCTCATCTTAAGGGCGAATTAGTTTTAATTTCATGCGCCACTTCGGGGTAATTATCGAAACACTAAGTGTTTACACTTATGCAAAAGTACGGTATAATGGATGATAATTTATACTAAATTCCTTGATTGGTGAATCCAATACCTCAATTAAAGTTTGATGATGAAAAGCTTATACATTAAAACAAGATATATATGTTTTAATAAAAACTATGCTACAAAGGTGAATGCATGACATCTTTGTACATATTTGATTTAACATCAAAACTATTACCCTTTAATTTAAGTTATATGCCATCCAACGAAACGGAAACACCTAAGATTATTTTTTATTTGCGTGAGATCGTGACTTAGATCGTAATCAAAGGGTAAAATGTCCACGTGTCGTGAGAGCGGGCATGGACGATTTTGCATTTTCTTAAGTTGGACAACTTAATTGAGTTTTGTAGTGAGAACTAGCAACTCAAGGCATAAGATGGGATAAAACATGATTACATGGCGATTGATATTGGCTATATGTAAATCCCATAAATCTAGGAATTGCAAATGAAATTGGCAATTGAGCAAATGCTCTACCATTTTGTATAAGGTTCATTACTAGCAGATCAACTGACGTGATGAAATTATGACAATTTGGATCCTAGTTTTCAATAATAATTAATTGGTTATATGAATATGAACCTTGGGTATTTAATTGTTTATTGAAAAGGTTAATTATCGAAAATACTAAAATTGAATTTTGTAATTCTTTTGAATGTATAAATGCAACATTTAACCGTAAACGTGGTTTAGTCTTTGTTTAGTAAATTGATCCACTCTGCTTTCAAACAAATGTTTGATCGAGAATAATTTACTGATAAGACAAACGAAGTCTCTTTTCCATGGGAGAAGCATGAGACTCAATCTTATTCCTTTTCATGAATGAGAAAGGTATAATAGGAACATTTGAATTGTCTAAATTCTAATGTAACTCTTAGCAATGAATTGCACAACTTATTTTCCATAAAGATTTCATTACCCTCATTTGGTGAATGAATCCTTTGTAACAACATGAATGTTGGTTAACTGGAAAACATGTATATGAGTTACTAGATTATAAGCTAGACTAATTACATAAAATTGGTAAAAGGCAAACTAGCATATTTTATCTAGTTGTTTTGCTTTAGCCTATAAAGGTACTACATACCAGGTATGGGGATGGTAGGCCTGTTGAGGAAGAAATTGCATACCCAATTTTTGAGTTAATAACATTGATGGATAACCTATCATTCATATAGTAGAATACACCTTTAGTACCTTAGTAATGATTACGTATGGTTCTTCAAAGGTGTAGGAAAGTAAAAAGTAAGCAAGTTGTTTTCCGGTTATGCAACAATGTTGTCGATTCAGGTGGGAGCATTTGTGTTGCATTTCTGAATAAGAAGTTGTTTTAATGATTTCTAATTCAGTGGGAGCTACAAGCCTTTTTTCCTGTGTAGTAACCCAAATTATCTTCAAAGATAATTACTTTCCAATTGTAGACACTTATGTTTTAAGGATAGTCGTTATGCGTTTCCTTACTAAACAATATAGTTCTACATCTACTTGTTATATCTATGACACAAATCATATTAATCAAATAAACGAACGTGTATCGTGTTGTTTATATGCTACATGATGTTGTTCCATGCACAAGTGGGAGAAATCTTATTGTGTGCAAGGTACAACACATATTAATATGATTTAAAAGGATTCTCTTGACCGTAAAGTAAGAGAATAATGTTCTAATAGGAAGTATACATTTATATATGTATGATTGCCCTATTAAGAACATGTGTCAAAATGATAACAAAGACTACTTTATTTTAAATATTTATGTCATTCAATATTTAAGAAACACTTGTAGTTACAATTTATGTTACGTTAGAACGTGAACTAGATTGTAGCCCAAGGTAAAATATTCACGTTCTGCGTGAGAACGAGCATGGATGATTCTGCAGTTTCTTACATGGAACATTTCATGGAATGACATAATTAAATAAAGTAATCTAATACTACTTTGAATTTAAGTATTCGTTGAATGACTTAAATATATGTAGTAAATATTAACTTGAAATATTAATTGAAACCTGAGGTGGTGTTCATAATTACTTTAATTATAAATGTTTATGATTTTGTAAAGTCACAAACATGAAGTCTTTTAAAGACTTAGAATATAAAGTAAGACGTTAACTTGCTATGTTTTAAGACATATGCATGAAGTCAATGAGTTGATCAAAGACTTATAACGTATAGTGGGATTATAACGGTTATATCTTTTGACTTGGTCAAGAATACTTGTGTTATAATACATGCAATTGACTTGGTAATTCTATTGTACCATTAAGTTTTACTTTGTTGGTAAATATGATAAACCAAAGAATAGATGGTTATCTTAAATATTGTTAGATTAATCTTACAATATTAAATTCTAAGGAAATACCATAGTTTTATGGTATGTTCTGTTAGAAGAATCAAAATCTGTTGGCATTGTTTGATTCAAGATAACTATAGTTTCTTCCAAAAGTTATCAAGGTTAGTAGATTGAGTATAGATTGAATATACTCAATAAGACTCCAACCTAGAAGATTGATAAGACACCATTTGTTTATGGAATGTGATGAATCACATTAAGTCTTATAAATGAAGTTCTTAATTTGTTAAACTACTTATAGAGTGAGTTGTAACAAACTAATGTCAGGAACTGTCAATGTTTTTGTAATATCCCAAAAGAGAACAATGTTTTGTTGCTCTACTTACTAAACTATTTAAAGGTAATCTTTAAATTGTTAAAGGCAAGTGGGAGTTTTTGTTTAGATCTTGAAAGATTGAATTACAAAATACACAATCTTCTAAAATGCACTAGCAAATATCATGATGAGGCTAAACATGTATATGATAGACCTCAATATGATGGAATTGTCATTCATAGATCCGTAAGGATATCTCAGATATTTAATATGGTGAGGATTATGAGTTACAGGATCATGGTAAGCCTGTTAATCATGATGATGAATTTACCAAATGTTGAATTGTGGTAAATCAATCATACTATGAATGTTGAGATGTTGTCCATAAATATAATCAATTTTAGATACTTGGTTTATCTAAATGAAGATGATTTTCTTCAAAGGATGGAAACCCTAGTGGTTTAAATCTTTATGTAGAAATCATATGGACAATATTGTATACATATTTAATGCATGTCTAGTGATAATAATATTAATCATATTTAAGCAATTAACTATGATTGAATATTTTTTCTAGATACATTAAATAAAAGTATAAAGATTATAATTGTCATACTTAGTTTCATTGATATGAAATTTTGACAATGAATGTCAAAACTCTTTGTTGTGGAATTACTTTTGCGAGGACGATAAGTAATACAAAGTAGTTTTATGAATTCAAATAATCTTTGAATATGTACAAACTGCAAGAATCCATGAATGGATATATGCAAGCATCTAGGAGATGTTTCTTATGTTTAATATTAAATCCATGTTTGATTTAATAATTAAAATAAGATTGCTCATAAGTATTCCTGAAAGCTAGTGGGAGTATTATTTATTTTTCTTAAATCTTATATGTTGTATGGGCAACTACATTCCACTTAAATTAAGTTTTAGTTGGGAATGAAACTTCGTTTGTAAGATTTGGAAATAATATATACAACCTTGGAATATATGTTTATTATTATAAACATATGTGGTAAATAAATGAGTCAAAAAGAACATGATGAATACATATCTTTGACAAGATAGATGAGATCTTAAAGTTTAACTTGAAGATTCATCATGAACATCATGTTGTGTATAAAGTTGTTGTGTCGTGCTTGATTACAAGATGATTTGACAACATTGAAAGTTGTTAGTGTAATAAATATTTTAAAGGAATATGTTTGGATTTAGAATCACATTCCACAATCTGGAGATGCTCCTAGATTCTATGGATGATTATATGACAATTGTTTCATAATTGTCATTGCCAACAAACTTGAGTTTTGGTAGGCACCAACATTACACTAGAACTGTTCAAAAGTTTACGGATATTTAAAGAGCATATTGTTGTACACAATGATGCTGGTATAATTGAGATGACACTCAATTCTAGTCATGGTATCCTTGATGATGACCATGTTGACTAGTTATGCTCAACTAAGAGCATAGTTGCATTATACATTAAAGAATGAAGAATACTTTAAAACTTTAAAGTTTTGAAAGATAATTGTCATAAAAGGGTGATTCAGGTTATCACGCACCTTATGGAATGATATGACAATATCAAGATATGTGTAAACATATACAAGAAATTCACTTATTGAATTCTTGAAATAAGTATTCTCAAAATTCCTATAGATCAAAGTTAATTGAAATTATGCCTTGTCAACAAGTATGATTTTCATGACTTGTGGCAAAATTCATTAACTAGTATTATCATGCATTGATCTATTTAGTATTTGGATAAAGGATGTTAAACAATTATTATTTATAATGAATTAAAGTACGGTATACGTTTAATTTCATTTATAATATTGTATCCTGTATTTGCATGTTTAAATCCTTGAATAACTTAAGTTATTCTAAATAGTCCGTTGTCGATCAATAACATGGGAATGATAGTGAATTAAGACAAATCGAGTATTAGTTAGAATATACTTGAAAGTATATTGATGCGTAGCATGACTAATTTGAGATGATATTCAATGAATTGAGTATAGGACTTATCCCACCCACATGATGATACTTTATGGATCTTAGTCATTAAGTATATCATGGATATTTATCCTCTGACTTGAGATACAAGAGATATGTCATGGATGTAGTGCATTTTGTGAAGCAATCTAACGCTATACGTAACTGGTAGTTATAAGGGTTGTTTTCAGAAGTGTTGCGAAATTTGTGAATCCTGCTTGTAGTCAAAATGGGATTTGTTTCCTTCAAATTTATTTTGAAGTATAATACTGCTAGGCCCCTCGTAGGATTGTTAAGATGTTTGTATGGCCATACCCAAGGTCTTCTGTTTAGAAGAATTGGTAATCTTAATAAATCATAAAGCGAGAAACAGAATAGTTAATTAAAAAAATGAGTAAGATCCATATTCTTATTAACATGGTATTAGAAACAAAAGGATGAATATGATGATGAATCATCAAACTTGGTTTTTCTCCAGAAAACCATACACGAGTTGTACCGGGGGCATTGGCGTGTTGCTAGACGTTAACCAATGTCATTTCCGCGTTTGTAAACATATCCAAGTGGGAGCAGTTGGAAATGTATATATTTACAAACATGTGAATGTCCGGATTCGAACTCGTGACCACGGGATTGCACACATTAGCGAATGAGAATTAAAGTTAATAATTAATGTTTATGTTTACGATTAATTATTACACATTAAGTCCGGTTAACGATCGTTAGGTATTTAACGGAAAAATGACTAACGACCGTTAAATGGAAAAGAGAAGGACTAGAAATGGAAACTTGGAAAAGTTATGGAATGGGCTTTGGGCTTGCATTGGTGGCCGGCCATAGGGGCTAAACAAAGCCTAATTCACAAACTTGTTCCCTAAGTTTACCTACTAGTATATAAGGAGGGGTAGGTCATAGGGTTTCATACACTTGTGCATTGAATTAACCCTAGATCTCTCCTCTCCTCTCTCTAGTCCATATTTCGGCCGAACACCCCAATGTAAGGGAGTTTGGTTTCGTTTTTATTAAACGAGGACTTGTGTTAGATCTAGCAATCGCTTGATTCGTTTGGTTAATTCGTGTGTACAAGAACGTGGTTGTAAGACATTATTCTTACACCAATAAGTACTTCTTTGTTTTGCTTTGCTCGAAGGATTTGACATTCGCAAGAGGTACGTTACGCATACTTTCAGTTAATTAATTTATTTGTTATGATCTTAAGTCTTCCGCTGTGTACTCTTGATGTCTTTATGTTTTATTGTATTTTATATATCATAAACTCAACACTAACTATACTCCATATGTTCTTGCTGGTATCTTTGAGAATTCCTCAACAATACTGCTCTAATTATGGGTTGCTTTCTTATTCATTAACTCCTGCATAGCTTCCTGGGACATGAACAAAAGTCACGTCTGTTCATTTATGTTCGTGAACGTCCGATTATGCGTTCGTTAACGCTCGTTTATATTCATTTATTAATTTATGTTCGTATATCATATCTTTTAATTGTATAATTTAAAATTGGTTTGTTTAAACAAAACAATACTTATAAAATAATATATTGTGCATAATTTAATCAAGTTTATGTTTGTTTGTCTATATTCATTTATGTTCGTTTAGTGTTCGTATATTTTCTTAATAAACGAACATAAATAACTCATTTTCTTAATAAACGAACATGAATAAGAAAATTCGTCCGTTTAAGCATTCGTATCCGTTTACTTTTTCAGTTAAAATTAAACAAAACGAACATGAACAAGGCTCCATTTGTGTTCATCCGGTTCGTTTACGGCCCTAGATCTAGTTGTGTTTAAGCACTGTGTAAAAATAATATTAGACAACGCATTAGTTCTTGTCTATTTGAGAACTTTTTCGCATATTCTTACACAGTATGAAAATCACAGGTTTAATATTAGGACACAAAATCTACGATGTTAATATTAGGACACAAAATTATGGAATGCTAATTAAGCTTCCTTTTTGGAGTCATGGCAGGCTATATATGTGAAACAAGACATCAGTTTTTTTGCAAGTTTTTTCAACAGGAACCAACTTTGATTCAATGAACACATTACTTAGCAAGTTGTCTTGATGATTGATCATAACCGTTCTTAAAAGGTCTACCGGAACTCTTACATCACCATGATTTCCAAACCTAACATCAAAGCTAGTTCAAAAAGTACTAATCTTGGACACAAAATTCATCAAGTAACCTTTTTTCTGGAATACATAAAAATGAATGATACGTAACCCATCCTATTTGATCAGTAATGTTTCTTTTTACCTTTGCTCTTTTTACTCTTATTCCCCTTGTTGTTTCCTTTCCCTTTCTCGTTGTTACCAACCTGAGTGTTCTCACATTCGCTTTGATTTTCTAATACCACTGAAGCTTCATCGCCTGTTTCTTCAACCTTTGTTACCTGAATCGTGACATGATGGTTTACGAATTCATCTATCAGTGTTAAGAATTTAACTACAAAATGTCTGACATCCTGCATCGCATCCACAGTCACTCTCAATTTCTTCCATACAATTGAATAATTTTCCTCAACAACTTGTGCCTCCTTTATAAAAGTTCCAGTATCATTCTCAACAAAACTCAAATCCTTGACAGTTGAAGAATTCAATAAACGTGAATACACATGTTCTGGTACACTGAAAAAAGATCAGAACAAGAAAAAAAATCTTAATGATTCCAGTTTAAATTGGTTTGAAGAATAAAAATACTACAATATTTACAATATTGCAAGTCTAACCTTGTGTCAAACGCATAAGAAAGCATCTTCAGACCTTCATTTACATGAAATACAAATTTTTCAAAATTTAAAAATTTGTATGAAGAACAAGAACTTTGAGCCGCAGCAGCAAGAAGGAATGTGGCCCTACTTATATCAAGTTCATTCTGGCAAGAAACAAGGATAAATGAAAAGGCATCAAAGTTGTAGCAATGACGATATAATTAACAGAATTCATTCAATACGAACACAATGATGTATGTTACCATAATCCTAGTTGCAGCAGGTAACTTGTTCGGTGCCATTCCCTTCTTCTCATTAATAGCCTCGGATATTTCTTCTATAACCTTCCAATTCATTCGCAGTTCCACACGGTTGATATTCATGTCAGTATCTGGTAATGTTTCTGAAGACGATCCCTCCGGAATTGCGCCAGCGGTAACAGTAATTAAAGATGTGGAGACATTGTGTGCATGTTTCCTTGGAAACAACATACTCATTATCTCCTCTTTAGATTTTCTAAGGTCAACAAATATAGCACAAGGAGCATTGATTTTGCGACTCCCGTCTTCCGAACTAATAATCAGCAAAGGATCATCTATGCTGGAAAACGCTTCTGCAACAACTTCTGGATCCAAGTTCAGTTCTTCATTCTTACTTTTCCTTAAAAGACCAGATACAAACTTCTTTGGAAGAAAATAAGCATAATTGTCGTAACCTGACAGATACCGAAGTAGCCTATGAGAATATTCTGGTAATTTCAGACATATTAGGGATAGTATCATAACCATCTTTAATACTAAAAGCGGATAATAAGAGGCATCAATCTTTGATCTTTGAATCATTCCTATACCAAATTCACTACAGGAGAGAATATCCTCGATTCTTTCAAGCATAACACTTAGATCCAAAGAAGACTGTCCGACGGATAAAGTTGAAGCAGACTGAATATGTGTAAACGATCCAACAAAAGAAGATCTTGTTGTGTAAGATTTTCGTGAAGAGAAAGATTGCATTAAAAGAAGACGATCCAATAGATACCCGAAACTATGAAGTGATAGGAAACTGGAGGTGGCTCCAAAGCTATAGTCTAAAGCATGTTGAAGTGCTCGAGCAACAAAAACATCTTTCAACCCACGATCCCTAAATTTCTCAACAAATGATTTCCATCGATCTTTAGTTTTTAGCTTATTAGAAAGATTCTTGTAAACTGCTACTGATACTCTTGAACATAGACATATTATAATCACCCTCTCCAGAGCCTTGATGTCAACAGTTTGAAGAATAATCTCCTCAAGTAAGTTCACCGAAAGATCAGTCTCCTTTAGGGAAACCAAGTCTTCGTCGACTGATTTCCGCCAGTCTAATGGAAACACAATATCAAGGTAACTTAATGAAACTCCAAGGAAATACTGCAACCTCTTTTTATAAGGATTTTTGAGGTTATGACACCGAAAGTCTAAAAGAAACTTGGAGACCTCAAAGATGTGTAGGAGAGATGTGCCTTGGTGAAAAGCAGAACCGTTTAACTTTGACTTACGGAGGGCCTCAAGAGTTTCAAGTACCTTTATACCCACAGAAAGTAATTCGGACTGCCAATACGACCAAATAGCAGACATCATCTCCCTGCCATCAAAACACATACGCTTCTCGTCCCTCTGAAGACCCTTGTTACAAGTGTTTCTTATCCAATCAGCATCCTTATTGAGTGACAAGTACACCGTGTTTCCTTTTAGACATTGTATCCTCACCCCAAAATAATATAGACAAAAATCAGCATGCCCCGAGGCTTTAAATTGTTCCTCATTTTCCAGACTTTCAGTACTTCTTAAGATATCCAATATATGCTTCTTCCACATATTCCAATAAAAAACAAGAGTTCTAACAGAAACTCGGTTCTGAAACATCTTGTCTTCGCAGAACTTATATATATCCACGGGTAATTTATCCTCCCAATCATAATTTGAGGAATTCATTTGAAGATGCTTATCTAAGATTTTCCTAATCAACAAGATTTCACCCCTTAGACTCCTATAGTTCCGAGAAACGCACAAATCTTCCTTCAGCTGAGGCAAACTATTGTGCTGATCAGAGAGTACTTTAAGCTCGCTGCAAACAAAATTATACATAACACCCGAATCGCTTTTTGCAAGCAACTTCACTTTATTACAGAGTTCTTCCTTTTGAGCAAACTGCTTGAGTGGCCAACTCATGTTTCCGTCTCCCCATAACGAGCTAATAAACACATACCAAAGTAACAAAATAGCAGCCTCCTTGAATTTTCTAGTCATCTCTAGAAGATCAGCCTCTTTTAGAAGAGCGCCTGATGACCTTGCCAACTTAGCATCTTCAAGAAAATGACCCGATTCTTCTTTCAACAACAAAAGTTCATGGTAATCAAGAGCACAATTCTCCAAAAATTCTTGCTCAACTTCTTCTAACTCTTTACTTTTGAAACTAAGATGTTCTTCTAATTCTTTATCAAAAAGTTTCTCACTTCTGCAAACTGACAGACAATTGGAGACCTGATCTCTTTTGACGTAGGCTTCTGCGGCTTCACTATAACACCCAGCTAGAGTGAAACACTCCGCTGCTGCATCAAACTTTCCACACTTATGCATATAGACTTTTCCTACACAAACAAACCAGAGCAAATTAGAGGTAGCGAGATGGATGAGTTTTGGGTCACGTTTCAAAAATAAGCCCGTGCCAACCCACTAACACTTGTTTTCTATTTGTTTATTTATCATTAGTTATTTTAAATTAAATTTATGTTTCTGAGATTATAAACTGTTTTGAGCCACTTGACCCGTTCCCCCTTTGGCTGACAGGCACTTGTGAATAGAAAAAGGACTTACCAGCTCTTTCATACTCCCCCAAATCACAATAACACGATGCAGCAGAATCAAGTTTTCCAATAGACTCGAACAAACCAGCTGCTTCTCTAAGATAACCAATATAAGATTCAGGATGTGTTCCCCGTATTTGATCAGCCGATGCCCTTAGACCACAAGCCTTCGCCAACTTCAACCACATCGCGTCTCCTGCTCTTTCAAAACAGATTGTTGCCATCCCAAAATTTTTCTCATAAAAAAGCTGAAAACCATATAAACATCATGAAAGTGTGTCAAATAAGATACTCAAATAATCATACAAAACTACGTAGTAAATCAGTGGCACATATCTCATTTATCATGTAGAAAGTGAATTAGTTGCTTAAGAAACAACTTGAACGAATAAGTACTGAAATTTATGAATAAGTACTGAAATTTATAGTTCTCGTATGTTCACGCAACCTGTATAAACTTTTTGTTTATATATTTCAATCAATCATTCGACCTTCTAACTCAATAACCAACATGAAGAGTAATTCATCATCAGTATATCTTACTACCGCCTCATAAGTAAACAAATCATCCTCGAAATTACTTAAACGGCTAAATTCATCGAATATCGTCTCGAGATGTGTATCACAAGTGAACAAATCAACATCAATCTCGAGTATATCTTAAACTTAAACTTACTCTGAGGATGAATTGTAGTCCACAATAACCAACATGTTTACCCTTTCATATTTTTTTACTAAAAGTTAGTAAGTTTGAATCTAATCCACAATAACCAACATGTCCTATTTAAAGAGATTTAATATATTTAAACACGAGTTAACTTTTTCAATTAAAGTATATGCGGGAGAAAAGTTGGTTTGGGAATGGAGGTAGTATTAGACAGAGTTGCCTGTGTCGTCCATATAAAGTTTTGTTCTTATGCTCTGTTGGGTCTATCACTGCTATATCTGTTTATGCTCTTTTGGGTTGATGATAATTATATGAAACAATGAAAACCTTCAGGTAGATCCAGAATCCTAAATTGCGTTTAGCGTGACACCTTGAACTTTTCCCATCTTATATCTGAGGGGATCTAGTGACTAACATATCAGAGAACACAAGTGTATATCACATAAAGATTAAAAACTTGTAGAGCCCAAAGGGAACTATTAGTATATTAGGTAGCTCAAAAAAGTTTAACAGACCAAATAAAGAACTACCCATGAAAGCTTGTGGTTCTTATGATTTAAAAGAGTGGAAACAATAATTTTGCAGTGTGCGACCTGTGCCTTAGGTTTCAGTAGCTACTTTAAAAGACAAAGCAAGACTGTGACCAAGATTGTTATCTTCATGTGGATTCCTATTTTTTATTTAAAATAAGTCATCTTTGAAGCATTACAATTTAGAACTTTTTCTATGCTATAAACTCGCATTTATTTGATCCTCTTTTGCAGCATGTGAATATGTTTTAAACATATCTCCAATCAAATGAACATGTCACAAAAGGGAAAACATAACAAATATGAAAGGATATCAAATAAGATAATAAGATAACAGAAGCAGAAATACGGAAATAAAATAACTAGCCTTTTTCCCACGTTCCTGCCACTCCAGAGGGCTACTTGCAACCTGCATAGCCTGTGCCGTTGAGTCATCCAGCTTCCGAATTTGAACGAGTCCCTTCCTTTTCCAGTAGTCAAACATTGGTTTGGAGAGCTCCTCTTTGTTCTCACAAATCCATAGCCTTTGTCTTGTTCGAGTTATGGCCACATACAATTGTTTCAGTTCAGAACACAAGAGACTATGTCTTGCTTCGTCGAATGTCGGGAAAGACTGTGGAAGTTTTTCGTCAAGCCAGTTATGTTTTTTCATGTATCCATATATTACTCTCCATTGGTCTTTCAAAGGGGATGTCCCAAAAAAGTTATAAAGCAATACATCCTAAAATAAATAGGGCAATCAAACATTAGAAAAACATTTTTGACAATTTGAGATCACTAAATGATACTATCTTCGTAAAAGAAAGAATAAGAAACTGACCTGAAACTCAAGACCCTTACATTCCAATATAGTGAGAACAAGAGCTTGTCTTCCAACGTATTCAATAATTTCAGTTCTTGCACGATCGTCCACGCACTACCAATATAACTTGTTCAGCACCAAACCCCACAATTTCTCCACCACTTTTACTACCACCAAATATTGTCATGATTGCATTTTCATCATTACAAGACTCAAAAAAAACAGGAGCTTCCCCAGAAATAAGGCTAGTTTCAGGCTCTAAATTGTCAATTGAGTGCACAAAGTAACAATATAAAATGTCAATTACACTCTGAGCTAAATCGAGCACACCAGCATGAGTTCTGAAATTCTGTTTCATCTGTTTTATCTCGGATACAACACCTTTTTCTTCTTTTCTAGATTTTCTGGTGCTTAAGAACTCTTTATAGAACAAAGATCGTATATCTTGAAACCTGAAATCTATTCCTTTTGCAATGGTCTGTGCAGTGTCACCCGCAAAAACAAAACCTTCATCGACATTTTGGCAAATATATTTAAAAAGAGAAATTTGCCGCATACTAAGATCTTGCACCTCATCGATATAAACAAAATCAATTTGGTCCCCTTTGTAGTTCCCATTTCTAAGCCTTTGATGAATGTCATTCACGAAATCACCCAAATCAAACTCCCCACGCTCAGTTTTCATCTTTTCATAGGCTTTAAAGAGTGTGTAGATAATCTCTCTTTTGTTTTCTGTTATAGAGGAAGAACGACTTTTGGCCAACAAAGAATAACCCTCAAAGCTTAACTTTCCTTCACTGCCTCCTTTTATATGAGATATAATCTCGGTGAACACTCTTGAGGGATCAAGTTTTTTGGTTAGATTTGAATTGAAGTGAGGCCAGTAAAGTGAACAAAACCTATCGAAGGTAACCTCCCTTAATCTTATGAAAGTTTGCAACGCAACAGATCTTGAACGTATACGGTTAGCATCAAAACCTTCTCTTGCCTCTAGAAATTTTTCAAAGAACGAATTTCCCAATGTGCCATCCAACATCATTAAAAATTTATGAAATGTGATAACAAGAGGGTATATATTCCCGGGGATGTCAATAAATGTGTCTGGGATATCACTAAACTCTGATGTAATATAAACATCGTCAAGACCGATCTCTGCTGATGAATTCCCATTGCTTGAATTACTGTCAAATAGATATTAATTCTGGAAGTTAGAAGATATATTCATAGCAAAATAAATAGAAATAAACAAGTATTTTCGCACCTTGTTAGGTGGGAAACATGTTGTTTAACAACATAACACAATTGTGGGCTGACTGTCACAAAAAGCTGGCGAAGAACAGTCGGTTTGTTATTGTCAGGATCGTGAACCTCAGCCTCTCTAAGTTGGTTGTTTTCTGCAGCATAAGTCCCTACAGAGTTGTTGACATCACGCTGTTCGTTTTGGAACAACTTCCTAGTCAAAATAGTTGTTTTCCCGGTCCCTGATCGCCCAATTATAAATGAACTTTTCTTAAACAATATTACATCCATCTGTTCATCAGTCACTTGCATGGGTAGATCGACTTGTCTACCAGATAGCAAATGGCACACCACTTCATACGACAACAAGTAGAACTTCATCAGCAATAAGCTTTCACTCACCTTTGAGTTTTCAACATAATTTCTACCACCACCCGGATTTACACTCATTTCATTATTACTTTCATCACTGACTAGATGACGAAAGCGGGTCATTACTTGAGATGCCGGCCAACAACTAGGAGCTTCCAAATACCTGAATAACATTAAAACAAAACAGCAATATTAATAAATTGGAATGAGTATATATAAATCCTAATCACTACTTCAAAATTAGTAGACTGGAAAATGATCATACCCCTCAAATCGATTTTCTGTGCATCGAGTGATATACTCTTCCGTGTATGCATAAAGAATGTTCTCAAGTCGTTTTGTCAATTTTGGAATCTCTTGAAAAGGTAATATATCCCAAACCTTCAAAACTTGTTCATATTGGATATCCTTGATGATGTCAAGTGTGCAAACGATATACAACCCTTCAACATTAAATTGTTTTAATCCTTTTGAGGAATTTTCTTGGCACAAGCCTAAGCTTCTCTTAGGCCGCCATCCAGTAGAAAGTCTCAATAAAAGATATAAAACCAATTTCTTCAGGCGATCACATGTAAGCATTCCAAATGATCTTCTAAAGGCATCACTGAAGAGAACCTGATGGCATAAAGTCCAATAGATATGAAGAACATGTTACATAATAACATATTGTGGTTAAAAAAATAATACTTAAATACCTTCCATTTTGCATCTTTATAAAGTACACTAGTCCTGTTAACCAGATCATCAAGTGATTCTTTCTCTTTCTTCACCTACAATTGATGCCTCAAGTCATCAAAAACATTCAAGTAATGTATATACTATCTAAACAGTACATGGAATCAGTTTTATACAGCAGTATTTAAACAACGTTCAGTTGGTAAACTCCTTGCCTCTCAACCGAGAGGTCAGGGGTTCGATCCTCACTCCCTACAAAAGGCCGGAGGTCCTTTCTACCTTTGGTAGAACTCGAAGCAGCCTCTCTACCTTAGGTAGGGGTAAGACTGTCTACATCTCAACCTCCCCCATACACCGGAAACGGTATTGGGTACCCATAACCCGTGGAAGACGGCATTGGGCGTTACTTTACTTTACTTTTTCATGTTTTTTTTTGTTTTTTTAAATTCAGCACAAATGGGGTTCTTTAGGATTACTTCATATATCATATAAAGTGATTATTGGCTTAAAATTACGTAAGTGCCAAACTTCAGCGTTAAATAAGCAGATAAGCAGATAAGCAGTTTTTGCCAAACCCTTTAATATGTACATAAACAGATAACCCATATACAGGTAAGCCCAAGTACCCTCATAATCAACAACTTTCATGTCACTAATCAGGGAAAAATACAAAAAACAACATAGTACACATCAAGGATGTGTGCACAGGCACCCTAAATGCTATGACAATTCTCACATTGACGGAAATATATCTATGAAAGCTTGCCCAAACCCCTCAACTACTTATAAGCATAATCAACGGCCCACAAAACTAATCCTAAGTAAGAATGAAAATAGCCATCAAGATTGTGCCATTAGGTGCTAAATTCAAATAACAGTTGTGAGACTAGAAGCAAGTCCCACATATAAATGCATGTCCTAAGCTAGACAACTTTGTGGTACTCTAGCTGACAACACATCAAAACCATGGGTATAATCAAGAATAAACACTTATCATTATGGCAGATAAGCTTCCAAATATCATAGCACTAACAATAAACACAAAGCACGGAACAAAAATCAGCCAAGTGAAACAAATCAAAGAATTAATGCAAATTGAGAAACTACAATATCTTAAAATATATGAGTAAGATGTATTTTCATATCCCAATTTTAGGATAAACACAGATGAACAATCAGCATTGGAAAATCAATTAACACAACCGGAATCAAAAGTTGAATCTAAATCAAATTCCACTCGCAACTTAGCTAAACAAAACCACAGGTCAAAAATCATTATAAAAGCAAATTAATCGCAGAGGTTGAAACCGAGCAATTTTACTTCCTATTCAGATGAAAAATCATTAAAGCCCAAACCCATAGGAACATCAAGTTACCACACACCCCAACAAAATTTTACCATACACAAGCTATGATTCCTAAAGCTTAGATGCTTAAGCTATTAGCTTGCTTAGCAAATTGTAAGACGGTAAACGCGATCAAAGACAATCAAACAGCTTTAATGCTGCTCAAATTACAAGTCTTGCATAAGTCAGGCTTTAGGAAGCTTATTTGTAGAGAAAGATGGCCACATACTTGTACTCTGTATGCATGCAGAGATGCTAACACTGACACATTCAACCAGAAACTTGGTACGAACAAAGATACTGTGAAGTAAACAAGTAAACACTTGATAGTAACATAACAAAGCTCGTGTTACAAGTCAAGGTACCACAAACAACCGCTATAAATTAATCATGTATATGTTAGATTCAGTTTAATCAAGTAACATAAATGAATAATTAATTTACCCTGCACGCAAAGATGCTATCACATAATATTCAGCAAATATCTTAAAGTAACCAAAAAGAGCACAGCGTACATAAAACTTGCACAAAATAGACTAAAAATATCTGATAATCCTCATACTCCATGAACGTTGACTTGTAAGATTGCTTATTTATTCCGCTTATTCTTTTAATCCAACTTAAAGATAAGCAATTCAGGAATAAGTGTTTGGATTTGCTTATTTAGCCTAAATTGCTTATCTGCTTGAAAAATAAGCAGTTTAAACATAAAAAACAAAAGAAAACCCAAACACACTTTAAACTTACTTCGATTTCATACAGCAATAGTCGAACAATGTTGATGTATTTTCTATTTCTCAACATAAATGTGGGTGTTTCGGATTTTAAAGTGCTTATCAGCATAAAAAAGTCAGTGCCATACTTTTAGTGAAGAAAAAGCAGATAACCAGTTTTTGTTTGTAAAAAAAGCACTTATATAAACAATTCCAAATCCTCTCGTAATAAAAAAAAAAACTTTTGTGTCATTGATCACGGTTAAAAAAAACAATAATTCCAAATCCACTTCTTCTTTTTATATAAAAACCACTTACATACGGATAATAAGATGATAAAACAGCTATAAAACAAACACCCTCTAAACTCAAAAGTAAAAACATAAACCGTCAGTAAAACAAACACCCCCTATAATAAAGATTTAAAACGGTGTCTCAGATTGCTCTTTATTCCTTTTGATAGAACTTGAAGATGCGAAATCCCAAACAACCACTAAACTCACTTTTTATTTTATTTTTTTATTATAAAAACCACTTAAATAAGAATATTAAGAAGATAAACAGCTTTAAAACAAACACCCTCTAAAGGTTTATATACAAACAAGTAATAACAACAACAAAATGATATAAATAAATAAGCAGTTAAGCTTAGAAATAAAGAGTGTTTGGATTAGCTTCTTGAACAAAAACAGCTTAAAAATAAGCAGTTAAGCTTAAAAAAAAAAAAAAAAAAAAAAAAACCTCTAAACTCTACAAACTCATGAAACACAGACACGCTGGGAGTATTATGTATGATTTTAAGCACAAAACTGTATCACTTCAGGCAAGGTTTAAAAGTACGGAAGGCGAGCCTCGAGGCTTTCCTTCACTTCAAGATAAAGTAAAGCCGAGCGAACCAGTATGCAAAGTCTATAAATTAAAAAAATATAGAAATTATATATCTAATATCTTATATTAAAAAAAAATACTTAGCATCAAATAAAGTTCATAATTAATTAAAGTGGGGAAATCATCCCATTAGCAGGAGGTTAGATGTCAGCAAAGGTTATAAAGGAAGGACTAATTATGTAAATCGAAAATATTGCAGGACAAATGCAAGTTTAAAACTTTTCTTTGGTTTTATATATGTGTTTTGTCAAGCCTATGTCTGCCGGTTGCTTTGTCAGTGATGTATGCTTTTCCCTTATAAAACCCCCACAACACACACATAAACACACTTTTACACAAACATTTCTCTCTCTCATCTCTCTAAAATTTGGTGACCTGAAACCTCCACCGCCGTCTTCTCCGGCCAATATTCCGGCCACCCGTCACCGGACAATTACACCACCTATACCAAATGATAGATCGTCGAAAGGAGATCATTTTGACCTAGGGTACGCGTGGTGAAACCCACCGACGCCTCAGATCTAAATTTGAAGTTTCGTGACTTTTGGGTTTTGTCGCCTCATACATACCGCCTTTCACTTCTTCCGCTTCATACCGGCTCATTCAACAAGAGGCGACGCCCAATAATATACCACCATGAAGCCGCCTCATATAGCGCGATTATGCCGAGTATATGCCGAGTACCGCCACACACAATCGTTTTTTAAACCATGACTTCAGGAATAAGTGTTTGGATTCGCTTATTTAGCCTAAACTACTTATCTGCTTGAAAAAATAAGCAGTTTAAGCATAAAAACAAAAGAAAACCTAAACACATTTTAAACTTACTTTGGTTTCATACAGCAATAGTCAAACAGTGTTGATCTTTTTTCTATTTCTCAACATAAATGTGGGTGTTTCGGATTACTTATCTTAAAGTGCTTATCAGCATAAAAATAAGTCGGTACCATACTTTTTAGTGTAAAAAAGCAGATAACCAGTTTTGTTGTAAAAATAAGCACTTATATCAACATTTCCAAATACTCTCGTAATCAAAAACTTTCATGTCACTGACCAGGGTTAAAAAAAACAGTAATGAACTTCTAGTCCAATATATAGGAAAAGAAATGTTGACTTCTAAGTCAAACGCGTCAAACCTTGGCAACAAAAAAGCTAATACGGAGTAATAGTTTTAGGAGGTGTTGTCTAAGCTTATCAGATGAGATTGTTGAAAAACTGATAAGCTAATTTTTAATAGCTTATGAGCTTAAATAAGCTATAAGCTCATACAACTTGAAAATACGAAATTCCAAACAACCACTAAACTCACTTTTTTATTTATCTTTTTTATAAAAACCACATAAATACGAATAATAAGAGGATAAACACCTATAAAAGAAACACCCTCTAAACTCAAAAGTAAAGCATAAACCCATCACTAATATTTCATATAAGTGATAACAGGTTTATATACAAACAAGAAACAAGTAATAACCACAACAAAACGATATATCTAAATAAGCAGTTAAGCATAGAAATAAAGAGTGTTTGGATTAGCTTATTGAACAAAAGCAGCTTAAAAATAAGCAGTTAAGCTTAAATAAAATCCCAAACACCCTCTAAACTCTACAAACTCATAAAACAAAGACACGCAAGTCGAGAATTTTAAAATATATTAGGTTTGATTTAAGCACAAAACTTAATCACTTTAAAAAAATAATAATAAAAAATAAAAAGGTTTACACTGTACATAATACAAGAACATAAACAGCTCCAACAACAATTTTTTTTTTATATGTGAAAATACCCAAAAAGTTATCTACATTATTATGCTATAAAAATTTCATACAAACAACAAACAAGTAAAAAAAAATGGTAAAAATGAAGACCTTGTTGTTGTCATCAATAGACCATGCAAATATCAACTTTGTAAAATCTTGCTCAGAAACACCTCCTTCGTTCATCATTCACCTAAAAACATATGCATAAACACTTTATAAAGTCAGTTTTGTAAACATATATATTACTTTATAAAATAAAAAGGGTACTTTTTTTTTCTTCTTACAGCTAAATGAAGTATGCCAAGAATCAAACACACATTTTGTTGTAAAAAACAATTTTGAGGGTTTTGAAATGACAGAGGATGTGTATAGTATACAGTATGATAAATGATGTGCAACTATATAAACGTATTTTACAAGTTCAATATGCAGGTCAGGGTTTAGTCATTTCCATTTAATTTTTGTCTTATTTTGGGTTTTGATCATCCTTTCATGTACCGACACGTGTTTTCTTTTGCCTTTGTCTACATGTTTAGAGCTTCGGGTACTCTCGTGCCATTGGGGTGGTCTTGCGTATGCAGTTTTTCAGTCACGCCAAAGAAAACACTTTATGCACTCGTCTTTTGGCCTTCACATTTGTCATGCTTATCACCGATCACCTCAGAAAATGTGATACGTTAGAACTTTTTTTTTTCTTTTTTTTTTACTTTGGTTGTGGTCAATGTAATTGTGTGAATTGACTAAACAATCAATTATATACTACTATTTGAACTAATATAAAACAAGTCTTTATAAAAAAATACTAACATATAACATAAGGACTAAACTTGTAAAGACCATACTATCAAGGACTAAACTGAAAAAAATATCAAAAAGATAATTTGGTCTTCTTCCTTTTCTTTTGGTACCTACTGCATAAAGAAGAAGAGACAAACATACACAAACGCAAACCACAAAATAATAATAATAATAATAATAATAAATAAAATAAATAAATTATTTGGCAATCAACCATCATGCTGAGGAAAAGAATGCCGAGCACGTGGTATTGCGCGCAGGATTTTAGGCGGGAGGAATGGCCGAGCTCACCAAACAATCGCATATGTATTTTTATGCGCCAAAAGATGATATACCCTAGTCATTTCTTTGTCATTTTTTTCATTTTTACTATTTTGAATGAGTGATAATTGTCACACTAACTTTTTTTTTTATTTGTACACTCTAGGATACAAAATGAAAAAGCAGTATATAACAAATATACAAGTCTTTAAAACACAATATAAAGTGTACAAATATAATAAAATAAAATGTGCAAATCATTAGCCATCTTGAATACTTTGTTTTTCTTTTAACTATTTTGAATGCTCCCAAGATCCCAACATTTAATGTGCTGAAAGAAGAACAACAAGTTATGCAAAAGCTTCTCTATAAATAAAAAGTTATATATAAACTACATTGAGACAGTGGAAAAACTTTTACCAATAACTTGGTAAATAACAAGTCTTTCAAAAGCTTTACTCATAATGTAAAAAAGTTTTTCATAAAACTTGATGGAACAATGACAAGTTATGCAAAGCATTTGAATCAAAAGATTCTCTAAGAGAGGAAACAAGTGTTGTGTGTTGGGGTTATATATAATGAAAAAAATGGTTAAAAGTTTAATGGAGATGTTGCTGCAAAGGTTAAAAAGAGAGAAAGGATAAATATGTTCAAGTAAAGATGATCACCAAGTGGATAGAGAAGACATAACGAAAAATAACTTACCAAAGCATTTAAAATTAGTTAAAAGTTGTTCATAACGGTTATATGCCAACAAATATGTTAGTTGACTTTTGCCCCTGGGACCTCGTCAGGAACGCTACCCCTTAACCCCCACTATTTATCATGGTGATATAAGACTGGTGGTAATAAGGGAAAGAAGATGCGTCTTCGACCCCTTTACCACGCGTCACCTATATTAGTGACACCTCACATAGACGCGTCGTGGTTACTTATTTTGGAGAAGTCGGTCGTTGCCAAGACCGAGTTGTGGGAGGTGTGGTTGTGTGGGTGTTTGTGTGATTTTGGTTTTTGTGAGGTATATTTGGGCGGTGATGTTGGTTGTATTATTACACTATGTTATGGTGATGTTGGTGGGGAGAGAAGCCATCGCCGGCGCCGAAGCAACGATGGCGATGTTGGTCACTATTACCACTAGCCTAAAGTTACTTACACGAGTATGCACGCCACATCTTCCAACTTGTATTAAGCTGAACTTGACATACTGACAGATTTCTAAAATGCCTAATTTTTTTATTTTATTTTGTTTGTATTATATTTTTACATCAGAAAGTGTATACGCCGTAGAGGATTAATGTCTTAAACGAACTTCTGAAACTTGAAACTAAATATCCAAGTGTTATACTTCATATAAAATATGGAAATAATGTCATACATATTTACATGTACTTCAAACCCATTAAACCAAAAAGTGGGAGTGTTAAACTTGTTTCCAAATACATATTTCCTACACTACATATACAAATTTTACACTTAACATATTACATTTCCAGAAATTGTTTCACTTTACTTCAAAAGACTTTAGGGTGTAGCTAGTTGTATCAAAAGAGGGTGAAAGAGTACTCGTTACCAACCACGAGCTACACCGTTAGCTCTCCCATAGGACCTTTCCCCTTGATCTTGAGCACGCCACTTGGCCCACCTATAAAACATGTTATATAGCGTAAGCAAAAGCTTAGTGAGCAAATGTAAGCGTAATAACTATAAGCATAACGTATAATAACCGTAACGCGAACTATATCGTAATACTATATAAGATTATACGTCTCACGAACATCATAGTTTGAACTATAGGGTGCAATGGCACCAAACATGAATTATTTTGAATATTCACAAAATCAACATTTCATGTGCTAATAAAAGTAAGAGCAACAAGCTTTGCTAAAGCTTCTCTATAAATAAACAATTATATATAAACGATATTGAGACAGTGGTAAAGATTTTACCAGTAGCTTGATAAATGACAAGTCTTTCAAAATCTTTACTCACAATGCAACCAAGTTTTTCAAAAAAACTTGATGGGACAATAAAAAGTTATGAAAACCATTTGCATCGATGTTCTAAGTAAAGGAAACAAGGGTTGTGTGTTAGGGTTATTTATAATGGAAACTGATGGATATTGGATTTCACAAACACATCAAACCATTAACACAAGTGGGCGTATAAGTGGAATTCTAGAGAGAGAAAGTTAGAGGTTTAGGGAACTTAGTGAGAGAAAGTGAAAGATATTATTATGAGCTCCAACTCTCTACCTTGGGAGGTAGAGAGTATTTATAGTCTTACATAAAACGCCACACAACGGGTCGTGGATCGCATACTGGGTAAAGACCGTCCGTCCTCCCCATTGTTACTTAACAAAATACTACTTAACTAAATATAACTATGACTACGAGCATTCTAACGATTACATATACTTGAGGTGACCGACTCTTTAATACCGGAATTTCTAATTCCTAACAATCTCCCTAAGGGAGGTCACCTCAAACATATACTAAAATGACATTGAATACAATCAGATATTACATTAACAATTGATCTTGCATTCATGATGTAGTACTTTGTTCAAGCTCGTAGTCATTGATTCCACTCATTGCATGTTTGGTTAATCCAAGTGGAGGTCTTTTATGATCCACGGATAATAATGTTGAGCCAGCCTTTTGAGATCATCACTAATAGAAAATCTCTCGATACATCCATTGTGGTGTTGGTATTATGTGATGTTGTGACTTTCGGACCGACATGCTCACATTCTGGATCATGATATCTTCTCATCTGAGTAGCGGAAGCATTCGTTGATTCATGATATTGGCGTGCCAGCCAGCGTAAGCATGGAGTTAAAAATATCGAGTCATTGATGCACCAATCATGATATCTTTTGAGATGAATGTGTTGTGTGAGCATGCGGTTATGGATTGACCGCTTCCATTCTCGATCACCAGAACGTCGGGGTGTACACGCGCATACAACAAGCTTAGCAATAAATCGCGACGAAAGTGTCTTTGATCACTTTCGTTGAATTGAGGTACACGCCCACGGTTCTCCCGTTGATCGCATAAGTACGTCGCGGATCGTGAATATACGAAGAATTTCCTTGACAGGTTTCGCTGCTTTCTAGCCGTTCTCAAACCGAACGCCTCAAAGAAGACAACACGGAGTGAGTGAACCAAATAATTTAAGTCCACCGATTGATGAAAAGAGATTTGAAAACAATCGTATTGCTCAATAGAAATTGTTTTGCAATATAAGGTTTTAATGAAAATCAATTATCAATCATAAAACACCTTTTGATTTGAAAATTAGTACACGGTCGACGTGCTAATGAAAAGAGTTTTAAAGCACAAAGACCGGTTTTTCAAAGGTATCCGTCAATCCATAACCTGAACCGTGATTGATTCAAAAGACTGAATCGCCCCATTGTTTTCGCTCGCTTGTCACATGGTTGATCAGTATAATAGATCTCACATGCCACCTACCAAGAGCTTGTTAGATGTTGGCTCCAGAAGGCTTTCCATCTTCATTGTGAGTATGTTAGCATATCACTCGGATGTTCCGCAATACCACAAGGATAATGCGTAGGACTCAAGATATAATCTCTCTTTCCACATTGTGTGAAACAGAGTCTTCATTGAAAGTGTCCTAATGAGATTTATTGATGATCTCGGGGCACTAGACTCAATTTGTGCATATTTGGATCCTATATCGGAGACTAGGGAGAGGTCTCCTCCTTCAATATCAACAATCTCTAAGAGAAAGTTGATAGATAATGTCGGTTCCCCCTGAGAATGAAACAAGTCCTTTTAAGAGGAACTTGAGTGGTTTGGGAAGTTGAAGGCGCAGGCCACCGGGTCCATGACGCCTTGTCTTCAATACCGATGTTACCATCAGGAGCATATGAATTGAACCCGGGTTCTGCCCTAAGGTTGAATAAATGGAGGGCTATTTGTTTTCACCCTTTTCTCATTCAATTCTTTTTAATTCTTCAACCCCTTCAATGCTTACCGAGACTTCATAGCTAGAACCTTGTTGGGTTTATTCCAAAGACTCAGCTCACCTAGTCACCAAGACTCTTCCCATATCTCATTTTTCTCCTTTTATCATCATACCTAAGAACTCTACACTATCTAGTGGATAGTCCCCGGTAGATCCTCCTCGTTCGGCGGATCATGGGAACACATACCTAACCTTATCGTCCTTATATCACCATACATAATGTAAAGTTGGTCGGTCTTTTTGGTATTGTTCATCTGCCATAGGAACCAATTGAAAACCATTTGAAAATCAATCCGGATACTTATGATATTTTATCAAAGCATTTTGTACCTGAATTGTTTTTGATATTTTTAGAAGAAGAACTCTCCCTCAACATGTGAATCAAGTATTTGAAATAGTTTTCCACACGGAGGCAAGAGAAAGAATTAACTTCTTTGATTACCATTTTCAAAAAATATCAACATCACTTCCCTAATCGAATCAAGTAGATAAAGCATTTTGGGAAGGATGAGGTTTTCATGATTTTGCTCCCCTCAATATGTGCCTCGAGATTTGAAAAGAGTTTTGCACATACTAGAGGAACCTTTGCACATTGAGATAAGTTGATCACGCTTCAAATCATTGGTTTAAGATAGATGCTCCCCTCAACATGTGCATGGAAAATTTGAAATCGTTTGTCATATGTGGGAAGGGGAGCATGTACATCCTTATAAAACCATTTACCAAATTATCAGTTTAAATCCAATTTAAATCACACATTCTCCCCGATCACAATTATCAAATCATTTGAGATTTGTGATCTCTTATAGATTTAAATTGATTTTGAAAGCTTTTAAGGAGAATTGTGACTTGATTATGAAAGCGTTTTAACTGATAATGGATCGGATTTTAAGACTTTAAACTCCATTGATAAAACATGCATGTACATCTTTTGAAAACAATTTAATGCCAAATAACTTTTAATTTAATTGAAATCATTCTCCCCTCAATCAATGACATAGGTTGTTGATTGAGAGATAGAGATTTTGACAAATAAGTCCCGATGATTATCAAAAATAGAGACCGAGTTATTTTTCAAAGCATTTAGTTTTCAGCAGAGATAAATGTTTATAGAATCGAGCATGGAATTTGAAAACATGGTAAAACATGGCTCTCGTTTTTCTTTTAAACCGGTTATTATTCTAAAATGACAATAAACCATTGTTTCTCTTTCTCTCAATTTTTTTTTGAATTTAACAACATCTAAAGTCCGTGTCATTCTTTTGAATGACAAAGACAAAGACCGTAGATATTATCGAACCGAGAAAACGCATGACAAAATGACAATATTTTTGAAGATTTTTCGAATTTTTCTGATTTTTATGGATTTTGAAGGTTTTATAATTTTGTATTTTGATTTTCGAATAGATATATACAAGAGATAGATGAAGATAGACCTTTACTCCTCGCCTTCCCCAAGACGTTTGAGTGTTTCTGGTTGAAGACTTTTCAAGCCTAGTCGAGGAAGAATAAACTCAAAACGTTCTCTTGGAAGAGCTTTGGTGAAGATGTCTGCTAACCGATATTCAGATCTCACAAAATAGAGTTCCACCACACCTTTTTCCACTTGTTCCCGATGAAATGATGTCGAATGTCGATATGCTTTGCTCTTGAGTGTTGAACGTTGTTGCATGAGAGAGCAATAGCACTTTTATTATCAAGTACAGAGGGATTTTGTTGAATTCAAAGCCATAGTCCGATAATTGAGATCTCATCCATAAGATTTGAGCACAACAAGATGACATGGCTATGTATTCACTCAGAGGAAATAGAAGTACTCATTTGCTTCTTTGACGACCAGCTCACTAGCTTATCACCCAAAAATCGAAAGCACCTCCGATGTACTTCGACGAGTATCTTGACATCCCGCATGATCAAGATCTCAGATAGGTCGTTAGTGACATACCGGTGTCCTTCGGGTACCAAAGTCCCATATTGATGGTTCCTTGGAGATACCGAAAGACCCGCTTAACCGCTTCAAGGTGCTTTTTAGTAGGCTTAGCTCGGTATCTAGCACACATGCAAACAAATAACAAGATGTCCGGTCTACTAGTGCGTGAGGTACATCAGGATCCAATCATACTACGATATTTTGTTTGGTCAATCATGATCCCCGAGTGGTCCTCATCTAGTTTGGTTCGATCAATCATGGGAGTGTCAACAGGTCACATGAATCAAATCCAAATTTCTTTAAGATCTCAGTTGCATATTTAGATTGATTTTTGAAAATGCCTCCGGACTTTTGAAATTTGTAATCCCAAGAAAATGACATTTGTCCCATCATTGACATTTGAAATTTTGAACTCATTTCATTAGAAAACGATCACATTCCATTGGGTCGGTCGAGGCAAAAATAATATCATCAACATAAATTTGAACATGAATTAAATGTTTGCCTGACTTCCGGTGAACAAGTAGGATCAATCTGCGCCTTTGCTAAATCCAGTAGATAGAAGAAACTTTGATAGCGTATCATACCATGCCCTTTGAGCTTGCTTTAAACCATAAAGAGCCTTCTTCAAACGATAAACGTGAGTAGGATGCTCTGGATTTACAAATCCTTCAGTTGGTGACGTGAGGACGACTTCTTTAAGATCTCCGCTGTAAATGCCGCTTACATCCATCCGATAGACTACCATGTTCTTACTAAAGATTAGCCAAAAGATCTCGATTGCCTCGATTCGAAAGCAATGAGCAAAAGATTCTTCAAAGTCTATACCCTCCTCTTGACGGTATCCTTTAGCAACTAATCGAGCCTTGTTCTTCAACACATCACCATGCTCATCAAGTTTCACTTTGAAGATCCATTTAAGAGATATAATCATAGCACAACGGAGCGGTACTAACTCCCATACATCAAGTCGATCAAACTCATGAATTTCATCTTGCATGGCATTGAACCACCTATCTTCATTCATGGCGGTTTTAACATCTTTTGGTTCGATCTTAGATAGTACGGAGTTGAAGAAGCACCATAAGGCATCGGTTGCAAGTTGTTTCCGTGTGTATACTGGACGAGAGGGATTTCCAATGATGTTGTCTAATGGATGATCGTGAGTCCATTTTCTCAGGTGTTCATGTGGTAGTTGTTGAGGGACCGGAAGTAGTGAGTCGATGTCTCTCGAAGAAGATGGTTCAAGAAGATTCAGAGCAAATATGTTTTCAAATGGAGCATCTTTAGGAGTATCAAAGGGATTAACTTCATCATTGATGCGTAAACATTTCCATGATGTACATTTGAAGAATGATGATTTGTTGATGAGACGGAAGGATCAGCATAAGGCACTTCTTGACTTAAAGATATTGAGACCGAGGATTGACTTCATTCATCTGAATATGAGCATCTACTGGTAGGGATCAACACCTCATTAGTACTGGATCATAAAGTTCATCAAACATAGGATCAAACAATTTCTTTAAATCATCTTCATATGGAGGTACATATGGAGTTTCTTGAGAAGAGTTTGGAACAAGGGATGAACCAATTGGATTGATTTGAAGTGCGGGTCCGTGAATCAATTGTTCAGAGCCATTTGACCGTCACTCATCAAACGTAACGTGAATTGTTTCCATGATGTTTCCGGTTCTTTTGTTGTAGATTCGGTATCCCTTTTTGTTTGGTGCATACCCTACAAATACTCCAATGTCTGCTTAGCTCTAAGTTTGCCTAAGTCTTGACCCTCATTAGTTGGATAGCCCAAAGCTCCAAACACACGGAAGAGAGAGATTAGGTTTTTCATGGACAAGTTCATATGGTGTCTTTCCATGAACAGTGTGAATCAGGAACGATTTTGTGTGTAGCATGCAGTGGCAATAGCTTCACCCCAGAGAAACATTGGAACTTTTGAGTAAATCAACATTGTTCTAGCGGCTTCTACAAGAGTTCTATTTCGCCTTTCAACTACACCGCTCGTTGAGGAGTTCGTGGAACACTTCTTTGATGGCTGATTCCAATGCTTTCATAAATTCACTAAGTTGTTTGTTAACAAACTCGCCCATTGTCTCGTCCGGATATTCGGACGGTTTTGTTAAGTCGAACCTCAACTGCTTGATGAGTTTGATGATGATATCAGGAGTTTCATCCTTTGTCCTTAAGAACTTGACCCACGTGAATCTAGAGTAATCATCAACTATAACTAACACATATTTCTTCCCAAAGATATTCTGCACTCTCATTGGTCCACATAAATCCATATTAATTGTATGAAGAACTCGTGACGAGTTAGTAGGTTTGGGTTTATGGGCATACTTCTTGCTTTTTCCCAATTGACATGTTGAACAAAGATGATCCTTTTCATACTTTAGTCGAGGTAAACCTACAACTAAGTCCTTTCTCGAGAGATCATTGATGGTGCCGAGGTTCAAGTGATTGAGACGTCGATGCCATAACCATGACTTTGTTTTTGAAGCCTTTGACAAGAAGCAAATTGGAGAAGACTTCATCATATCATCTATAGAGATGGTGTAAAGATTTGAACCACGAGTTCCTCTTAAAAGTTCCTTACCATCAAGTTCTCTAACAAAACAAGTATGTTTTCTGAAGGCTACTTCTAGATCGAGTCACGAATTGACCAACGAGAGAACGATTATGACCAAGACCTTCCACATAGTATACTCTAGAGATAACACTATCACCAACAACATAATCACCATAACCCATAATTGCACCTAAATGATCATTACCGAATCTAATTGTTCCATGAATTTGCTCAACGGTTCATGAGCGCGACCGTCTCCGGCCATATGCTTGGAAATGCTCGAGTCCGAGTACCACGTAACGATTTGAATGATCCCAGCTTGAACACGGCACAAGAATGGATAATCGGATAATTGGGATCCCCATGCAAGAATGGGTTCCACTTGGTTAGTAAATGCGAATTGGAACACCCACATCGAAACGAAACATCCATATCGTAAGTAGAAGCAATGGAATCATTGGGAATAGATGCATGCTGGTGTTCTATTTGACCTATTCAAAGTATGTTCACTTCTTAAGGAATAGTTCTACCAAGAGGCATCCATTTTCTAGTGGGCATAATCTTAGTAGTTTGAGAGTAAACTGATTATTCTTATGGCCAAAAGGTATCCAATAATAACCTATCTTTATAAAAGTTCTTCCCGTGGTTTCCGTTTTCTAACAATCTTTCGTTTTTGCCTTTTGCCTTATTTGCACGATTATTAGCATTAACAATTTTAACTGGGCATTTGATAGCATTAGACAAAACATTCACACCACATTCATGATTAGTAACAGAATTCAAGCAGACATCATTACAAGGTTTGCAAATAGTATCAGAATTCAATTAATTACAAGCGCCTAAGGCTAATACTAGAATCAACACGATTCGCTTTATTCAACTCAAGCTTAAAGTTCCTAGATTGGTCTTCTACACTCTTCCAATGCACATTCTTAGCTTGCAAGGTCCTATCATTCCTTGTATTGTCTTGAGACTTTGACCTGCTCGCTTTAATGTCACTGATTACTCCTGTAGAGGGAATGGAAACATTAGTTGGTTGATCTAGTTTTGCATTCTAACTTGATGTGCAAGGATCCGAAGTACTAGAAGGCACATTAGTGTATACTTTAAGACTGTGATTTGAGCTTTGTAGGAACTAAAGTTCACTTTCTTAGCACTAACATATCCGAATCGAACTACTTGAAGGCACATTAGTGTTTCCTTTCTTAAGATCGGGCATAGAACGGATTTCCCGCTTGGCACTAGGCATAGAACAAGGCATCACAGCTTTGCCTTTTGCACCTAAGGTTAAGGATTTGGGACATGTTGCAATTACACATTCTAGCAACTCTTGAGATCGTTTGGCCTCGAGGCAAGCAAACCTAATTTCACTATCAAGAGGTTTGTTAATGAAATCCTCTTCGACAATCTCACGAGACATTCTAGACTATCCTTAAGGTGAGCACAGGATTCATGAAAAGCATGTTCATTATTCCTAAGATGAGGAGGAATATATTTAACTCACAGTTGTATTTGCAGTCTAAGGGTGATTTTGAGACAACATTCTTATTGAAAACAAGTGGCGGCTTTCCCATTTCCGACTTCTCAGATTCTCAATTTCCTTTTGTAAAGACGTTATTTTTCGTTGTTTTGGTCACGGGTGACTTTTATTGAATCATATAACTCTTTAAAATGTCGCTTAACTTTTTCATTTTCTTCTAGAAAACTCTCGCTTTCCTTTTGTAAGGCATCAACTAAGTTTTGAAGATGAAAAGTTTGAGAATTCTGAGAATCTAAAGGAGGAGGCATTTGGGAGCCTGTCATATTGTTCGCTTGACCCTTTAATTGAGAGATTTGGGCTTTCAACTCGATGTTGCAACCGAGCTTGAATCTGTTCATCACGCTTGTTAATTTGAAAACCGATCAAACTCGAGCATCCGAAGATGTCTTGATATTTGAAGTTTTGACATTTTCTTTAAGATGTTGATATTTTAGTTGTAAATTAAAATGCTCAACTTCTAGTTTAGAAAAATGTTTAACCAAATTGTCGTGATCATCCAGTTCAATTTTCTCGCTTAGTTTAGAATTAGTTTTTTCAAGCTCAATGACATGATCATGGGAGACTTTCGTGGCCACGATAGTTCATGAAATTTGGAAGCATTAATAGAGCAATTTGAAGCAGTGAAAAAAATTTCTTGAGCAACACATCAGAGAATAAGAGTCTCATTTAAGGTATGCAAGTTCTTCCTCTCAATCTCATTATATTTTAGTGCACGCCCATAATCACTAACTTCAACTACCATTGCATCAAATTCCTTTTCCATTCCCTTGATATCATTTTCTATCCCCCTTTTAAGACTCTCAAAGTGATCTTTTAGAAGTTTAAAGAAAGGCATGACCTCAGCTAAATAACATTCTTTCATTTGCTCAAAACCCCTTTCTCCTTCCGTTATACCAGGGGGTGTGATCCTTTTCTTGCAAGTTTTCTCAAAATCAACAAATAGTTGAAATATAACATATTGGCTAATTAAGGTCTTGCTTTTAGTGGCAATTGTTCTAGGAACAAGATGCATTGGTGTATTAGGAGGATACACAATCGCTCTAGGCATTTTCCATAGGGGAGGGTTTGTTTCAACAATATTTTCACTTTCGCTTATCTAAATCCTTTTCCGAAAACTTGTTCGGGAGTCAACAATGTCTCGAGGCTTAAACATGTTCAAGGAAATCCAGTTTTCCTTCTTGTAGTCATGGGGAGTGATAATTATTTTTTTTTCTTTGCATTTAGGATCATCTAATTTTTTATTCATCCTTTCCCTAGTGACTTCATCTGATTTCTTATCTTCCTCTGTGCACTCAACGCAACTAGGTTTTTGTCTAGGTTTAAGAATCTCATTTCCATCATAGATCACCTTTGAGCATTTTAGCTATCTTTCCATACTCGTGGTTGGTTTATCAACAATGGGAACACTATGCTTATCGCTTAGAACTCTATGTTTAGTGACCATGTGAGCAAATGAATGGTGTTTCCTTGTATGTACAACTTGTTTTCAAGTTTGTTTTTCAAAGTTTTCAGATTAGAAAAATCTCTCAAGAGTTTTGATTCCTTTGCATTAAATTCTTGCTTAAGCATTTTCACATTTTCTTGAAGTTCTTGTTTTTGCTTAGCTGTTTTAGAAAGTTTTCTTGCAAGGAATTTAATTCTTGTTTCAATACTTCTTCTCTAAAATTACTTTTCTAATGATGTACGCACTTGGTCATCCATTTCCTGCTCACGAGTGGTCAACTCAAATTTAGCACGTTGTTCGTAAATAGCAACACGTTCTTTATAGGCATTTAGTTCGAAATTACGTAATCATCGAGGGCATGCAAGTGTATTCATCAAAAACATAGTCATTGTTGACCGCAGAAGATGCATCACTTGGTACAACTTCACTTTCACTTTGTTTCACGTATTGATCATATGGGATAATATTGATATTACCCATATTTTCAACATTTGATTCAATAGTTTCAGCTGAATGTACTTTGTCATGCATCTTTTGCACATCAAGATCATCGTATAGTTTTAATACCTCGAGATGAGTTTGTCTTGGATGGGCCTAGTGGTGAAGAAGAGACCTTGGGAGAAACCATTGGAGAAATGCTAGCCATAAAAATTGTGTCCGAGGTCCATCATCCACATCAAAGTCGTATGCATCACAATCACGACTTGAAAGGCATTCTCGATGATTGTGACCTATCTCCCAATAGGCCGCTCATCCACATCCGCATCATAGGTCTTGGCATTGCCCTCAGCTAGAAACAGCAATTCCTCTTCATCCAGCAAAGCACCATTGTCCCGAGCTTGTACCAAAGCATCTTATCTCTCGGTAATCAAAGATTCGTGCGTGGACGCTTTGGAGATGTGCGCCTTGCAATGTGTCCCTCACCACCACAGTTATAACATTTGATCGGCTTAGCTTGACCTTGGTTACCATTCCTTCCTCGATTCTGGTTGCCAACATAACCTCTACCGCTCCACCTCTTCCATGATCATATCTGTTTTTCCTGAATCGGTTGCAAACACCATCCTTCCATCTTTAACAAAGTGGCTTGATTGTGTGGGTTAGATGCGCTCGAGGTTGTTGTTGGTTTGTGGGAGAGAATTCATGTTTTGACTAATCTGAAGAGCTAGTTGATTAATGAAGTTACCCACGTGTGCATCGCGATCGCCTTGTTTGAACATAGGATCATGAATGAGTTTGTGATTACCATTACCCAAGGGTATGACTTGTGAAGCTTTGGTTGTGATTCTGATGTTTGAGTAGAAGGCAGTTGAGTCATTAGACGAGCTTGTCTCTCCTCGTTGGTTTTGAACCGATTGAGAATCAATTTTTCAAACATAGCATGTCTCTCATTCTCAAGGAGGAAGGCATAGAGTTGCTCATAGTTTGTATTCTTCAATCCTTTAGTGAGCTTCACAGTGGTGACAAACTTGTGCCATTCGGGATTCATGTTGTTCACAAATTTTGAGTTCAACTGAATGTTAGGCATAGTCATTCCGATGTTCCTCATGTCATTCACTAACTTATGAAATCTCACATAGTACTCATAGACACTCTCATCCGGTTTCATCTTGAAGTGTTCAAATTCGTCATAGAGTTGGGATTCTCTGTCTTCCATAGTTAATTTCAACCTCGAGAGAAGCATCTTAACATTATCCCAAACCGCTTTGCATCGGTGTTGTGATTGATCATCTTGTAGATGTCTTTAGGAAGACCTTGAAGAACAATGTTTGAAGCCTCGATATATGCATCGAATCTCTTTTTCTCCTTATCATCAAGCTCATCATACATTTTAGGTCCGTCCATTCCGTAGAAACGAGTACCATCTTCATTAGTATCAAGTATGTCTCTAGTCGCCTCAACTCGATATGGTCCTTCATCAATGGATTTGAGAATGTTGACACCATATTCCTTTCCAAGGCAAGCATAACTGATTCGTTGAGCCCAAGAATCGTAGTCGGTCGCTCGGCAAGCATGGGTGGACGAGTATCCGACCCAACTGCTTGAACATCCTCCTTGCACGCGGAGATGATAGTAGGAACGTTGGTAGACATGTTAACAGATATACGGATTTTATAACTCTATGATTAAACCGAGAAATAGATTCTTTCACGGGATTTTACTAAATCAAGAGAAAACCGTAAGCAATCACCCAAGTCGCTAGAAGATAATGCACCAAGTCGCTAACACTTAATTCGCTACACCACTAAGTCGCTAGAGTCCCAAGTCGCCAGACAAATGCAAGTCGCTAAGTAGTAACTCGCTAAGGCTCAAGTCGCTAGCAAAATTTTGGCAGCAATTCGCTACTCAAGTCGCTAAAGATAGAAGTCGCTAAAGAGCAACTCGCTACCTCCAAGTCGCTACCCGTAGTGGAGAGTCCACTACTTGTACCGAACTCGCTAGATCTAAGTCGCTAGGTCTAAATCAGAACTCGCTACAAATTTGTAAAGCAAGTCGCTACTAAGAAAGTATTCCGTGTGTTAAGTCGCTAGCAAGAAAAACCACATAAACATCACTTTTCAATCCAAAAACAACCCAACCAAGATGATTCAAGCTTACCAAATGAAAACCTACACACTTGTGATGATTCTAAACATAAAAGTACTAACAAAATCCAAACTTTAACACAAGAAATCAACCAAATGATGCACAAACCACTAAACTTTTTCAAACTCAAAAACCACCTAAAAACTACTAGAAATCAAAAGATGTGCAAGATATGATCTAACCATGGCTCTTGATACCAATTGATGGATATTGGATTTCACATACACATCAAACCATTAACACAAGTGGGATGATAAGTGGAATTCTAGAGAGAGAAAGTTAGAGGTTTAGGGAACTTAGTGAGAGAAAGTGAAAGATATTATTATGAGCTCCAACTCTCTACCTTGGGAGGTAGAGAGTATTTATAGTCTTACATAAAACGCCACACAACGGCCGTGGATCGTGCATACATGGGTAAAGACACCACCTCCACGGTGTTACTTAACAAAATACTACTTAACTAAATATAACTATGACTACGAGCATTTTAACGATTACATATACTTGAGGTGACCGACTCTTTAATACCGGGAATTTCTAATTCCTAACAGAAACAAGGTTAAAAGTTGAATGGAGAATTGAGATGTTGTTGCAAAGGTTCTAAGAGATGAGTTAAAAAGAGAGAAAGGGATAATACATTTAAGCAAAGATGATCACGAAGTGAATAGAGGGGACATAGTGGAAAATGTCTTACCAAAGCAGTTAAAATGAGTTAAAAGTTGTTCATAGTGATTATATTCCAACAAACATGTCGGTTGACTTGCCCCTGGGAACCCACAAAGGGATGCTACCCCTTCACCCCCTATTTATCATGGTGATATAAGACTTGTGGTAACAAGGGAAAGAAGACGGTCGTTTCCAAGACTGAGTTGTGGGAGGTGTGGTTGTGTGCGTGTGTGTGATTTTAGTTTTTATGAGGTATATTTGGATTGTAATGTTGGTTATGTTATTACACTATGTTGGTTGTGTAAAATGTAGAGGGGAGGGGTGAATACGTTTTCATTTTAAAACTTAAAAACTTTTGTATCAAACACTCGATTAAGTGTGACACAATATGAAAAGTGTCAATTATAGATCTACAAAAACTACGAATAATATTAAGTAGATCACCACACAAACATAACATAAGTATCATGCCACAACACAAACCTAGTCAACATAACATAAGCAACAATCCACATAAACATAATGCAAAGATAAATATAAAGTGATAAATGCAAAAATAAACGTAAAGAGATAAGTGAAAGAAATTAAAAACCAGACACGATGATTTATAGTGGTTCGGTCACGAAGCTCCTCTTCACTAATCAACAAGCTCCCTTCTTGGCGGAGAAAACCATACAACGTCGCTTACAATATTTTCTGACACTAAGCTAGATGTCGAGTTCTTCTTCAGGTACAACCAAGCCCATTATGTTTTATGGCCCAACATAACAAACCTTGTGTTTTTTAGGCCTAAACACATAAACCGCGTCAACTTACATTGTTTTCCGACATTAAGCTAAATGTCGAGTACTAATCTAGCTAGTACCAATCTCACTCATGATCTACCCGATCCTCACAAATCACACAAGCTATAAGATCCACATGATCTACACTCGATCTACCTGATCTACTCAAGATCTACCCGATCTACTCATGATCTACCCGATCAACACGATCTACCCGATCTTCACATGATCTACTCGACCTATACATGATCTACATGATCAACTCAATCTACACGATCTACTTGATCAACCTAAGTATGATGACAAGAACTTGATGTATGAGGACATACAAGAAGTATGTAACAAGTGTTACGAGTGCGCTAGATTATAACTACAACACTTTGTATCTTTGTGATACGATGTGTTCTTCTCTTGCACTAGTAGAGGAATGAAGGTGATCACTTGAATGGATGATTTAATCACTCTTAAACAAAGATAAACTAACTACATGATCAAAGAAAGTGGATTTGAGTGGGTGAATAAAGAACAGAAAGTTCTGTGTGAAAGACCTTGCCAAAATGTGTAAAATAGTCCACTATTTATAGAGGCTGAGAAAACTAGCTGTTACAGAAAGACGACACCACTAAATTTAACGGTGCCGTCGGTTATTTAGTGGTACCGTCCTAGACAAAAACGCTCCCATTTTTGTTTTTAGTGGTGAAGGTTTATCTGGGGATGTTTGGAGTCGTTTGGGAAATAGTTGTTTGGATTTTTAAACTTACTTTTTCTAAATAAAACATTTCTTTATAATTCAAAAATAATTTATAAAATGTAATTTTGACAAAAATGTTTTGTCACATTTAAAAATGTAAAGTTTCAAATAAAAAAATTATTTCTTTGAAATTCCATCGAGTTTAAATTTGTTTGTTGATACCTTAAGTGATTTACGTCAGAATAGAAATCTACGACCATGTTGAAGCATACTTGAGACTTCAAGAGATGTTGATGTAAGTATGCATTGATGATTTGTGTTTACAAGTAACTTGCGCATTTTACGTTATGCATTACAAGTTACATGTTTGTCATTATTAAAACCGAAGAAACCGTTTAGTTTAAATATCGTAATATTTGCACTAACAATCTCCCCTTTTTTTATGATAACAAATATATAAACCGTGACACACAGTAAAATGTAAAAGTTACTTGTTTACACTTCCTTCTCCCCCTTTTGTCGAAGAAAAAAGGATGTTCAACCCGTAAGATGGTTGCTTTGAGATTTCCCTTCTCTTCTCCCCTTATTACAATACCTTCCTTTCTTCCCAGAAAGGTGAGCTTGCATCATCCTAGTGAAGTCTTCTATCACCACTGTTAGAAAGACTCTGTGTTATGTATTTGTTGATACAGAAGTTGGGCGTTCCTTGTTTGGACTCCGGTTCTCGTATCAATTAGACCTTGATGCTTGAGACTTGCAAGACTAAGTAACAGAAACACCGTGAGGCTTATCGCGGGATTATCTCCACCATTATCCTCCGGCATGAGAGTAAGTAATCGGTTTTAGGGTTTAGTGGAGACTTAGGTTTTAAGATCGCATACTTTAATGAGGGTCAGAAGATGATATATACACACGAAATCCTTGTTGTTTCAGGTTCTCAACCTTCGTGTATCGCCTAAGTCGGTCAATCAATACATATCTCATAAATAAGAGATATCCGATATCCAAAACCATAAATAACTTCGGGTTTGGGCCTTCGGAGCCCAAAACCGCATAAATCGGTTAGCCCATTCAGACAAGCTGGCTCATTACTATATGTCATCATGTCCCCCGCCTAGTATGCTAGGTGAAACCCCACGATGCTAGACTAATAACCAAGCTCATATATTCCTCAAGACGCGGGCGGAGAAGCTTTCAAAGATTTCCGCCTTAAAGAAGATACGGTGAATTCAAATAAAATAATATGTCAAATACATCCCTCGTAGAAACGTGGGAAAGTGAATGGAAAGTGTGCCACGCCACAACTCCTATCCACACGCTTGGAGAGTGGGGCCCACATGTCAAGCATCGCATGGATGTGGAACCCCTATATAAACTATCGCCCGCTTTTATCAGTGTTTATCACGAAAAAAATCATTTCCGCCATTGTTGAAAAGCTCGAAATATCAACCAAGAAAACCTTAATCTTTCAAAGGTAACAGCGTGTGCACACACCAACCCTGATCATGGTTCTTGGATTGACTGACTTTGCATCCGATATAACCCAGGATGAACTTCGTGAGTTCACTTCGAATTATTATATCCCCTTTGCGCTACATCCGGTAGTTCCGCCGCAAGCAGTATCGATATAGCAGCGATTTCCACGGAAGGAAAGTGGGGATATACACACGTTTTCTAACCGCCGAATCAACGCTGTGCCCATCTCTTTATTCTTGAAGCGGCGATTATATTACTATAAGCGCCTTGCCACATATCCCAACCGCATCAGAGTAGGTGTAGCAAAATAACCAACTTCGAGGTTAATTGCCGTTGTTGGCGATTAACCCACTATCTATCTCTTTCGCTGCTTTACCATACAACGTGGTCAAACGGGTGGGTTTCATTTGCTAAGCTTGTGTCACCGCAATGTTATACCTTATAAACTAGACCAGCTTAGGAACCGGAGAGAAAAATTCTTTGGGTTGATGAGGCGGTGTTCCCTTGGCGTTTTGCCTTCTATACCCAAAGTTTGCTACCAAGGATGAGCCTCCCCGAACATACAACGCCGATGATGCGGAAACGATAAACGCTAATCGTATTCCCATTAATTCCTACCCGGGAATTTTTGGTGCACATGGGCATCGGTCAGAACTATTTCGATAGGCCTCGATGAGGTGCCAACCTTCTTAGACGCGATGACCGTGGTGGGTGCTCGCCCTTCATACTTTTGCTTTATTAATGTGAGCCTTTCTTTTCACCTTTGTACTTTATATAACTTGTTTTTGTTTTTTTCTTGCTGCGCAGAGATGGATTTGTTCAAATAAGTGCAATTGGCGAAACCTCGCTAGGTTACCGTGGGGGTGCGCCTTTGAGAGAGGGAAGTCCCTATTCGAAGCTATCAAGGCGCACCATGGAGATGTACCGGAGGAACCGGGATGGTTCTTCCGATTCGGCCAAGGTAACTCCTCGCGCCTGTTTCAGTGGTATATACTCCGCCGTGCGCGCAGCTTTCACGCGAAACTTAATGGAGAGTGGAAGTCGAAAAGTTTAAAGTGCCAAGGGCCGCAAGCAGGGCGCTCGGTGATGATGGCGAGGTCATCTAGGAGGAAACGCCATGTCATTCATGACGTGGAGTCATCATCGATGAGTCACGCCTCCGAATCGAGTACTCCTCCAAGTAAGTATTGTCGCCAAAACACTTAGTGCATCCTTATTTTTTGTATAAAATAATCATAAAATTTTTGTTTGCGTGCGTGCAAGTGTTGAAACCGCCGAGTACTGGCTGGCATTTCGTGGAGACGCCACCAAGGCTAGTCCTATTTAATCGACTCTCTCGGCCAGAGGGACCAAGCCGATCCATTGGCATCTGGGATGTGTCGATGGACCAACTGTTGAGGAGCTTGGTTTGGTCACACTGTGCTGCATTGCCAGTTCTATGAAACTAAAGTCAATATATGATGGGGAGAGTAGCCGTGAGCGCCATAAGGACAAAAGATTGCGCTCGGAGGCACGCGGCGCAGCGCTGAGGTAGGCGGGCGAGCTCTATTCTCGAAACTGCCGGAGAAAAGATGTCATTGTTGATCCGTGGGCCAGAGCCGCGTCTGCGCTGAGGATTACAAGGCCGCGTCAAAGGCGCTAAGTATTTGGAGGAGGGGAAGAATGAACACTTCTCTGGTTGGGAGAGTTTCGTGCAACCTGGATGGAATGCCGCGATAGAGAGATGAAACTTCGCTAAGCTCGATTGAGTAATGCGAAGAGCAGATCCTCGCCTTGTTTCCACCATCGCGCCGGCGTGGCTCATCGCCATGGTTTGCTTTGCCGCGCCAACACTTTGGAGTCCCGAGAGGTAAATGACACCTTCGGGAGTAAAAGCAGTGCGCATTGGCTGGGTGTGGGCAGCCAGAGGAGAGCCATGAGGGTGGTTTTGAAAGTGCGCCACACATGCCTCGGTACAATGAGCATGCCTATGAGGATCTTGTTGCCGCGATGAAAAGATGAAAATATTGAGCTTCCTCGATTGTTTCAGTTGGAGCGCCGACCAAGATTATCCCATAGGTGATTATGGAGGGATTAACCTTGGCCCGCCACTTGCCGATGATGAAGTGGAGCTCCATTTTTGAAGCGATGAGTCGCCAAATAAGTAGTGCCTATCTTTGCTCGCTTCCCGCACACATCCTAAACCCTTTGCTGGAGAAGGAAATTCCTTTGAAGGAATCCTAGAAGCCCATGCTATGAGGCTTGCAAAGAAGAAGGGGCGGAAGGGAAGGCCATTTTGTGGTCTTGGCGCAAAGGTGATCTCTCTAGATTCGGGCGGTACCGTTAGTGGCAACAATATCGCTGCCAGATTCCACCTATAAGAAACCGAAGAGGCCGGGACGCCGCCAACCGTGTTGAGAGCTCACATCTTAGGCGCTTGTAATAGTATGTAGGCCATAGCTTTTAAATATCCTTTTGTAAGAACTCGTGGTTCATAATAAAATTTTCCTTTGGTTGAAGGTGTGTTGATCTCAATGTGGTTGCACTTATAATTTTTGTACTTAGTTATCCGCCTTTGCATGAAAATGTTCTTTGTTGTTTAAGAATCAAACGGTTGTATAAGCGCGAAGAATATATGAAGTCCATAATCATGTATGAAAGTCATGATCTTGAAACATAATTTCTAAATACTTGTGTCATAATCGTGTATGGTGTGATATGCAGCGTACTGTAAATATCATATTAAGGAGTCAAGAGTCTTGATTCCTAGTTTGTTAAATGCACACAGTATGCATTGTTGCACATCCATCGTGGAATGCGCATTAAACTTATTCCAACGTCTTGAAGATAAGGTGTTTAGCAAGGATGCATGATCCAATTTTGATGGGTTTGCAACCCTCTTACTCAACGAGTTATTTAGTAGGTTTACTCATCCTTTTTACCATCGTGGGTTTAGTAAGTGCATGCACGCCATGTAGGAAAAAGATAATATAACAACAATGTTGAGACATAAATAAGCTGTAAATAACAAATTGAAATGTGTCGCGGAGTTAGCTAGAAACCGCGACGTTTTATTAATACTTGCAAGTTTTGTAAAAGAAAAGACATATGCCTAAGTAAAGACGTAATGTAAATACACGGATATTTATTAAGCACTATACTAAAGTGCGGTGGTGTTCTTGGCCGGCCGCGGGTCGCCCTAAAGATAACATCGCTTGAGATTACAGATGTTCCATGCGCGGTAGCTCACGCACCATCCATGTCACGCAGCCTTGTACGCCTCTTCCTAATGCTTCAATGACCTCATATGGTCCTTCCCACTTCGGTCCCGCTTTTCTTGTATCTTCGTGATGGCCTCGCATCATTGGTGCGATATACAAAGTCACGGTCAATGAGGTGCTTCAACCTTAGCATCATAGTATCCTTTCCTTTTGACTTAACTCGCCGCAGATATCTGCGCAAGATTCGCGCTTTCTTCCAACAGATCCAAGTCAATGCCTATATTCATCGCCATTGGTTGTAACATTAACTTCGCAAGATAATAGTTGGCATCCCAATTTTGGCCGGTATGACGGCTTCGTCCCCATAGCGAGAAAGGAGCGCCTCCTGCAAGTTAATTTTGATTGTCGCGCGCGGCGCACAAGACATGCGATAACTCCTCCACCCACCTTCCTTTGTGTTTGTTTGCGCGCTTTAATTCCTTCAAACTTCGATTTGCACGCCGACTAAACCATTGGTTTGTGGGTGTTTAACCGACGCCGGCCGCAATATTTAGTTTTTCGCACCATTCCTTGAAAGCGTTGTCATAGAATTGTTTTTCGTTGTCCAGATGATTTCCCAAGTAATCCAAACGCATACGATATTTTCCCCAAACAAACCATTTTACGATTTCCTGTGATTGCTCGGGACCGCTTTGCTTCAATCCACTTGGTGAAATAGTCTACGCCACTATAAGAATTTCAACTCGCCGCAGCAGGTGCGGGCAAGAATGTCGATACCCCATTTATAGAATGGCCATGGTGACGTAATAGGTGTTAGCTCCCCTGTGGTTAGAATGGGTGCGGCCTGGCGTCGCCACACTTTCTTATTAAGTCCCGCCACGGTGCATCGTAGGCCGTAGTATCCCGGCCCGCCGCCAACGTGGTCCCGAAGTGCATGCTACATGAACCGCGATCTCTCGAGTACGACCGCTTTGAAGGGTCCGACACATCAAGCCATGGTTGTAGAAATGAACGCCATATAGTATACCGTCTCCGGTTCAAACCTCTCGTGATGTGCGCCGTAATCGCTCGGGCCCTTCGCTTCCCTTCGGGAAATACGCCCTTACTTATAAACTCGACTATTGGAGTCATCCATGTAGGACCTTGCTCCTTTATCACCGTGGATATTTCAATCTCGGAGATGGACTTGCTCTTTAAGCTTCCACCAATACTTGTTTTGACAGTGCGCAAAGCTTGTGGATGCAATCTTGCTCGCTGCATCCGCCTTTCTCGTTTCCCTCTAGGGACTTGTTTGATGGTAAACCTGTCAAAACCTCGGATTAGTGACTTGGTCTTGTCGAGATATTGAATCATGTTTTCCTCTTTAGCCACATACTCTTCAACACATGGTTGGCTACTAGCCGAATCCACATTTGCTTCTAGGTTGCTGCCCATTCGAAAGCCGCATGCGTAATCCGTTAATTAGGGCTTCATATCACTTCGTTGTTTGTGGTCCGGAATTCAAAACGCAGCCGCTGTAAGTGAATTCCATTCCTTCTAGACTGCGGAGGATAAGGCTCATACCGACTCATCCACGCATGAAGATCCATTCGTGAATAGGATCCATGGTTCTTGTAGTTCCACCTTGATTTCAAGGTGCATCATCTGTCCTTTTGATGATGAAGTATGCTAGTATTCGCCCCTTAACCGCAAAGGCGGGTCTCAGAGGAGATGTTATGCTCACCTAGCAACACGCCCACTTTCGTAGTCGTCCCCGATGCATCCGTTTGGAGATGATTTGCTTGATAGGTTGGTCTCGCGGATCACCGCTATTGCGCCAGTACATGTAGTCTTTGGCGGTGAATATTAATGCTAGGACCAACTTCTCCATTGCGCTATAGTTAACCTCCGTTTTCTTGAGTGCTTTTCTTACAAAATATACCGTGTTTGTATCAATTTATCCGCCGCATATCACCCATGAGTCACCTGCAGATAAGTACATAATTAATTTTTCCTTCAAGGGCGTGACTAGCGTAGGGAGCTTGCTAGGTGTTGTTTAAGTCAGATAAAAGCTTCTTCGCCTGTAGTCCGTGAAAATATCCCTTTTTGTACACTTCTTGGCGCTGAAGAGGGGAGTTCCACGATTTGGATAAGAATCGCTCAAACCCGCTAGTTTTCCATTCAGATCGGACTTCTTTCACCGCGGCGTGAAGGAAGTTGATGACGTACCTTCATTTTTCTCGGACATGGTTTAATGCCATCGCTCATCAAATATCCCGTAGAACATGCCTTATGTAGCGCCAAAGGTTCATTTCTTAGGATTTAACTTCATGTTGATCTCTCAGAGTGTCTTAAATGTCTCTTCAATATCGCCAAGCACCAATTGCCCCTCAAGATGGCTTTTTATGACAAGGTCGCCAATAAACCTCTAGGTTGCGCCCACCTGCTTCAAATGCGCTATCTACCAATCGGCCGGTAGGTGATGCGCTCTTTTCAAGCCAAAGGGCATCTTAGTATAACAATAGACGCCTTTGGCTTGTATGAAAGGCCGTTTCCTCATCTTTAGCCATCCGATTTGGTGGTATCCTTTGTATGCGCCAAGAAGCATTTTATGGGTATCCGCACAAAGATTCTATCTTCCAGCCTATCTCCGGTAGGGTAGGAGTCTTGTGGACATGCTTTGTTGAGATCCGTGAAGTCTCACGAACATCCGCCAACTACCGCCGCTTCTTTTGACCATCACTAGTTGGAAAGCCACCATGGTAATAGACTTCTCCCATGATACCGCATCCACAAGTTTATGTACTTCGCCGGATTGCTTGTGCGCCGCTTAGAGCCCGACCGCTTCTTGTCGGTTGACTAGGGAGTATCCTTGTCGGATTCTCGCCTTGTGTTCTGAATCGAAGCGGCACACCGGTCGCGTTTTTGGTTCCCATGCAAAGATATCCGCATTCTTTGCAAGAGTGCGCGCACATGGCTGCCCTCGCCATTATCGACATCGATCCCCGACGATACTTTGCTCGCTAATCGTGATGAATTACACCCTCGTGTTTGATACTTTAGTTAAGGCCACTTAAAATGTGTGCCGCCTCACATGTAATCGCGGTTACATTCTAGGTGGTACTGGTGGTATTGTAGAGAGTAACAATGCCTCCATCGGGAACTTGAGCATTCCATGTGCCGTAGACGGTATCGCTACAAGCATGGCCGATATCCCCGTCTTCCAATAATTCCATTGTATGGCTTAAGGGACGGATCACCATAAAATTCATCCAGCCGCCGCTGGAGTGCCTTTATTACCAACATTGACTAGTAGGCTTATTTGTCCGGGCCATATCTTTTCTCCCAGTAAACCAGTCAACGACGCCATGATCGGCTTTAATCGACCAGATCTCGTGTCGCAGTCGCTGAAACAATGTTCATAAATTATATTTTATGATGCTCCATCAACATACATGCGTGGATATCGTGACCAAGTAATTCTCAATGGTAGCGGTTCTACCATGCGTTGTCGCGACGAGTGGGAAAGAGATTTCGCTTCCACATGAAAAATTTTGGTGATCTTACGCCTAGTCATTATTTGCCATGATTGTATCATAGGATGGTATCGACCTTATCTTTGGGTGCTTCTTTGTTCCCGATCTTTTGCTTATCTTTCCCTTCCTTGATGTTCTTAACTAAATGGTCCATCGCCTTATTTTACTAGCTTGTCATTAGTTGGCGCCAGTGGACACACTCATTGGTGGTGTGGCCCTACGCCATGATAGTGCGATATCCGGATTCCCAGCGCCACTCTTCGGGGTCGCATTGGTGAGGGCCTCCGGAAGTTCAGCGCCTTAAAGTCAACGAATATCTCCTTTGGAGTCTTGGTTGCTTGAGGTATATTTGTCATTATCTCGTCGGCTCCACGCGCGGTAGTTCTTGTTGCGGTTGCTACTCGGTCAATGGATTGTCTCTAGGTGTTCTTGTGACCTATAGTTTGAGTAGCCTTTCTTCTTGTCCTGGCGGCGGCTTCTCCCTTATATAAGGACCTTGTGCATTTCATAAGTTCATCAAAGGTTTGGGGACCTTGTCGTTCGACCTTTTGATGAGTTGATTATTGATCCCGTTCATGAACCACGAGATCTTTAGTATTTCGGGCATGCCTTGACATGTATGCACTCATTTTTGTAGCGCTCACGTAGCGCTTGTAGATTCCCCGGTGATGTTTTACCACAGCAGGTTCGATAGGGTTTTGGCGCTTCTTCCTTTGAGTGAAGTTGAAGCGGCGCATTCCGCAACTCTTCAAAGCCATCAATGCTTACCGTGGAAGCTTCTTGAACGATTTAGCGCATTTCCACTAATGTGGAATTGAACATGTGGCACCACGCGGTACGTGGCCAATTTTCGATAGTAGCGGTGATTGAAATTTTTAGGTGATCGTCCGGATCTGTTCCATCGTAGAGTTTCACATTGGCGGGCATGCGCTTCTCTTATCTTCACGGTCGATGCGGCCAGAGTGAGCATCCACCTTTTGGCGCGCGGGGAAGAGACATATCTTCCTCCTCACGGTGGTCGATATCTTCCCCAGACTTCGGTGTCCTGTTACTGTCCTCGTTGTCCGGAATCACCGGAGACGAGCCTCCCCTCTTTAAACTGGCGCTGCGCCCCTCGAATCCGAGCTTGAAGAGCTTTCACTTGGGGGTGTCGGTGTCCCAAGTGCGTCATGGACCTGGCGGCTACAAGCCTAAGCGTGGACATTGGTCGCCGCGTCCCATCTGTATTCTTCCGGAATCTGCAGTCACCGCTTCATCGTTCTCAACTCTCCTCCGATTACGGTAAACCGGGGCGGCGGCCATCTTTCAGTAGCCTCTCCTCGATGAGCGATGGGGATGTATACGTGTCAAAGTTTAGTCGGGACTGCGGGGCTGACTCGACCTCTTTTCGCCTCCTCTTGCATGAGAGGCGTGAAAGGTTTTGTAGTTTTGAGACACGATTGCCGTGCTAGTTGGCCGACTCCTTCTAAGCGGGTAATGCATTTCCTGGCCCGGACCCCTTTGTTTGGAGAGCGCCCGGCGTTTTGTGAGGTCCTTTTACCCACCGAGGTGGTGGGGAGTGGTAAAAAGTCGCAAATGGATCTTCTGGCCCGGTGGTTGTTGTGGTGGCATGGGTTGTCCCCATGAGTGGTTCCATTTGTCGTGAAGACAGTGTCGGGCGACCCTTGGTTTCTGGTCACAGGTTGTTCCGAAGCACGCTTAGAAGGCGATCCACTGGCTGCTTTTTCCCTTTAAGTCACTATGCGATCGTTGGCTTAGGTTTCCGTGCTTTGTCATTCTAGTTCTTAGTGATTGGTCCCACGGATGGGCGCTTGTTGATACAAAAGTTAAGCGTTCCTTGTTTGGACTCGGTTCATTATCAATTAGACCTTGATACTTGAGACCTCCGCACTAAGTAAACAAAAACAGATTAGGCTTATGGGTAGGATTATCTCCCGCGATTATCCTCCGGCGTGAGAGTAAGTAATCGGTTTTAGGGTTTAGTGGAGAGTTAGGTTTTAAGATCGTACCTTTAATGAGGCAGGATGCCCCTATATACACCACAAATCCTTGTTGGTTTCGTGTTCCCCAACCCGTGTATCCCGCCTTAGTCGGTTAATCCATAAATATCTCATAAATAAGAGATATCCGATATCCAAAACCATAAATAACTTTGGGTTTGGGCCTTTGTGAGCCCAAACCGTTACCGGGTTAGCCCATTAGTACTGGGCTCAGTTACTATACGTCATTAGTATTCAAATAACCCTGAGCTCCCCCTAGCTCAATGCTCCCCTATGAGAATTGTATCCCTTTCTATATTTACCTTTGTTTCTAGCGAATCCATGGATCAAATTCTTACAAAGGCTTTTCCTATATCAAGGGTTAGCTACGTGCAACATAATATTTAACAAAATAGGACAATCATTATAGAACACATAGTAAGACATGCAAGGGTTAAATTATGTTAAGACATAGCTACCTAAAAGTGTCACACCCCCAAATTACCTATTTTGCAGCGGAATGGAATTCCTGGGGATTGACTGTCATAGCATCACAATCACAGTTATATTGAACGACCAAAAGTGTCGTTTTAGAAACACATCGTTTGATATTTATATAAAATATACAGAGTTACAAAATAGGTCCCAAAAGTTGATAAAGTTTGCGGAAATATAAGTTTATTACAAGTCCAAACGATGTTTTGAAAAGAAAACCATAATATACAATGATACAAATTCGGCGACTCTATGAGGTTCCTTAATCGCGTGCCATGATGCGAATGTCTTAATTACCCGAAAATACATTGCTAAAACGGTCAACAATAATGTTGGTGAGAAATCATAGGTTTATGAAAAATAATTTATCTGACCACACAAGTATAGACCATATATGACTAACATGCCACATAAAAATGTTACAATTGCTATAAGTCCATGACAGAAACTAGATCGATTATGATGTTCGCCAGAGTGTTTGCCAAACAACTCAAATGATGATATTAAATGAAATGCATCCGTTTAACCAGTTGGAATCCACCAACCGGATGGAGGAGTCACCCTCGATAGATCTATCCACTCACCCTCGCACATGAAATTAACGGTTCATGTTATATAATGGGGACATTCAATTGGCATGAGGTAACTTAAGCAATGTAATGAATTTGATATACTTGGTATCGTGATAAAAATGATGTGCAATGTATTCTCCCAAGTAGGTTTGAAAATAAGTATAAGCGTATAACGGGGGCTATGAAAACTCACTTGATGAATTGATGCGATGACAAAGTGTGTACACCGAAATGTAGCGTGAATCTCAAAACTCGACCTATTATGAATGATATGATACATAATAAGTTATGATGTAATATTATGCATGCAATTCGGATGATATCTATACCACTTATGAATTTTTTTGAAAATAATATTTTAGATCAAAAATATAATCTTTTAACGTCTTGACCATTTTTAAATTACTCCACTTGTAATTACGTGTAAATGATATCCGACGATAATCATTTAGTGATTTATTAAGAAATTATAACTTTTAATTAGGTAAAATAATGTTGTTGAAATATTCATGAAAGTGACAAAAGGCCTCTAAAGCTAGTCGTAAAATGGTGCACATCGAGTATTAGGAAACGCACTCAATGGTTTTGGGAAGCTTGTATCATTATCTCAAAGTTTTAGTAAATGAGTTTCCATCCTAAAGGTCTCGAACATAAAGATAAATATAGGTTAAGTATGGTACTTGTGTCCCAAAATATAGTTTAAGGATGGTTTTCGGCAAATGTTTGAGTAACCGTAATTAATTCATTACAACTCCGCTAGTCAAACGATTAGGACATTTTGGAAAATCTACTTGGCAAACTCACTTTTACTAGAAGACTTTACTTTGTAAAAAGTACTACATCAATGTTAAAACAATACAAAATGGTCACTTATTTTAGTAAAACTTGCCTATTAGAAATTGACTAGTTTTTCTTATTTATTAAAGTTACGACAACTTTTTGTAGCGGGTATAATTTAATCGTTACAAATCCGTTTTCTACGTTTTATATGTCCTTAGCTTTGTATCAAAATATACTAATATATTTTGATAGGTGACATAATTTATAGCACTTAAGTTTCATTTTGACTCGTACAAAATAAATATAGCATGCTGAAATTTCGAGGAAAATTATAGTTTTAAATTATTAACGAAAATTCATAACTTCTTAAGTTATAGCTCGTTTTAATCCGTTCAAGCTGACCCGCGTTTTGTTTTTAAAGTGTATTTTCTAAATATCTAGGCCAAAAATTTTTACCTACTGTCGGATTTTCCAGATTTTTAAAATAAGGACAGACCCTTTCGCAAACTTGTCGAAAGAGTTTTTCTCGTAAACCTATTCTAACCCATCCAAAACAACTCCGAAGCTATTCTAATCCTACCATACACCTTCTTAGGGTGTCATGGGTTCCTAGACATCACCAAAAGTGATTTATAACAAGGAGTTATTATAGGATGACTAATATATATATAACTCTTAAAATCAAAGAAAAGTGGTATAAACCTCATGAGACTTGCATGTTTTCTCAAATGAAATGAAATGACCATAACAATGAATATGAAATAAAAACATGAATATGAATGCTTACAAGTAACTTGATGAGGTTTAAGGACAATGGATTTTTCCTAATCACTCAAGGTTTGCCATTAACAAAACCTTAACAACAGTAGATGCATAGAGTATATAAATACTTGTATTATGTAAAAATATT
>OU343224.1:15877198-16082588 GCA_910596185.1 Chrysanthemum makinoi
AATTGGAACATACCTTAGTAGATAGGGGTAAACTTGTGTGGTAGCCATCATAGCTCTAAGTAGAAGCACGCTATCATCTTCATCTCTCCCGCTTAACTATTGATCCTAAGCTTCCTCGAGAGCCATATCGTGATTCCAAAGCGTATGTTCCCAAGCGGTTCTTCATCAAAAGTTGTGCTCAATCAAACTCTTCCATGATTCCTCCATAGCTACCATACAATAGGTTCTTGGTTCATCATCAAACTTCAACGCGCCAGATCAACCTCGATAAACTCTCTTGAGCAACCAAAGCTATTGTTTCAGATGATAGGAATTTCTTTGAGCTCTAGCTTTGGTTTCAGTCATCTGTTGCTTGATATTTAGCAAACACGCATTCCCTTGCAAAGTGTCCAGTCTTTTGACAATTGAAGCATTCAATTTTGGATTTGTCAAAGTGATTCCTTGTTTTGGTTTGAAGTCAATGCATTTTCCTATCTTCTTCATATACTTCTTGATCCTTGCAGTGATCATAGCAACTTGCCACCTGATATCAATTTCTTCTAGAGCATCCTCTTCAATCTGTGAAAGATCTTCTTCATAAGTGGCGGGTAAGCTTGCGTGCAAAGAAAGAGCATACAACTTCATCTGAGGAGGATGGTTGGTGGGCTTTGCTGAGCAAAGGTGGGGGTAGAGAATAGGAAGAAGCTTGTACTTTGAGCAGCAGTACTTTGACTAGGAGGTACTTTTGGTGGATCTTGCCGCTCTTCGAGATGACAAAGGCATCTTGTGAGATTTGGGCTGGTTTGGCCATTCAACTCATGCTCATACACCTTCAGATGATTGTAGAGATCATCAAAGTCCATAACATCCAAACCGGTTGTCCTCGATCATTGTAGCAATCACATGTCATGTCGATGGCGAACTCATAAGAACTTTAGATTAGCATCTTCAACCAAACCTCTGCTTTGTATAACTCCGGCATATTGAGAAGGTTTTGGAATCTGTCATAATCGGCATCAAGGCCTTCTCTTTCTCCAACGATGAATGTTTCAAATTCTTTGCTTCAATGATTTATGTGCATCTTCTTGGAAGCATCATTACCTCCAAACCTTGTCTTGAGAGCGGCCCAAAGTTGCTTTGCATCCTTAGCATCATGGAACTTGAGTAGATGACCATGCGGAATGGCGGGACAAGAGAATGTTGAGTGCCTTCTCTTGATTCCTTATTGTTCTTGTGGGTAAGACCGCCTTAGGTGCTTTGGGTTGTCGAGGATATCAATAGGTTCTCGGAATGACTTCATTACCATTGACAATTACATTCCACGATTGCATGATGCGTAATACAGTAATAACTTCATCTTCATGCTCCATAGTTGTACTCTCCTTCTTGATGATAGGTATCTTGAGTGAGGTGATGGATGGTGGTGGAGCGACTTAGGTCGACATCTTTAGGTTTTGTTAACTAGGTTTAGGTTTCTTCTTGTAGTGAGTTTCCACACAAGCTCGTACCACTTTGTTAGATCGATGTACTCTAACCAAACTAACTTAAATAGCTTGTTAAGGGTTTAATAACCTCGGATAAATCCTAAGTTATTAACAATGAAACGAGCAAACTCTATGGTATCACGGAATTTACTTAACAAATCTAAGAAGAATATAACTTTAACTTTCAACGATTTTATTAATAACTCTAAATGCTTGTTATGCGGACTCTTAAACAACACTAATAATATCGAACTCTCTAAAACTCTAATAATACTTGTGAACTCGTTTACTCTAATGCCAATCTAGGGGTCCTTTTATAGGCTCAAGGGTAACCCTAGTCGGTTTACAATTTGTATCCTTGTACAACAAGTAATCTAAACAAAGAATATTCTAGAATTACAAAGCTTTCCATAAACAGATATAACAATTCTTTAGCTGCGGTACTTTTGAATTCGATCAACTTTGACTTTGACTTCTTTCTTTTACTTTGACTTTTTTGCTGTCATTCTTCAGCACTTTCATATCCCAACAATAATCCTAATTTAGGACAACATTTATATGAAACATTCATATTATTTTATGGTTATAATGTATTAGAATTTGTAGATTTGTATAAAATTACATAAACTATTAAGAAATAACATTAGAGTGGGATCTTAAGATCCCGATCCGATCTTACGATCACGATCTTGCAAAGACGAAAATGATCCTGGGTAGGATCCCGATCTTGACAACCTTGCCTAATATCACTCAACTAGTCCATATATTTTAAAAGACGATTAAGAAGATGACATGTCTTACAAAATATCCTAACAAAGGCAAGCACAATGTTCAATTTCGTGTTTGAGATTTAGAGGTTATTTGGTTTAGATGGTGCATTTTATGATCTCTTGGATGACATCTTTGTTTGTTGAGTAGTTACATGTTATATTAACATGATTTTATTTTCTGATGCCAAGAGATGCCCTAATGTGAAACAGTGTAGAATATGCTACATTGAAAGTGTTTCGAGAATGCTCCTTTGCATGTTTTGGGAAAAGAATCTAGTTAAGGTTACATACTGTTAATACAAATAAGCCGTAAAAAAGTTTATTTATACGTTACGATCTTCTAATGTTTTGTCGATAACAAACGTAAAATCATTTTAAACGAAACAAATAAAATACATAAATAGTTTGATTCAATAGTTTCCTAACACACTTACGTTTTCACATAAAACACTAAAACAAGTATAAGTGATTTTATGTCTTAGAGATACATATGTACAACAACTAGTGTTTACATATTGGGCTAACATATGCTTAACCAAGTATATACTAAAATGGGTAAAAACAAGTTTATACTAAAATTGGTAAAAACAAGTATATACTAAATGGGTAAAAAACTAGCAAATGGTATTGACCCATAACCCATGGTTTTGTCCAAACCACTTAGCCAAGTTCAATGTATTCTAGAGATACATTGTATCTAAAAACCCATGGATCAACCCATAACCCATGACCCATGACCCATAACCAAAAATACCCATGGGCAAAGAGGAGCGTCCCACAGATCCCTAACTTTATGTTAAAGGGTAGGCGACGTTGTGTTAGGTGTGGTTCGCCTTGGTGTGAAAGAACTCGGTATTTAGCTTTGTACCGAGGTGTAGCGCGACGTTGTGAGGAACTTCTCCACCATAAGGAGTTGGTGTAGTGTTTACTGAACTCGGTAGGTTTTCGGGGGTGGAGTAGGGCAAGGAAGGTGTCCTTGTAGCCGAACCACTATAAATACTTGTGTAGTGGTGATGTGCTTCTTACTCTTTATCTTTCATTACACGTTTATATATCTATCTATCAACGTCCAACATAAACAACCAAATAGATTGACATAAGTCAATCTAAATATTTAAAAGGAAGTTTTAAATTGGTAAAACTATTCAACCCCCCTTCTAGTTTTCCACAATTGACATCAGAGCTTCGTTACCAAGTTTCTTAGAGTATGTTGTACTTTAAAAACTTGATACGATCCGCGTATGTTTGAAAACTACAAAGAAGGATTTTTTTTGTCATATTTTAAAAAAATAATTATTATAATGTTTATTTTTGGACAATGATAGAATGCTCTAACATTTTCCTTGTTAAGCATTTTCCATTCTTGGATTTGGAGTCACCAAGAAGATCATGAAGAATCTATCTAAATATTTCTTTCCGCAAAAAGAATGTTTAGTGTTGTCCTTCTCACAACATGAATCTGGAGATTCCAAGAAAATCACAAAACATTTCATCTAAATACTTCTTTTCTTAAAAAGAATATTTAGCAAAGGTATGATCGCTAATAATTTACTTTTTATTTTATTATTATTAAAATCTTAGTCGCATGATTTATATCTATTAGTAATTACTGAAGTAGTTATCCATATTTTAGTCATCATCAAAAGTAGTATTCTTCGACTAATGTGTATATACTACATTACCAACTCGTAATAATGATATCTTGGTTATTCGATAGCCTCAATCATTATTCATCACAAAGGGTTTATTGACACTTCATCTATGTCAATAAATATCCATGTGAAACTTCTTATATTATGATAAAATGGGATTTTATTATAATGTTTGAAAAGCTTCCCAAGAATAATGACTAATTCTTAAAAAAGGAACCTCGTCTAATAGGAATAGTATTAAATCTTCAAAACCTCAAACCACAAGTTTTAGAGCCTTAACATCAAAACACTAGGCTTTTTAGAACTCCCAAACCAAAGTTGTCAAGGAATGTTTGAGTGACTTTTTCTTTGTCATGTTGGATCCCTTCGTTTATAGCGGATCCCAAATGAGAGGGATCCGTGAGATCCGTGCAACAAGAAAACGATATAAGTTAAATAATGATCCTTTGTGGATGTTCCACAATTATACTCACCTCAAAGACTCACCCGAACAAGAACTTCAGTGCTTCGTTCATAGGAGCAATTTGATCATTCCTCACAAGTTTAACAATCACTTGTGTAAGTACAATCTTCACTACATTGTTAATTTAATTCCTTGATTTCTAAGATTACAATTTCTTCATCTTTAAGAGTTGGGTTCAAATAGGTTTATCATAATTTGTCACCACATTGTTTTCTAAGATAATCTAAATCAAAGAATTAACATTGTTAATACAAATTAAACACATTTCTTGAACTCAACAAAGATGATGAGAGAAAAATTGTGATCAAACCCTCTAGGTTACTGATAACGCTACACGCGTCGTTCGGGGTCAAAGGAACTTCCTTTTCGTCGAGCAAGTTTTTCAACACCCTAGGCAGTGAACCTAATCGTTGTAGTGTAGTATTAGGGTAAGCCACGGGAATTGATATCGTTCTATAGGGGAATAGGAATGCTAGTGAGGAGTTACTACGCTAAGGTTGGGGTTGAGGAAGATTATTTTTGTACTTTTTATATTTTTTAGGAAATGGAAATGCGAATCTCGAGGTTTGGATTTGGGGTTGGTATTTCTACCGATTGCTCTATTATCAATTATCTAATTAACTAAGTTGAGGGGTAGTCTATGTCTAATTAATGTGTGCTCGTATGATAGTTTAAGAATGCGTTTACTTAGGTTGTATTACTCCTTAATTATCTCCTATTGATGGTTGAATTGTCGTCCTTATTCCTAATGCGTTGTGTGTTCTAAGGTAGTAGGGTATGCGTTTATCCCTAACTCTTTGAAACTACCAAAGGGTCTCGTCTACAAAATCTCTAGGATTTATAAACTCTAACTCTAAGGTACTCTTTGGATGGTTTAGCCTACAAATACTCTAGGTGTTATAGTCTAAGGTTCACAAATATTAATCAAGCATTAACTACACAACGAATGACCTATCGCATTACTAGATCATTAACAATTAAGATAAGAGACAACCTATCAATATTCAATAGTTAAGTTTCATATTCCCTAAGCAAACACACAAGTAAATTGGCCGGACATGGAGAACATGCAAGCATACACACAAATAATTGAAGACATAATTGAATTAATGAAGTAAAGTACTTATCTTGGTGTAAGATAGGGTTTGGAACCTAAAATCTTGTACAAGGCATTGTGGCTTTAGGTTTAGTTTTTACTCCAAAAGACTACACTGAATAATGAAAATTGGATTCTATATATAAGATTACATTAGTGGCGTCACACTTATGATTTGTGGCGCCGGAGTGGTCCACTTATCATTAGGGTTTCATCTTGGACGTTAGTCTTGCGACGGCGTCACTTTGTGCTTGTGGCGCCCGTCCTCTTCGATTCGGCGGCGTGCGGATCAAATCTAGGTCAGGATTCTAAGACGACCCACCTACTCTTTTTAAAGCGACACCGTCATTTTGAAAATAAACAATTTGGCTTCGTATCGTCACAACATGTGCTCCGGCGTCCTTGTGGTAACACTGACACCGCGTCCCTGTATTTCAAAGGCTTGAGTGTCTCGATTATTGACTTTGGCCATTTTCTTCGTATATTAGCGCCTTTTCGTCCGAATAAGTGTCATTCCACTAATTTGAGAGACCTAAAAAGTGAAAAGGAACGATATTAGGTAATAACGGATACAAAAGTGATCAAATAAAGGCTTAAAACGACCCTAATGGTACATTTTAAATCCTTATCAAATATCCCTACACTTGGTATTTGCTTGTCCTGAAGCAAATGTGCTTTTAGCCAATTAATTTATAAGTTAGGGGTCATGAAGCATTGGTTTAAAACAATCCACAACACATATAAGCCCTTAAAAAGTCATAACAAACACGGAATTACATACTAGCACCTCACATGGGGTGTTTGGGTACTCACATTTCTCTGGTGTATATGAAATATAACAAGTTGGAAATGGAAGATAAACACTCATTAACCGGTCCTAGTACATAGATTACCATAAGCTTGAGACTGGATCAAACCTCCATCGCTTTGGCGTAAGCACCTAGGAAAGAATATCAAAAGAGTCTTTTAAAGTTTTGTAATGTTAGGAAACTACTTTAGGAAACAAAGGGTTTGGTGGGATAGGCTATTTAGTGGTGGCAAGTCCAAAATCTCTATGTTACAAGCATACGAAGAATGGCGTTGCTAAGCCAAGACTCGACACTCTAAACTCTAAATAACTGAAACACACAAACATAATTTTAAGGATAGATGTAGGATGGTAGCAGGTATGTTTTTCAACACTCTTTTTTTTTTTTTTTCTCCTTTTCTATTTTTTTTTTCATACACTTTTACTCTACCATCCTCTACGGTAACATCAAAATGATAGGGATTTATAGGCACATCCCTACACTTGAGTTTTTATTACTCTAACACTAATTTGACCCGAATAGAAAAAATCAAAACACTTGGTGTACATTATTACATTAAACAAAGGGAATTTGAATTTACGTTCCTTCCGTCATTTTCATAAACTTTAACTTTCCCATGAGTCCCAATCGTCCAAAGCGTATACAAAAGATATGACTTCGCTTAGCAACTCATGCAAGAAACAACTAGATAATTGAACTAAGGGTTAAGGGTGATAACAATAATGCTAAAAGTGAGTGCGCATACAAGGTAGGCTAAAGGCGTTGGGTGTACATTTGGGGGTGGGTGTAAACAATGCTCTTCATTGATATTAGGAAAAGTGAGTGCATACAAAGCGCTTGTTTTGTCGAGTCCCGAGAGCGACTGCCACTATTTAGGATAGGGAAGTTTTTTGCACTTAAGCAAGTGTGGGTGATAGTAGCGATACACACACCCTTAGGGTGGAAATTTCTAATGAGGGTGACAGGTGATTTATATGCTCAAAGGGGTGTGCTCCATTCATAGTATCCTTACCTAATTTTATGGGTGTAGCGGGTAAATCAAATCTCTCTCCTAAAAATGGATCATCTTCTATCAACTTTAAAAGATTCTTAGTTAAGGATCCATCTTGACCTAATAAACCGGTTTAAACCCATAATGTTTCTTGTTATCAACCATGAATGGGTGATATAAGTGTGTAAGGTCATGGGTTACTCCTATATTAGCTTCCACTTCTACATGGCCGAGTCTACCACCTTTATCAAGCAACTACCGGACTATTTATTTTTGATGGGTGGATTAGGGCCTAATTCAATTCCAAGATTCACATCTAAAGCGGAGAAAATTAGGTAAGGTTTTTGATTGAGGCTCCGGTTCATCAAAATTAGGAACTTCCCTAGGACTAAGATAGAGGTAATGACAACAAGCATCTAAACCTACATTCTCTAGTGGCGTTGGTCCAAGGTTCTATTCGAGGTTCCTATAGTATCTTCTACTTCTTCCGGTAAGTTATAGGCATGTGTGTGTTCCTCAAGTGATGGAAGGTAGGCTTGTGGGCTTGGAATTTCCACCTCATTCTCCATTATATCTAGATCTCCTAAATGTTCATCATGTGTTTTAGTATGATCTAACTTAAATACACTCCAAAGTATCTCAAATCCTTCTTTAGCCATTTCAAATTCTTGGTCTGATTCATAAGAATCATTCTCAAAATTTGATCACTATATTCTATTGCCTAAAGGATTCCTTACAGCGTGTCATATGTTTTGTGAAATCTATCAGCATGCAACTAGGTAATTCAACTATAACCATCTCACAATCTTGTTCGGGTTTAGGTTCCATGTTCTTAAAACTAGGTCTTTTTGATCATGATGCCTAAGGTTGGATAAATCCTCCTTTTCCATTTCCTCAAGTTGTGACAACTGATGCTTTATGCTTAGGAGGATTTTCTCAAAAATTTTCGGAGGGTCTCACTAAAAGGAGTTGATTCTAACAATGTGGATTTGAATATGAAGCCACACAAGCACAAAATTTATCAAATCCATCCAACCTTACACCCGTCTCCTATTGGATATCTCTAAGATCACTCATAAATTCATTAGAACAATAAAGCAATCCAATCTGCGAAATTCAATTTTTCCTCATTTGTTAATGATTCAAATGAAACTTCACTTGCCATAGCGATAAATGAAAAGGGTTTCACGAACACAAACACAAAGAAGGGGGATAGACTACGAGGAAGCTAAAAATGGGAAAAATGCTTACTTGATAGGAATCAAAGCAAGGAAACCTAAGTGAAAGTGGACTTCTAACTAGCTATTCTATTCCCGAAATTGGCCAAAAACTTGATGCTGTACTACAGCGTCGTTGGGTCAAAGGAACTTCCTTGTCGAGCAAGTTTTTCAACACCCTAGGCAGTGAACCTAATCGTTGTAGTGTGTAGTATTAGGGTAAGCCCGCGGAATTGATATCGTTATCTATGGGAATAGGAATGCTAGTGAGGAGTTACTACGCTAAGGTTGGGGTTGAGGAAGATTATTTTTGTGTTTTTATATTTTTAGGAAATGGAAAGGTACGAATCTTGGGGTTTGGATTTGGGGGGTTGGTATTTCTACCGATTGCTCTATTATCTAATTATCTAATTAACTAAGGTGAGGGTAGTCTATGTCTAATTAATGTGTGCTCGTATGATAGTTTAAGAATGTGTTTACTTAGGTTGTATTACTCATAATATCTCCTATTGATGGTTGAATTGTCACGTCCTTATTCCTAATCGCGTTGTTTGTCTAAGGTCGTAGGGTATGCGTTTATCCCTAACTCTTTGAAACTACCAAAGGGTCTCGTCTACAAAATCTCTATGATTTATAAACTCTAACTCTAAGGTACTCTTTGGATGGTTTAGCCTACAACTACTCTAGGTGTTATAGTCTAGGGTTCACAAAGATTAATCAAGCATTAACTACACAACGAATGACCTATCATTACTAGATCATTGACAATTAAGATAAGAGACAACCAATCAATATTCAATAGTTAAGTTTCATATTCCATATGGAAACACACAGTAAATTAGCGGACATGGAGAACATGCAAGCATACACACAAATAATTGAAGAAATAATTGAATTAATGAAGTAAAGTACTTATCTTGGTGTAAGATAGGGTTTGGAACCTTAAAATACTGTACAAGACATCCTTGGTTCGGTTTAGGTTTTTACTCCAAAAGACTACACACTGAATAATGAAAATTTTGGATTCTATATATAAGATTACATTCGGACGGCGTCACATGATTTGTGGCCGTCGGGTTCAAATCGTGGTTTTGTCTTGGCCACGTTAGTCTTGCGGCGGCGTCACTTTGTGCTTGTGGCGCCATCCTCTTGAATGGCCGTGCGGATCAAATCTAGGCCGTCGAGTTGCGACGGCCTACTCTTTAAAGCGACACCGTCACTTGAAAATAAGAAATTTGGCTCTTGTATCGTCACAACATGTGCTCCGACATCGCAGGTAACACGGCCGTCCCTTATTTCAGCAGCTTGAGTTTCTCGATTCTTGACTTTGGCCATTTTCTTCATATATTCGCGCCTTTTCGTCCGAATAAGCAAAATGGTACATTTTAAAACCTTATTAGTTACTATTCACAATTAACACCACATTGTGGTTATATTGTTTAGGAACAATCATGCCAAGCAACAAGCAACAAGATTACCAAGACACCGCTCACTACATACCCATGTACCATAGGAAAGATGGATTAAGTCCGGACGATAGGAAAGCCTTTAAGTTGCTTGAAAGGAGACTATTTCACGAAGGTAGAGTTGTTGATCCATCATTTCTTGCAAATACCGACATAAGGGAAGTATTTGGAACTATTGGGTTTGATTATTTATTGGATATAAACGAGCAAATTTGCCCGGTCTTTGTGCTTGAGTTCTACAAGACAATGTGTATAATTAGAAATGATGATGGGTCCATCTCAATTGAATTCACCATAAATGGACATGAGTACACTCTTTCACTTGAGGAGTTTGGAAGAATAATAGGGGTTTCTTATGATGGTGTTTGCATGTATTCTAATGAGTGGTCGTTGGAGGAGATACACTCTATGGTTGATCATCATGAAATTTATCACACGATAATCCCGGAAGCAACCACGGTAAGGGACACCGTGTTTATGCCAAGAGCATCCCCATCAAGGGTTACTAGGAAGTCGAAAGTGATCTATAGGGATCCTTTCCAAATGGAGCTCTCGAAGATGTACGCGTTGTATAGAAAATGGGAAGATGTGATAAGGGAGAATGTGGTGTGCCTAGTAGGAAACAAGGATCACCCCAACACATGTCTAAGCTTCATGATCTATTGTCTAGTGACCGAGACTCGCTTTAACACTGCCTACTACATGGTCAAGAGAATGGCAAGTGTAAGAAGCATGGACAAGATGGTGCTCCCGTATGCAATGCTCCTAACCCGTCTTGCTAAATTCATCTTTAAATTAGATCCTTCTCCACAAACCTATGATCATAGCTTTTGCAACAAGGTTATGGTACCATTGATCAAGGGAAGAACCACGAGGTTTATGGTAGATGGCAAGAGGCCTCACCCACCCACGGATTCCTCGGAAGAAAGGGAGAGACAAAGAGAAGGTGAAGGAAGTAGCAACCCACTCGAAAATACCGAACTCGACCCCTTGGAGTATATCAACCAATTGCTAGACGTTCCTGGTGCATCACCCGAATGGCAACAAACCAAGGGAATCTTCAAGTGCTTTGCCAATTTCTTGAAGAGAGGTAAAGCGATATGATAAAAAGAGTGGAGGGCGGAGTGAGAGGCAGATGGGAAGGAGAAGAAAGGTAAGGTCTTAGGACCCAAATGTATGATGAACAATTTCAAACAATGGTTTGTAACACTTTAAACTATGCTCGTAGTATGTAGGTATTGCCACTTCTTGGCAATTAGGAATTTGAAGAATGAGATTTTCACGACCCTTGAGGTGGTCGTGTCACTCATTCTAGGAATTTTAGCTCTTCCTACTTTGCTATACATTATATTAGTTGTGTTCTTGCATTTAGTTCCCATAGAAACAACTAGGAGAAGCATTTACTAAAAAAGTGCAAAGTTGCATTTTTAAAAACCTTCTGCTGCATTGAGGCCGGATCCCATCATTTGAACTAGTCGGATCCCTCCCGAGAAGGGAAACGGGGATCCGTGACCTCTGATAAGCAACACAGACTTGCTTGCTTCAAAATAGCCTACTAGATCACCTCACACTAGTCAAACATAAGATACTAAAGCCAACTAAGTCTTCTTCAAATAGTTGAAAACCTCACTCTCATCCATGGCTTACCTAGGATATATTTCAAAATGTTTTTGATTTATCAACTCGTCAAAACTCACCATAATTCCGCTCCAACACTCACACATAATCTATCACGTCTGATAGCACTTAGTTTAGTCTATCCATCATTTTTAGCAAATTGATCTTAATCATCTTTTGACTCAAAATTAGGCTCAAAACTAGTTTTTCATTTTTTCTTTATTTTTAATGATTTTAGTAAATTCCTCTTAGGTCATCATCTGACTTCTAGGACTTATTACAACCATTTCTCCATATCAAATTATATGGTATCCTTGTCAAACACATAGTTAGACTACCCAAAGTCAATTTTTGTACCCAAAACCATCATTAAGCACCATCACTCATTATGGTTGAGGATTTGAGATATCCAACAACTAAAGACTTCAAAATTAAGTCAAAATCTCGAAATTCATTCATAATAAACCTTACAAAAGCATAATCATTTCACCTAGAACGGCAGTAGGATCCACGGTCTTTAACCAGGATCCTGGCGAGAGGATCCGGATCGTAGCTGCAGAAAGCCTCAATCAACTTCCATATTCAATTTTAAGTCACCTTTGGTTTTCTAACCACTTTTAGCATTCATTTATTATCCTCCTAGAGCTGATCAAAATCTTAAGAGCATGCTTAATCCTCTAAGTGGCCAAGAATTTAATTTCCTAATTCAAATTATCCTTTATAAACCAAACAACCTTAGGGTTAAGGCACCATCCTCACTTACCTTTCAAAAATCAGCAATTAGAAGCTTATAATAGCATCATCATCACCATGACTAAGGCTCTTAGCAACAACTCCTCAACCATAGGATCATCCAAAAGAAAAAATGATTCATGAAATCTCATCCACGAAACATCCCCATTAGAGATAATGATACTAGAATTCCATCTCATCAAACTCATCCAACAAAGGCTAAGAGAACCGCAAGGATTAGCATCAAACCTTTCGGACTAGAAAAAGGTTCATCTAGTTCAAAACCAAACTTGACTAGCTCTAGCAAGCCGTCAAAACCCTCATTCATTAAGCATGGACTACACTCCTTGAATGAGCCTCTCCCTCACCCAAACATCTACTCATTGGATCATTCACCACTAAGAACCTCTCATTCACCAACCTTTTCATTGAATAGGGAACCACCAACAACAACAACTAGCCCATCATGGGAGATAAGGAACAACCTTGATCATATGGAAGAAGTTCCATTACCACCCTCATTTTAAGAACCTCATCCTACTTCTCAAAATGAAGACCACAATCACACATAGAGCCTCCTCAAAATATCCATTTTCCTCTGGGTCCAAACCAAGACAATAATTGTCCAAATTGTCTAATCACTCAAGGACTTGTTCAAGAAGCACGAAATGAGATACCTTTCATGTTTAATCATCTTCTTGCAAAGTTGGATCAAATCAACAAGTCCACTCATCCCTAGACTCAAGCACATTGTCGCGTTTTAAGTCTAGTAACTGGTTAGTATTAAGTAGTACTTGTATGGCCTAGTTCATTCTCTTAGTTTTAGAGATTTGTTTAATTATCTCTTGTTTGATTGAATGAATATTTATATGCCATGATTATTTTGTGCGTTGTGCTTGCTATTGTACACATATCTCACCTCTTCATTAGCATTGTTTGACACATCTTCACTGGTGAAGAAACTGTCACCGCACGGTAGGATCCTCCAAAATGCCTAGACGGATCCCTACAAGAAGGGAACTGTGGGATCCGTGGTACAAAAGCACAAATTTCTACTAACTTGAGTTTTATTTGCAGGAAATTATGCACTATACTCTTGTTTTTCTAACCTTTATTTTGTAGATTTTCAAAATACACATGAAAACTTTGACACCATAAAGCTAGGGGAGCTTTGTGTCAAACGATATTGCAAAATCACTTGCAACTTAATCGCTTTGGATTATACTTCATGACACCCCATTGCAACTTTTCAATCTTCAGGGGTTTTCATCACTTAGACGAACCATTTGCAAACATATTTGCAAACACATTAGTTTATTTACGTTATGTACTTGGTGCCCTCTCAAAGGGATGGACTCGTCAAGGGGAGTTAAGACGAGTACCATTCCGTCACTTCTCTTTACATTTTCTTTTACATATTTTTCTTATAAAAATTGTGTTAGTTTCTTCAAACACTTTTTGTTTCGACAAAAAGGGGGAGAAGAAAGTAAAAACTACAAAGTCAAACTTTTACGAGTTTTAGTTTTTCCTTAAAATAATTTTATGTTTTGTCATCAACAAAAAGAGGGAGATTGTTAATACAAATAAGCAATAAAAACGTTTATTTATATTTTACGATCTTCTAATGTTTTGTCGATAACAAACGTAAAATCATTTTAAACGAAACAAATAAAATACATAAATAGTTTGATTAAATAGTTTCCTAACACACTTACGTTTTCACATAAAACACTAAAACAAGTATAAGTGATTTTATGTCTTAGAGATACATATGTACAACAACTAGTGTTTACATATTGGGCTAACATATGCTTAACCAAGTATATACTAAAATGGGTAAAAACAAGTATATACTAAATGGGTAAAAAACTAGCAAATGGTATTGACCCATAACCCATGGTTTTGTCCAAACCACTTAGCCAAGTTCAATGTATTCTAGAGATACATTGTATCTAAAAAGAAACCCATGGATCAACCCATAACCCATGACCCATGACCCATAACCAAAAATACCCATGGGCAAAGAGGTCCACGGATCCCTAGCTTTGTGCTAGCCGGATCCTTGTGGGAGGGATCCGCGGGGATCAGGAACGATAGAGAAAATTTCCTCTATAAATAGAGAGCCATTTCTTCCTTTCTACTCACTACTTTACACACATACTTCCCCCAAGTATTATACCTCTCTAACCTCAGATCCAAGTGATCTATGTAGTTTGTATTTTGTTTTTGTGTGATTCTCTAGGTTCCTCTTAAAGGCGAGATCACCACTTCTTGAAGTCGAGCAAGCTCAAGTCCATGAGTTGCCATGCTTCGTCGTCATCAAGACAACTAAGGTTCTCTTGTTGATAGTTCTTTCTTCCTCCGTAGATGTTGGGTTGAAGGCATTAGTGAAGGATGCCGAAGGTGTCTAGACGAAAGCATTAGTGAAAGATGCTTATCGTCCGTGTCAAAAGTATTAGTGAAGAATGCTAAAGGTGTCAAGACGAAGGCATTTGTGAAGGGTGCCAAGAGTTGTGTCAAAGGCATTAGTGAATGATGCCTAAGAATCAAATCAAGTGGCATTTGGGAAGAATACCTAGGTCGTATAATCGATGAGGTGCATCGTTATACATATAAGTATTTGTTTATTTCCAAGGATGGTGATATCCTTGATGGTGTTGTAACAAGGAGCAGATCTCCTTGAGATTAGGTGTTGTGTCGTGAAGGTTAGTAGTTCCTCCATAGTAATGGAACTAGGTGCTTAGCCTAGTACCTAATAAAGGGTAGGCAACGTTATGATAGGATTAGTTCTCCTTGGTGTGAAAGAACTCGGTGGTTAGCCTAGCATAGTATAAAGGGTAGCGGACGTTGTGTTAGGTGTGGTTCGCCTTGGTGTGAAAGAACTCGTATTTAGCTTTGCAGAAAAGGTGTGCGGCGTTGTGAAGGCTTCTACGCCATAAGGAGTTGGTGTAGTGTTTACGAACTCTCGAGTAGGTGACTCGGGGAGTGGAGTAGGGCAAGGAAGGTGTCCTTGTAGCCGAACCACTATAAATAATTGTGTCGTGGTGATGTGCTTCTTACTCTTTATCTTTCATTACACGTTTATATATCTATCTATCAACGTCCAACATAAACAACCAAATAGATTGACATAAGTCAATCTAAATATTTAAAAGGAAGTTTTAAATTGATAAAACTATTCAACCCCCCCTCTAGTTTTCCACAGATACCTCAATAGATCTTGCAAATTTTCTATGATGTATGATTGAAATGAGACATATTGTATCTTTCAACAAATATGCTTATCTAAGAGGAAAGTTATCACTCTTTCATATGCCTACTAAACCAAATATTTTAGTGTATGACCAAATTTGATTGTTAATGACACACAGTGTATTGGGTTATTCTTCAAATCTAATGTCCTATATATTTCAAACAAGATGCAATGTATTCTCTTGTAACATAACAATTCATGTTACAAGGAAAATGAAATACGTAGGATATAAATTATCCTTTGTCAATCTTTTGATAAAACAGATACATGTGATCACATACATAATATTTAATAACATGTTATGTGCGATACTTTTACTAGACATGTGATTTTGAGTGTTGTGTCGTTCATGAGCAAAGTTTACGTGTGTTGCTTGTTTGCTCGTGTTTGGTTTTTCGGAAATGACACACTTACAAATTGCATTGCAAAGTAAATTGATTGAATATTTTGGATGAAACATCCAAGTCGTCAATCGTACTTCATTGTGTATTTCATGCATCTTTTAAACATATTAGTTGGAATACAACCATTGGACAAGAAGACTCAATATGGCATCATCAACACATGTGTGAGTTATGATTCGATGCACATTCTTTTCGTCTTGAGAAGGAAGTTAGTATTTTTTCATGACAATCGAGTGTGATTGAGAAGGTAGGTTCAAGATAATACTATAGTTATATTTTGATATAATCTTAAAGCTAAACAAATAATGAATTTAATTTCATGTACATACTTGAAAACTTTTCAATTAGATTCGATAATGATATCAATCATAATTTGAATAATGATTCAATATATATATCGAAATCTTTCTTGACACTCACAACCACTCTTTTTAAAAGAAAATAAATAAAGATTTATGGAATGTGTTCCATTAAATCTAATACTAGTTATATGTGTGAGGTTAATAATAATGACATGTTAACTTGCTACTTCGAGATTGTCATTTATTTTTATGTGCAAAAAACTCTTTATTATTACGTATAATATGCATAGTTTTTGACATTTTAAGAGTATAAAAATAATCATCCTAACCATTTTTATATAACACACAACTTTTGTAAAATATAATATGTTTGAAATATTTTGTATGTGTCTAAGTACATGCAAAGTTTAAAAATACATTTTATTTTACTTAAATACTAATGTATTATTATAAACATTTCTCTTGTTTAGACAACCTATGGCCAACCAAGATAAGAGCATTAAATATTTTAGAAATCATGTTGAAATTTTGATGAAAGTGTTAAATATTTTAAGGTGACATATTTTAACACTTAAACCTTTGGAAAGATAATTTGTGTAAGACAATATCTTTCGACCTACACGATCAATCAACTTAGTTTCCATTCCTAAGAAGGTTACTAAAGAATTTTAAAACTTGCAAGATGTCGAAAGCATATATGCAAAAAAAGTGGTCTATGCCTATATACAATGTAAAACCAATTACGCAGCTTAGTGCAAGAATTCTAGTCTAAGTCCTATTGACGCATAAACCGAAAAACTAATAATCAACAAATAGCAACAAGGCATGAAAACACTTATGATTATAGATATAATTAGCTCAACTAAAGATAAAAATTAGTACTCAAAGATATTAACTAACAATACTAAGACATAAAGAAAAACAATTAGTCATTTAGCATAACACACAAAAGTACTTAACATCATTTTGTGTATTAAGTACAACAATATATACTTAGCTTGATTTTATTTGAAAATGACTTAGTTTACTCCCCATTTCAAAATTTGATCAAGTTCAACACTTTGAAAATACAGATACATCAACGTGAGATGTTCTCTTTGCAATTTGACCAAAAATTTGCGCAATCGGCATAACCGGACTAGACTTTCTGTTACAAATCAAGGAAATTTCACTTTACAATCAATTCCTAAAAGTATTTTTAAATGAAAGTAGACTCAATTTCGTTTAAAACAATAGGTAGCGCGACTTCTACGGACTTACAAACTCTATTCTTTTATTGATCTAAGAAAACCTTCAAGCTAGTATGATAAAGTATACTTACCAATAAAACTTGTCAGTATCAAACAATTAAATACTTTTCATGTTTTATCCCCCTTAATGTGTAATTTGATACATGGATTGTACTGAATTTTAAAAACCATTTGTTTTAAAATTTTGAGCGACGTGGCTCTGATACCAATTGTAGAAAATGTAGGGGGGTGAATATGTTTTCGTTTAAAAAATTAAAAACTTTTGTATCAAACACTCGATCAAGTGTGACACAATATGAAAAGTGTCAATTATAGATCTACAACAACTAGTGTAAGCACCCGTAAAATCAACCTGTCATTAACAAATGTAATTACGAATCAATGCCAATTTTGGTACCATATTTTTTTTATGAATAACGATTTCATGAACTATCTCGCAACCGTAACACAAACTAATTCCAGAAATAACAAGTATGTTCCAAATCATTTTGACACGACCAAATTCACCACTTATCATTTAAAATTTATTTAACTTATTTATTATATTAATTTTTTATATTTAATTCCTTCTTGGGCTCGGTCTAACCAAACGCACCCTATGCATTTTCTTGGGCCTGACCCATTTCCCTTAGTCCAAACGCACTTCAAAAACCTACCCAAGGGCCAAATCCACTCCTCTAGCCCATTACACTCTTAATGTTATTTTTTTTGTTGCTCGGCATACAAAACGCAACACACACACAACACTAGCAAGCACCAAGACTACTTTTTTTCTCTTTCCTTTGCGTGTCATACTAACCAAAAGGAGACACAAAATACTAAGCCACCTTAGTTAATAAATAAATACTCTAAGCACATTTGACCACTACTTTGACTCTTAAATACAACGGTTAATATGTCTTGTACACATCCATTTCGACTTGACTACTCCAAATCATGCCCTCATTTCTAGCCGATTGCATGCATGTTTGATCCTTCCAACCTTCCTTTTTCTTTTTTTCTTAAAACCTAGGTGATTTAGTAGTAAAATAATAAGTGTAGGTTCCCAAATATGTAAACTAACACAAGTATTCTAGTGAGAGAAAGACTATAGAGAGAAAGAGATGAGAGGATTCATCATAAACATAATAATAGAACTTTGTATTGTCAAAATGAACCAACCAAGGCACTAGTGTGCCATTACATGATATTTATACTATTTAGAACTAGGGCAACGCCCCATAGGCTTTTCTAGAAACAATCATAAGGCTCATGGGCTTACTACATATTAAGTTACTTACATACATATAAGCCTATAACTAAGACAACCTATTACATAAACTAATGACCGACACTTTATAATGATTACACATAATCCCAAAAATCTCCCCCTAAGGGTTGGTCATCATGGTCTTTATTTTGTAGGTTGTCTGACGTCTTTTGTTCTTTGACATTCTTAGTTAATGACGTCTTAATTCTTTTTCATTCTTTGTTCCTTGTTCTTGTTGTAGTTGTTGTGATAATGTGTGGTTGTCTGCATATCATCAACGTCATGGTCTCTGGCTTCTTTACATATTTCTCCACCATGCTCATACTTCTTTTGACCGTGAATTTCCATATTTGCATAGTTCTCAAGTCTATAAACTTTGTAGATTTTTTAACTTTGGCGTAGAATCATCATTTACTTTATGTTGCCTTAATCTTTAGGTGAGAACTTTCATGTGTGTCACACCCCCAAATTACCTGTTTTACAGCGGAATGGAATACCTTGGGGAGGATTGTCATAGCATCAAAGTTATAGTTATATCGAACGACCTAAAGTGTCGTTTTGATAATATCGTTTGATTAAGGAAAAATAATCAGAGTTTACAAAACATAGGTCCCAATAGATTACCAAATTACCAAAATGAGTTTGTTACAATCAAACGATAGTTAAGTGCATAAAATATATGTGAGACGCGTCGTCATCGCGACTCTATGATAAGTCCACATGTATGCCATGAAGTGAATGCCTTAGATACCTGAGATAAAACATGCTAAAAGTGTCAACACAATGGTTGAGTGAGTTCATAGAGTTTGTTTAACAAGTAAAGCTTTTAAAGAACGCTCATGCAACAAAGGCAAAGTTTTTGGTCATTTAGAATAGTCCATAAAACAAAGGCATTGCAAATCCACTCAGTTCCAAGTTCTGCCCATACAAAACTTGCAACCTGTGTGTTCACAACCCATTGCACAAAATATAGTGTGTCTAGGGGTCGAGTATACACCGTCGTAATAGTTCACAATATAGCACCACGTATATAATAATGTATGCCAGGCAAAGCCCCTAGAATAAATAATATGCGCCCCGTAACATAGTGGACCGAGGTTGGCGACCTCTAATAGCTATCCATACTACCTACAAATAGGAGACTAACAATGCGAATGTACGAACAGTACATCATACAACTATTATATACAATTAAGAACACTCCGAACATGGGAGAATTTAAATTGAAAATGCTATGTTCCCATAAGGAGACATTCTGCTCCGTACCGGGGAGGTTTAAGGTTGCTCCGAACAAGGGAGACTTTGTAGTGATGCTCCGAACATGGGAGACTTTATAGTGATGCTCCGAACATGGGAGACTTTAGGTCAAGGTCATAGCACGTACGGTTCAATAAGTTCAAACAAGTCATAACTTCGTATTTTCAAGGGTTCCATTCAAAAGTTCGTAATTAAGTTCAAGTGTTCCATTCAAAAGTTCATAATTAAGTTCAATAGTTTAAGTCGAGTTCAAAAGTTCAAAACAGTCAAATGGTTCAATATTACGTCAAACATGTTCAAAATAGTCAAAGGTTCAATATTAAGTCAAACAAGTTCAAAATAGTCAAAAGGTTCAATATTAAGTTAAAAGAGATTAGTTATATGTCAAAATGTTTTAAATCAAGTTAAAGTGTTCAAATCTATGCCAATATGTTCCTATCAAGTTAAAAGAGTTCAATTATATATGTTGAAGGGCTCAAAATCAAGGAAAGTGATTCAAATAATAGTGTTCATAACATAGTGATCAATTTAGTTCGAGCACAATCTACTTACTAGCATAAGTAGTGAAACAACAGTTATTTAAGTTCATATAAGGGTAAAGTAAAAGCAAGTAGTTGAGCATGTATCTCCCCCAAAGAGTTTATAAAATAATTAAACGAGTAAAAGTGGGGACCTAACTCACCTGATGCAATGTTTATGATGACAAAAGTAGATACACTGAAATGAGGTGTGATCTCTATCCGCAACCTAATATGAATGATATGCTCTAATATAAGTCATGAAACAATGTCGTGCATGCAAATTCATATGATATCCATACCACTTGTACCTTTGAAAATAGAGTTTATCGTCGAAAATAAGTTTATAACGTCTTGTCAAGTTACAAAATACTTTACAAGTATTTAGGTTGAAACAACATCCTACGATAGTCGTTTAGCGATTTATTAAGAAATTATAGCTTTTCGTCGCAAAATAATATAATTTGACAATTCATGAAAGTGACTAAATGGCCTTGAAAAGCTAATCGTAAAATAGTGAATATCGAGTGTTAGGAAATAAACTCAACGGTTTTGGAAAGATTGTAGCATTATCTCAAAGTCTTAGCTTTTAAATTTTATTATAGAGGTATCGATCATGGAGAAAAAACATAGGTAAAGTGGGTACTTGTACCAAAAATATTGTTTAAGGGTAACTTTCGGCAAAGTTTGAGTGACCGTATTTTATTCGTTACAACTCCGTTTGACGAACGGTTGAACATTTTGAAAAATAGGCTAGGCAAACTTACTTTTACTAGAAGACATCGTTTTCTAAAAAGTATTCCATCGATGTTAAAAACGACTCTCAACATGGTCCTTAGCGGCAACTAGTTTTTGTCTAATAGGAAAAATATATGTTGTATACTTGTAATAAAAGTTACGACAACCTTGTTTAAAATGTGAATAACTTAGTCGTTATAAGTCCGTTTTCTACATTTTATATGTCCGTAGCTTCGTGTTAAAGTATACTAATATATTTTTGATAAATCGACTTATTTAGATAACGCTTAAGATTCATTTTTGACCCGTAAAAATTTGGACAGCATGCTGATTTTTCCGGAAAAATAGTTTTCGTCGTTTAAACTTGGAAATAGCATAACTTCTTCGTTATAACTCCGTTTTAACCTGTTCAAGCGACCACATTTTCGTTTTAAAGTATATTTTCTGAATATCTAGCCCAAAATATTTTGTAAACTGTTGAAATTTCCAGATTTAGCAAAATTGATCAGACCCTTATTTATAGTTGTCGAAAGGGATTTTTCTCGCGTAATACTTATTCTAACCACTTCAAATCAACGCCAAAGCTATTCTAAACCTACCATACACCTTCTTAGGGTGTCATGGGTTCCTAGACATCATCAAAAATGATATGTTTCCAGGGATAATTATAGGATGATATATATTCATTATAAGTACTTAAATACAAATAAAGTGGTATAGATAATCATATAACTTGCATGTTTTCTTCAAGCATGATACAAATGACCAAAGTATGAATATGGAAGAATAAAAATGATCATGAAATGCTTACTAGTGTAGGTGATGAGGTTTAAAAGAACAAGGTTTTTCCTAATTACCCTAGTTTTTATTTCAAAACCTTATTACGGAGTATACTAGGGTTAATATTTTAGCTTGATCTTGCAAAAATTTTGGTTCCTTCTTGGTTCTTTCTTAAGGGCCGGTCATAAGAGATGGAAATGGATAGGATATTTTTTTTTACACCTTAGTGATTATTGTATGTATGTGTTATGTGTATATAATTAATATATCACAAGTATAATATCTATACATGCTTATGTGTATAGCTAGATAAGATTTTTGTATATAATTGGTGTTGAGTCATGCATCTTGTCGACAAGAATGAAAAAGAAAATGAGATGATGCATTTTGTTTAAGTAATGTATAAATGTTTAAGTAATTTAAATAAGCATTTAGGGTAGCGTTAGCTATACATAAATCTTAACGGAACAAAATAAAATATTTCAGAGTTGTAAAAATTATAAAAATACATTTCTTACAAAAATTTAGTGAAATAATAATTATCGAGTAGTATTTACGAAAACCGTCGTAATTATATAAATATAACAATTTATATACAAAATAAATTTAAAACACGGGTAAACTAGTAATATTATTTTATAATCTTAATATGAGTATAAAAATATATTTGGATAATTTTTGGAAGCGTCGGATCAAGCGTTCAAAATAAATGATTACGCGATAGCGTTTATTTAATAGGAAATTATACGTTTAATGAAATATGCAAAACCATGCATGAACTAATATGATGATGATGTTGCTAATGATATGTAGACTAATTCTAGTCTATATGAAGTGTCCTCAATGATATTTCATGAATTCGCAGCTAAACCCTCAAGGTTACGCGTATTTGATACTCGTAAACCTAGTTTACGACAAATGATGAATAGTGAAGCATGAATAGTGATTTTCTCCGGGGAATGAATAGTGTTTCGTGAATAGTAAAATTTTAAAATACGTTCTCAGAATATCAAATCAACTCCAAAAACGATGAATAGTAAAATGATGAATAGTAACCGATGAATAGTAAATTCCCGAGATGAATAGTAAAAATTTTAAAGTTTGCAAAATGACCGAAAATTGAGAATTGTGACAATGTGACACGATGTTGGTATGAGCATGTGGAGATAGAATGTTGTTGATGATAGTAGTGGTAGTGAAGGTCTCTCCTGGAACTCCGGATCTCCAATCCTGCATGTAAACAGTTAGCAATAAAGTTCCCGACGTAAGAGTTCAGATATTTCGTACAGGTTCATCCCAGCTTGCTCGCACGTTCTTTGATGAATCTCAGATCGGATACTCACTAGCATGTCCCCGTACTCAATATCTTTACTCTGTCGTTGTGAGCCGCTAGAGCACACCGAGGTATCACTCCACCATCAGACCGTTTGAAACCACCGCGAACACTAAGCGTAACCCACAAGGGATTACCGAAGTGACCTACTGTCAGGGTTGTTTGATGTTGACCCTGGCAGGAGTTTCCATTCAATCACTGAGGATCACAATTGTAAATACTCTCATAAATGTTCTGGCAGATTGCTAGGATCTACGTAGGACTCTATAATTATATCACTTGTGTCCTTACTGTTTGAACATCAAGTGATGAGATATTTAGTGTTCCTAAGAGATCTTTTGATGAATCTCGTGGCTCTAGACTCGATTAGTGCATTTTGATTTTAGTAGTCGGAGGCTGGAGCGGTGTCTCCTATTTCAATATCAACACATCTCGTAGTGAGAGGTCTATAGATTATGCAGGGTTCCCCGTGAGAATGAAACAAGTACTTTTGAGAGAACTTGAGTGGCTAGAAGGTTAGGTGCAGTGCGTCACTGGGTCCATGACGTCTTTGTCTTCAATACCAGTGTCATCTTAGTGACAACCAGTAGCAAATGAATTGAACCCGGTTTCTGCCCTAAGTTGAACATATGGAGGGCTATTTCTTTTCACCCTTATCTTTAACTTTTCTTTTATAATTATTCAACTCCTTCTTTCTCCATTTCTCATATTCTCCTTTTTTTAATCATACCTAAGGACTTCTAATTCTAAACTATGGGTATTGTCCTTTGGTAGATCCCTCCGTCTCTGGCGGATCATAGGACGTATTTTACCTAACCTTAGTCACCTTATAACTCCATGACTATTCCTATGTTGCCATAAAACCATTTACTTGAAAATATCTCAAAGTGTTAATGATTATAAACATATTTTATTAACACTTTGAGAGTTTTGTATTTTCAGAAATACTCCCCCTCCACTTGTGCTTATGAGTTTTGACTTAAATCTGCACAGCGAGGGTAGAGTTCGCACTTTTGAATTGATCGGCTCCTGATAGACAATTCCCCGCGATACACGGTTACATTGTTTAGTTAAAGAGTTCCATTGTTAGCTTTTAGGTGACAACTAGCTCTAATAACTAACTTGAAGATGTAAACTCTCCTTGAAAAGGAGGTTAGACCCGTCAAGGTTCATGTCTACCAAGAGTTTCTCGAATTGGCACATTCTACTAAGACAAGTCCTATTCAAGACACGTTTACATCACTAGCGAACTAGCTTGAAATTATTACCCGTCCAGGACAAATCTTTTCGATTACTGAAATTTTCAAGCTCGTCAATTCATGGGTTATGTTTGAGTTTGAGCACTTTCGAGATTCCATACAATTCACAAAATATTTTCAATCACATTTTGTTTTTTTCCCCCTCAAAAATAGCATATCAATGATGTTTTTGATAAAACTTTTGGATTTAAAATATGACTATTCTGAGTTTTGTGGGAAGAATTTCAACAAGAACTTTTTGTTTTGATCAAAGATGTTTTCAAATACTCCCTCTCAACAAGTGATGATAACTTTTGAGGTTTTAAATAACGAGAGGGAATACTTGTTCTTTTGAACAGAATTATGAAAAACATAGAAAATTTGATTAATTTTCACTCCTTATATTAGGATTCAGGCACTGAAGCGTACCTCAGGGTCCTCTCTTTACAAGTACGGGTTGTACACTATTATATGTGCACAAACCATAATATATCTACATATAAAGAATAAAAATCTAGTCTAGTTAAAGTTCAACATTTTCTATAAAATACAGATTACCATCACCAAAGTCATTCTGGACGTGTAAAGTTGTGCAGTGGAAAATTCGGTCGTCCTCCCACGTAGTTTTATAATCTGTACATTTGATCTCTGTGTTTGAGGGTCCGGTCAATCTTGTTGATGAAGTTCCTAACATCCTGAGAATCTGCAACATTCCACTTCTTTTTTTTTGGAAACAAAACTAGATCTTTGAGGCGAATATCCAATCCGTCTCAAACTTTCTTCAATGTAGCATCACTGAACTTGTGGATTTCTTCAAATCCCATAAAGTAGTTGATTAAGTTGTCACTCCTATAGATGATTCCGAAGGCCAGTTTCCTCTTTAGTGTGTATTGTGGTTCTTGATTGATGTTTGGGAAGTGAAATCTCGGTTTTGTTATGTTGAGTTTCTTCTGGTAGCTTTCGACTCCCAGTTGAAGATCCTCAACTCTGTTCTGTATGATGACACTACGAATGTAGAGTAGAAGAGCGGTGACAAATGCATACTGGAGATAGGTCGAGAAGTGTCGCATCCTTCCTTGAAATTTGATTAAAAACATATCTTCGATGTCGTTTAAGGACAATTCCGGGAAATCAGCTTCTGAAAATTCATATTCTACCTCATCTTGTCTCTTGACCACAATTTTCTCTAGAAATGTATAGTCAAACTTTGCTTCTGCTTCTATACGTGTAACGACGACAATTCTAAGATCATTCTTAACCACAGTCTTTGACTTTCCTACTAACTTGCTTCGGTAAAATAGTCTTTGACATTCCGGCCAGTGATGAATCCCGAGCTGAGCATCTTTGTTGTATGACACTATCTTGCTCACGAACACTTGTGTAGCGGATTCTTCAATGGCTGACTGAGTGTATCTGGCAGCCAGAATGAGTGTCAGAGATGTGGTATGCTGGCATTTAGTCTTGTGTTCATGTTGAAGGAATTCCAGATCATTGTTAAAGAAGAAGCGGTACAGAATCTTAGATTGATCCTTTTTGCCAATCACGGGAAGTGGCTTTGTCCAATCGGTGTAGTACGGTGTTCGTTGATCCACGTTGAATTTGGGATTCAACCAGCTAATATCATTAGACATTGCACGTGCAAGCTCTGCCGCACTTCCTGATCGGTCTTTCAACAAGTTGAAGGCATCATTCTTCATTCTTTTGAGCTCCCCTTTTGTAAATTTTTTGATCTTGAGATCGCGCTTGAATTTCTGAGCATATTCCACTGTACGACCATCCACTGGCTCTTCATCCTCAGCCAGAAGAGGTTGAGCATTGACCATATCATCAAACCATCCATACTCAGTCGTAAAATCTTTATCAAGCCGAGAGACAACATTAGTCACTTTTTCGTTGCTTGATCTTCTACTTTTGGTTTTGGAGGGTGGAGACTTTTTTTGAGTAGTTGTAGTTTGGTGATGCTCTTCCTCGGTATATTGAAATGGTTCATAGAATTCTGACGTTGTTGGACCTGAACCTGAAGCTTTTGGAGGTACGCTTGAAGTGGTTGTTTTGGAGGTAATAGTTGTCTTATGATGTGATGAAGAACTACCGACTATTTTATGTTTCTTTCCTTGTGAGCTCGGATCAGGGTCTCGGTTGTCTCTTTTCCTCTTTTGCTTTTCGGCATCAATTTTTCATGGAGGAGGGTTCTTTTGACAAAGGGTCGCGGAAAGAGAGTCAAAGAAAGTAGTTTCTTCAGGAGTCATTGTATGTTGGGTATCAAATAACTTATCAAACAGCTTGAACTGGAGTTCTTCAATGATGAGATCCTTTGTTGATGAAGTTACTAGGACAGTTTGAAGAGTGATTGGAGTGGAGGCAACGATATCTGAAACTATTTGATGGATGATCGGTTTCAGATATTCCTCGACCTCTTTTGTGATGATGGTAGGTAAGTGTTATTCCCGTATCACAAATAGCAAAAACAGTAATTAAGACTAAGTGTGATCCATGACTGAAGTAAAGCAATTGAAAAATCAGTTTAAGGAAGAAAAGTAAATTAAGCACACAGAGATTTTTCAACCTTTATATTCTTTATTAAAACGAATCAAAAAGAATATATTACCCAAGTGTTTGCGGAAAAACACTTGGAATTGAATGACAAGTATGGTGTACACTTCTCACTAAGCTTAGGCTAAGTCTAAGCACAACTGTCAGGAACCACTGAGCTATCTCAGGGACATAGTCGTATTTGGAGGAGTGAAAGTTGCTTGTATGTGTTTATCACAATTAATGCACAAGCTTAACTTTCACTCCAACCTTATGTCTATTTATACAAGTATATAATTTGACTCTATCCTAGAGGACAAACTGACATGGTTTCAGAAGACAAATATTGATGTATTTTGTCTCTGTTTACAAAGGCTATATAGGGTAAGATACAAAGTTACTTTCAGCTTGTCAGTGATGACACTGATCCTTGTTGTTAGTCTTTCAGGGAAATTTTGACTTTTGGCTGATAAGGACTCCTCCTTATAAGTTCAAACTTATCCTGTCTTGTCCCGCCCATTCTTCAGTCTTCATTGCCTTCAGTCTTGGTCTTCAGTCTTTGTCTTCAGTGATCATAGTTGATGAGGAGTTATGGGATTCAGTGAGTTATTGTCATCACTCACTGAATCCATCATCTTCTTATTGACTCAGTCTTCACCCCTTGAGTTCCGCCTCACTGAGCGGAGAGATCTGAGCGTCCTGAAGATGACTCACTGAGTGGCTATGCGCTCAGTGACTTTTAGTGTTTAAGGTCATAAACCATTAGGGTATTTTCTATTCAAATCCTAGAATTAAGGGGTTTGGGTATTCACTGAACCCAACATTAAGTGTTTCATCAAATATCCATCGGTATATCCCATTATTAGTTTATCTATTTCACCTTGGACATCTCTTGCCATAAATTGATCTACTTGTTGTTTAGTTGTTTGTAGAGCGTCCATGTCTTCCGTCAATATTTTGACTTGTTCGAAGAGAACTTGAATTTGTGATTGAGCCTTGTTTTCCTTCTTCAAACAAGCAATTCTTACAGCTTTCTTGACATGTTCCGATGCACGTGACATTAACATCCTTGCAGGCTTCCCAGCGCCTCCCCAGCGCGCCAGTCACGTATAGGAATTTTGAGTTTTGCCTATTTAAACCACACTCTTGTCATTTGATACTCACCTCTTGCTAATACATTCTTTCTCTCTAATTTCATTTCTCTCAACCCTCTAAGTCTACTTCATAATTATGATCTAAACTTCTTTTCTATTTCTAATTGAAATATCACTTCTTCAGCAAGAGAGATTCATAAGAACCTCCACTCTTGTAAATTGTGTCAAGTGTCTTCTTATCTATACCTTTTCTATTAGAATCGACTCTCTAGGTTAGGTTAGCGCTTAATTTGAATAAACAACTATTATTCATTCGATTTGGTTATAAGGTTGTAAAGTCATGTATCTTGGTTATCAAGCCTAGATCGAGGAAGATCTATTTTGGAGTTTGATACTTCCGGTGGGGGAAGTCTTGTGGTCTTAGTGTTCTTTGTGGTCTTAGTGGTTAAGTCGAATCGTGAGATTCTTGTGGGTGGTTTCCGAGGGCGGAATACCGTTGGGAGTAGCTCTTCTTAGTGAGCATCAATCTTTATGCATATCGGTGGAGTGAAGTTATAACAGTTTGTAATCCACCATAAGGATTATATTTAGTAATAGTATCAGTGTCGTGGATTCGCAACTGGACGTACGGGATGGTATAAACCCCTATCCAAAACCAGTATATATCGTAATGTCTCTTTGCTCGTTTTATATATTGTGGCTGTGATTGTTGTTGTGTAAAACCACTTGTTGACCTTTAAGACTAGAAGTTTTTAAAATTCAAATTAGTCAAAAAAAATCGTATTCACCCCCACCCCACTCCATGGTTCTACAATTGTTATAAGAGAGGGATACTCAAGTTTTTGAGCCATTTTAAAGCAAAACTTTTTTTAAAAAAAATTCGAAAATCCTACGGTAATTTTTGGAAAAGTTGAGTATAGATCCATGGCACAAGAGAACTATGTTGAGGGGTGTTCTATGCAAAGACCACCTTTGCAAGAACCCTAGGGTTTTTGTTTTTGAAAAACCCAGTTTGCGACTTATGTTAAGTCTAAGGATATTGACTTGTGGGAAGTTATCCAAAATGATGTATTTATGTTTATGGGGGAAGATACAAAAACAAAGTTGATGGTGGAGAAACCATATTTGGATTTGAAGGATGATGAGAATAAGAAGCTTGGAAAAAATAATGAAGCCAAGAAAAAAATCTACAACGCTTACCACGTAAAGATTTCGAAAGGGTTTGTATGTGTAAAACTGCAAAAAAGGTTCGACGTATACTTATTATTACTTATCAAGGCAAGGATTGTAAGATCGACTTAGTCATTCAACAATATGAGAAGTTTACGATCTCGGATGAAGAAACCATCGATAGTGGTTACACATGGTTCAATGCTATTATTACTAGCTTAAAATCTTTAGATTAAAGCTACTCTAACAAGAACCATGTGAGGAAGTTTCTTACGGTGTACGAAATGGTATTAGAGAACGACAAGGTCGTTTCTAAAGACAAAAGGAAAAGGTTAAGTTGTTAGCTCTTAAAGCTAAAATTACTAGGGATTAAACTAGTGACGTTAGTGATAGTTAAGATGGAAGTGATGAAGACGAACAAGATGACTAAGAGTTCAACCTTATGGCGAGGAACTTTAGAAAGTTCTTTAGAAAAGGTGATAACTTTAGGCCTGGTAATCGATTTAGTAAACTTGGTGATAGGGATAGTAGGAATAAGGTTGGAAGAGGTCGTGGTTATGATAATAAGGGTGTTGAAAGCTCAAGGCGCGAACGGGGTTGTAATAATTGTGGTGAAAAGATTCACTTCATAAGTTTTTGTCCGAAGCCGAAAGACAACAAGGCATTCGTTGGTGGAGCTTGAAGCGATAGTGAAGACGGCGATCAACCAGAGAATGATGCTAGGTGTCTTATAGCGATTGGAACTCAGGAGGTATCTCTAAACCCTTCTATTTCTTATAATAATTTAAATATTCATGACTTGAAAAAAGAGAATGATGAACTTTGAAATTTAATAAAGACTTTACTAAAATGTTTGAAAGTGTTCTTAAGGAAAAACGCTCTCTTGAACTAGAGAAAACTAAACTTAATGAAAAGATACACGAACTCGAATGTGAAGTAAAGAGATTCGTTCTTTGAAAAGAGGCGGTTGAACCATGTAAAAGATGTGAGGCTCTCACACTTGAGGTTAAATCTTTGAACGGAAAAGTATCCAAACTTCAAAAAGAGTCATTAAGTTTTGCTATGTTCAAAAAGATGATTAATGTTTTAGATGACATGTTAAGTCAACAAAAATTGTACCAAAATAAGAGCATGTCCAACAATAACTTGAGTTATAAAATAACACCGTCCACGTCAGTGGCACATCAGCTTTAACATTTCACCTTAACATCCCAAAAAAAACACCCACATCAATAACATCCCTAGTTAAACCTTAACATCCCCAAAAAACACCCACATCAATAACATCCCAAGCTTTTTTCTTTGTTTTATCCCTATAACTGGTGTTGCCCAACTAACGCCGGTCCTTCAACTCCTCTTTAACGATAGTCCTCCAATGGTGATAACGGCATAACGCCGTTATGGCGTTAACGTTGGGAATGCTTTAAGGAAGGTCTTGAATTTTATAAAAATGATAAAAAAAAACGCTTCCGAAAGTCTAATTAAACTAATAGTGTTTGTAAAAGGAAGTGAAAACGAGAACCCGGAATTTGACGAGCCTGACGCGCCAACCAGCAACCAGCGTGCCAACCAGCGTGCCAGGAACAGTACCGGGTTCGTCAATTTTTCTAGTGTTCACTTAAAACCAGTAGTTCCTCATGCTCGTTTTGCAAATACACGAGGTAATCAAACGTCCACTACAACAAATGAAACCAAAAAACAAGTTTATAAACCGGTTTCACGTAATGGACTTGGTTACACATAAACTCGAGTTAACTCGAGACATATTTTACCTACTCCAAATATGTGACCTTCTTTTCATCGAAACCAGCCTAAATCTAGAAGAAGTTTTTATAGCAACCAAAGGTCATCATAAAACACATACCAAAGATGAGATAACTCCTACTCAAACCAAAGTTTTTTTAGACCTCACACCATCATAACTTTGGACCAATATTTCAAAACCAACGTAAATTTTCAACCAAACCTTGGCTTTATGTTTTCAAGTTATGATCTTGAGACACTAAGTTTCTTGCTTCAAGATCCAAGGATATTTAACTTGGGCGCGTTTCATGCTAACCATGGTGGACCCAAGAAACAATTCGTACCAAAAGCGTGAATTGCATCTTTGGTTGTAGCTTTGCCTCAATTGTGATCTACAACCGGAAGAGTGGATAGTGGATAGGGGTTGCACTAAACACATGACCGGGAATAGGAAATTTTTTACTTCATACAAAGAGTATGATGGTGGACAAGTCGTATTTGGGAGCGACCTACTCGACAAAGTCATCGGTCGAGTTAATGTCCTTCATGACTCCATAGAAATAACTAATGTTGAGCATGTTAGTGGTTTAATGTTTAACTTGATTAGTGTTACTCAATTATGTGAAGATGAGTGCGTAGTTAATTTTACTAAAGTAGATTGCACTATTAGTAAAAATGGTAAATCACTAGCTAAAGTTCATATACGTATAATTTATACACTTGCAAATTGGGAGATAACTCCAAACAACACATATTACATCCATATTAGATAACTCAACGCTTTGGCATAGGAGGTTAGGCCACGCCAATATGAAGGTAGTTCAAAACATTGCTTCCAAAGAGCTTGTAAGGAAGTTTCTAAAGTTGAGCTTTGATAGACATTTTTGTGATACGTGTTATGTAGACAAACAAGGTCTTGTAAGTAATAGGATTAGTACCACATAGAGTCTTAGAGTTACTACATGTTGATTTGTTTGGTTTATCACCTATTTAAAGCTACGGAGGCAACTTCTATACTTTGATGATTGTTGATGACTACTCACATTACATATGAACTCTATTTCTAGGTGCTAAGAAAGATGCCCTATATAGGTTTAGAATCTTAGGAAAAAGATTGGAAAATCTACTTGATTGCTCGATTGCTTCAATTCAAGCTAATCATGGAAGTAGATTTGAACATAGGGTGCAATTTGGGGACTTTTGCGAACAACATGGAATCTCACATAACCTCTCCGACATTAGTCCTCCTCAATCCAATGAGGTCGTCCAAAAGAAGGACAAGAAGTTACGGGATATGTGTCGTGCAATGTTAGCCGAGCAATCCATTATGAAAATTTTTTGGTGTCATGCCTTAGATACCGCATGTTACATTTCCAATAGTGTCCACTCTAGGAAAACACTTAATAAAACGCCCTAAGAAATCCTTAAAGGTAGAAAACCATCACTTGAGTATTTTAGGATCTTTAGGTGTAAATGCTTCATACTTAACACCAAAGATTATCTCACCAAGTTTGAATCAAAGTCTTAAGAAGGTGTGTTTTTAGGATACTCTCAAACTAGTAAAGCATACATAATGCTTAATAAGGAAACAATGAGAGTTGAGGAATCTCTTAATTTAACCTTTGATGAGAGTTTGTCGGAGCTCAAATCATCATTCATGGAGATTGATGATCTCGTGGATGAACAAGTAATTCCAAACCATGATGGGTCTCCCTCACTAGAGGTCAATGTCTGAGAAGAAGGAACTTCTAAGACAATAAAGGAAGCTAGGGGTCATCCGATAAAACAAGTAATAGGAGAATTGAATAAGCGAACCCTTAGGTCAAAATTTAGGAACACTTAGGATTTTTTTCATGACATTTCCCAAAATCTCAATTGCACATTTTGAGTTTTAGAAAAGGTAGTTCATGCTTGAAATGCACCATAGGATGTTGAGTCACTTAAAGTCTTTAGTAAGACAATGCTTGCTTGATCTTTACCAACTCTTAAAGTTTAGTTAAAGTATGTACTAAGGACATAGAGTAAACTCCAAAATACATCCATGTGGTTTACCCTGTTTCACACTATACATCACATTCCCAAAAGTTTCGACAGATCCATCACTCCGTTAATGAACGTTAACCATCATACATCCCTCGGTTAAAATGAGGACTAACGGCGCAAATTATTTCTACATTATTATTTAACGTGATATAATATATTTACATTGTTAGTCCTCGGGACTGACATTACTTACACCGTTAGTCCTTTTTTTGAAATAAACTAAAAAGGGGTAGCAGGGCTTGAACCTGGATCTAGATGCTCACAAATCAACGAAGCAACCACTAGACTACGTGTCCAGTGGTGCAAGTGTACCAAAAAAATATTTGTTTTAACCTTTATTTTTCGAATTTATCCGTTTTTGTACATTTTATTCCTTTTTGTTTCTTTTTATTCGTTTTTTGTACGTTTTTATCCATTTCATTTACGTTTTTATTCATTTTTTGTACCTTCTAACCGTTTTAGTACGTTTTATCTGTTTTTTTACGTTTGTATAAGTTTTTTAGGCTTTTTCTGTTTTTTGTATGTTTTATCATTTTTATCCGTTTTTTTGCATCGTTTATCCGATTTTTGTACGTTTTTATCTGTTTTTATCTATTTTAATCCATTTTTTGTATGTTTTATCCGTTTTAGTACGTTTTATCTATTTTTACGTTTTTGTCCATTGTTTTATGTTTTATCCGTTTTTTGCATCGTTTATCTGTTTTTTTTTTCGTTTTTTTATGTTTTATCCGTTTTAGCACGTTTTACCACGTTTTATCCGTTTTTATACGTTTTTGTCTATTTTTTGTACGTTTTATCCTTTTTTTTACGTATTTATCCGTTGTTTGTAGGATGTTTTCCGTTTTTGTATATTTTATCCATTTTTATATGCCTTTATCTTTTTTGTACGTTTTTATCCTTTTTTGTACGTTTTTCCACTTTTGTTTTTTTACGTTTTATCCGATTTAGTACGTCTTTTGTTTTTTTTACATTTTTATATGCCTTTATCTTAGGATGTAAAGTATGCTTACAATAAAGATGAATGTTAGAAGCATTATGATCATGTGATGGTGAGGGTGATTAATGTATGTTACTACATTGTTATCTACAGATCTAAACGATGCAACAAGGTTAGAGAGAATGTGTGTTGAAGGGATGAGGAAATGGGTGGACAATGGGATGCTATTTATAGCCAACAAGGTCAGCAAACCAAGGAACCAAAAAAAGGGATCCGCGGGGTTCCGTCCTTGTTAACATTTGGTTCCGCGGTTGTCTGACAGAAAATCTAAAAAATCTTTATCAAATATTTTCAAAATCTTATACACAATCTTTCCAAGATATCTTTTGTAATCTTTCTTGATTTAGATGACACTATGCATGAGGTAATAAAAACCATTTTCATTTTGATTAAAATTTAAACAAAAGTTTGTTTGTAAAAGGTATTACTTAACTAATTAATATATGATTAGCAAGTTGTACAATGTAAGTTTATGTATTACTAAAAATATTAAACTACTTATGCTATTATAGGACTAAAGTTGTTATGTCATTAACATCATTTTTAGAAGTATGTAAACACATTTGTCTTAGTTTGACACCTAAAGTGCACTTTGACACCTAATGTCGCACTTATCCTATTTTGACACCTAAAGTGCACTTTGACACTTAATGTGCCACTTATTGTATTTTGACATGAATACAACTTAGGAAGCATGATGTACAAGTAAAAATACTTGTATATGCAAAATGTAAAATGAGGTTCGAAATAGAATGGTTAACCTTTTAAAATACTTAATGACTCTAAACGTATTTTAAACATTCTAAATGATTTGATAAGGGGTTTGATCATAATGCCACATAACAAACATGTATGAACCTGTGTTGTAGCATACGAGGACTAGAGACGTCGAGATGTGTTGAATGTATGTTGAGACAAATTATGATTACAAGTAACTTGTACATTTTACGTTATGTATCAAGTTACATGTTTGTCATCAGTCAAAACAAACGAGAATGTATAGATTAAATATCGTAATATTTGCACTAACAATCTCCCCCTTTTTGCTGATCACGAAATATATAAACGTGATAGATAGTAAAATGTAAAAAGTTACTTGTGTCCGTATACCATCTACATTGCCTTATCCGTTTACACTCTTCTCCCCCTTTTGTCGAAACAAAAAGGTGTGTCCTTGGAGTTTTAAACTTCATTTCTCCCCGAAAAGGCGAGCTTGTATCATCCTTGTTAATACAAATAAACCGTAAAAACGTTTATTAATATTTTGCGATCTCTTTGTGTTTTGTTGATAACAAATATAATGTTATCTAAAGTACAATTATAAGGATACATGTTATTTTTTGTAAAGCATTTACATATAGCCATTTAATACAAATTGTTGTAATAAATTATTTGTTGTAATAGTTTATTAGGATGGGTAAAAATCACAACACATGGATCATATCCATAACCCATGGTATTGACCCTATGTATCTAAAGAAATACCCATGGACCAAACCATAACCCATGACCCATAACCAAAAAACCCATGGTCAAAGAGGAGCGTCCCACGGATCCCTAGGTTTACACTAGACGGATCCCTTGTGGGAGGGATCTGTGGGATCCGGGGAACAGTGGCAAGTTTTTCCTATAAATAGAGAGCCATTTCTTCATTCTAACTCACCCCTCTTCTTACTAATTCTCTCATGTACTCTCATTCTCTTCTAACAAAAGATCACTTGATCTAGAGAGTTCTTCTTCTTTCTTTCTTTAGTGATTCTCATATAGGTCCTTCTCTAAGGTGAGATCACGAGCATTCTACAAGTCATCCAAGCAAGGGGTCCTTGATTGATTTGTTCCTCCACAAGATTTCTGTAGCAAAGATCTTGTATTTGATATTTCACATATTTTTTGTGTAATAGTCGTGTTGGTTTGGTCCACCGTGTTACGGACTCAGTATTTAGCTTTGTACCAGAAAAAGGTGTAAGCAACGTTGTGAAGGCCTCTCCGCCAAGTTGAAGGAGTTTGTTGACATAGTGCTTGAACTCTCGAGTAGGTGAGTCGGGGAGTATAGTAGGGCAAGGAAGGTGTCCTTGTAGCCGAACCACTATAAATCAGTTGTGTCATTTCTATCCTTTGCTTTACTTTATTTACTTGCTTTATCATTAGATCTATACTTTCTCTACATCCATACGATTTCACATATTATCGAATCTAAAGTTTTTGAAACTAACTTAAAATCAACAAAACTATTCAACCCCCCCCCTTCTAGTTTTCCACAATCCTAAGTGAAGTTAAATTTTCTACTCCAATTCCCTATGGTTGTTGCATCCCCTAGGTTATTGCCCTTGTTTGGTAGCGGATCCATGGATCAAATTTAGACTCAACCTACATCAAGGTTAGTTTTGTGCAACATATAAAAAATATATGAGAAATGCATGATGAAGAAAATGCACATAGCAAACGATACTCGTGGGTAAGCTATGTTAGATTATCTTCTCCTCCTTTTTGTGGAAACACAAAGGTGTATCGAATAATGAGAATGAATGTGTGCATGCTCCCCTTGATGATTTCTCCCCTTTGATCGAGCCGTCAAGGAATGATTAAAAAGCTACAAAACAAATATTAGTGCAAAACTATATTCTTCCTTGGACGAGTATGTGATATACAACAAAGTGTGCATAATATGCATTCTATAAATGCTTGATGGAAGCTCCTTCTTACTCTAGGGCGTCAAGATGAACCTATAAAATAAATATCAGTATAATAGAAGTTTTGTCTTTAGACAAATATGTCATATACAACTAAGTGTATAGACGAAGCAATATGAGTGGTTGATGGATATTCCTCCTTGTTCTAGACAATGAAGTTGTGAGATCCAGGTTTAAGAAAAATCCTAGGCTTCATTTAAATTAGTTGTTGGTTGTGGAGATGAAGAAGTTTATCAATAACATGATGTGTTTTTCACTTGATGGGGTATTGGTGCAAACTTGTGATGTTGGGTTAAAAAGGCTTAAAAACACTTGTGGTTTTGTGAACAGATTTTAACTAAATGTTGTGTGCCTATGTGTAGGTAGTTTAGGGTGTAAGAAACATGAGTAAGTGTTCTTTAATACATTTTGACAAAAGATAATTATGTGAATGAATTTATCTCTGCCTTAATCGGTGGACATCCAACATAATGTGTAATGTATCAAATAAAGAATGACGATAAAGTATTTACAATGTTGTAGATTAATGAAGGTGATGAGCTTAGCAATGTTTTTGCGGATATTGGTTAGCATACAAAGAACTTCATCCTTGAAGTTATGTAGCTCTTCTTTATCAATGCAAGATGATTGCATGACGAGGCATTTGGTTTTCTCATAGGAGGTGGAAAGGATTAGAGTATTGTTATAGCTAAATAGTAATGGAGGTGATTTTTAGAATGCAGAAGGAATAATGAGATTTGGAAAGAGGTTGGTTGAAAGATACAAAAATGCAATGCCAAGCCTCTAAAACTTAATTATAAATGTTTTAAAAACTATATGCAAGTGAATGGGTCCTATAAAACATATTACTAATCTACGTAGCAATAAAGGGCTTACAATTATGCGAAATTGGCATATAAAAGTTAGAACGAAGTGAGATAACAAATAATTTGTTATCAACCTATAATACAAAAGTGTTAGTGACAAAAGATGTGAATATGATAGAAATCATAAGACAATATCCTATATAAACAAAGAAAACATATTCGACAACTAGATAAAAAATCACCACACAACATGATAGCATCAAGACAAACAATTATATTATGCAAGAGCATGACATTATATGAAATACTTCATTGTGAGATTGTTTTGTCGTTAGGTTTAGACACTTAAGCATATAATGATTCATGTGATTAATTTGTAGGATAAAACGACTTCTAAATATTTATCATACCAAAAGTACTTTGACAAATTATAAGTGCACATGTTGCAAACAAATAGTGTGACAAAGTCATAAAAGAAGCAAGACGAAAAAATTCATGCAAACCATGTTTAAATTATAACATTTTGGAGCATGTATTATTTAGACCATCCTACAAAAAGGTTTAATGAATGCCAACAAAAGACAAGAGCTTTCAAATATAGATATATCATATCAAAACATCATGTATCAAGATGACATATCATGAGTTAACAAGTAACATGTTAATCTTGCGAAACATCATATAAAGAAAGAATGAAAATATCATACAAATCATGTTAACATTTAGTAGCACGAAACATATAAGCAAACAAGCATCATAAAGATAAAACTTTACCAAGGTTTACACATTTGACTATCAATCAAACAGTTATCAAACACTAAGATAATGTCAAGACACTTAATCGTATCAAACAAGAACATGTAATCAACGCATGTATATGTGATGCAAGTGTTTTTAATAAACTTACAGAAATAAAAGTCATATATACTACTTGTTTGACTAAATATCTTATTTTAATACTTACTTTAGGCAAGTATAGGAATAAAGATTTTTCAAGTTGGAGAATGAATATAAGACAATTACTAGCGGTGCTCAATTAAGGCTAAACATGACCATTTTTACGCGTGATACCCAACTTCTCTCCTGGAAGCAATTTAACCGTTAGTTTAGATTGAGTTTCTAGTGCAATAGGTTCTCCAGTCGTCATTCTCATGTTAGAAAGATTGGAATTCCTATTTTTGCCTATTGAAGTATATAAAAGATGATAGTTTACCAATACTTGGCTTAATGTGACTCAACTAAATCCATTATAACTAAGGTGATGAAGATGTCATGTTATACACATGAATTTTAACAATGGTGTGTTGATAAACAATATGTTTTAATCTTGTGTTTAGAATCTAAGGTTGTTCAAATTACATAGTTAATTGTATGATCTAATGGATGACATCTTTTATGTTGAGTTGAAGTGTGTACTTTAAATGTGATTTGATCATCTAAGACTAGGGAATAGAGTATGTTAAATTAAGAACGTTCTCAAGAAAGCTCTTTGGAATTTTATTCAGCAAGAATCTAAGTAAGGTTACCAACTTCAATAGATCTTGTGTATGCTCTAGAGATGTGTAGTTTTAACCTTGGATGTGCACAAGGTTTGAGCAAGGTTAGGTTATGATGTACGCTTGAAAGGAAATAGATACAATAGTATCTTTCAAAAAATGAGATTATCCCATGGGATAAGGTTATCATGCTTATGAAAACAAGTATGACAAGATGAATTGGATACACTAGTTCATAGAACTTGTAGATGTTTGTTCAAGATCATTTAGCCAATGAGGTGTAATGAAATCTCTTGTAAAACAACCATTTATGTCGCAAGGAGAGAATGATGCATAGGATATACATTATCCTTTTAACAAGATGAAAACTTAACGCATGATTTCTTAGGCATAATGTTTTCCAAAACATCATGTTTTCCTAAATGAAGATATGAAGCCAAAGTGTTTGAATCGGATAGTCCTATCCTAAATATACTTGGTATCAAGATTATATTTACTAGATGATGACAAGAGGAATTCACTCGAGTTTCTTATGTATACTCCTTAAGAGTCATTGTCGCTCGGGGTGTATGAGGTTGGCTTTGAGATTGCATTTTAACATATGTTGTTAAAATGTTAATTTAAGGTTTAACGAAATTTATGCAGAAGTTAAACGACAAAGTATTACTAATACTTTGATAACTTGTGAAGGTAGTACTACTTATACTTAGTGGAAATTGATAAAAATTACCAGGAGCACCATGCTCATTTGATAGTGGAGGTTCTAGCCATAATGAATCATCTAAGTCCTCATAGGTGGGAAAGTATGGTTGAGTTTATTCAATGTGCATTTGATTCGGTACGAGTGTTGGACAAAGGGATTTTTTAGCAATGCACTCAACGGATTCAAATGATGGTAAAGATGGTGGATTGGTTGATCTAGCTGGTAGGTCTTCTAGTGTGTCTAAAGAAGGATGTGGTGATGTAGAGGTTTCTTGTGCTATGGGAGTGCTTAGGTTGATTATTTGTTCATGGATGTTGAAACAACAAGAATGGATACTAATTCTTGTGGTCCATTGGTTGCTACAACTAGTGGGTGAAGTGCTTGAAGTTTTGGTCAGTCATGTTTGTGAAGCTTAGGGGCTGAGATATATCACAGAGTTGAATGTGATGGGATAATGGTATTGACATTTGCTTTATTCCTATTGATTGAGAGAGTGTTAGGATAAGTGTTTTTAACATATGTTGTTAAAATACTTAGGTGTTGATTTTTCGGATGTGACTTTTAATGACTACAATCGTAGGTCACATATACTTGAATATTTCGGATGAAATACTTAAGTTTTCAATCCTACCTTGTTGAGATTATAAAGCTTAGATTGCACTTAAGGATAGCAAGACTTGATAATACATATTTAACATAAGTTTCAGTTATGACTAGATGTAAATCCTTATCGTCTTGGAGGATTACACATTATTTTCATGTTAACCAAATGAGGCATTACATGTAGATACAAAACAATATCTACAGTCATAAGTTAGACTTGTGATTTGATATTGTATGATATCTCTGCAAATAATGAGTCCGGATTTGTTAGGAAGTTGTCAAGTTACATAACAAGACAAGCTAATGGGTGAAGGTTGAGTAAAGGATGGAAGGGTGCGGAAAATGAATATCATGATTGCAAAAATATGGTAGTCACAGTGACCCATGGATTGCAAGGAACCAATTTTAGGGTTCCTTTCTTTAAAGCAAAAGGTACCTTGGAGCATTTTCATGAAATTTGAAAGTATGATCAAAGATGGTTATCATATTGGTGCAAGTGACATGACATGATCCTAATATGAGTGAATATCAGTGAAAAGTATCCTAGTGACAAAAGTGAGTGATCTAGAGTGCGAGATTTAAATGAAAATGAAAATGTGTTATTGCAGGCTGACGGCACCAAAATTTTCAACGGGCGTGTAAGGATCCAAATATTATTGTGTTTGATGATTCGGGTGGTCTTGGATGATCAAAATACATGTTAAACATTTTGAGAGAGAAAGTAGAGAGATGGGTGTTTCTTGCTAGAGACTTGGTTCTCAAATGTGAAAGGTTAGATTGAATGAAGCACCACCCCTTCCATGGATGGAAGGGGTATTTATAGTTACAAGAAATACGACCTCCTATCGGCCTGTGGATCAGGTATACAGTTGGTAAAGACCCGTCCTTCCTCCACGGTGTTGCACTAAGCTATACTACGCTACAAACTAATAAATAAACTACTAAATAACGTAACTAATGACAAGTCTACGAGCTAACTTAAGCTAGATAACATTTGGGGTGACCGACTCTTCACTATGGAATTTTCTAATTCCTAACAATCTCCCCCTAAGGGAGGTCACCCCATGTTTTACATTTCAAATCCTAGCATTCTATTCTTGACTTTGTTCTTGAGCTCGTAGACATGAATTCTTCATTTCCGCAATCTTTGTGCTTTTGTAGCGATTCTTCAAAGTCCGCATAGTTTTGTACTTTGAGTGGAGGTCTTTGAACTGATCCACATCTTGATGATCTTTGAGCTTTCTTTGAGATCATCAACCACAGTAAATCTCTGGATCACCCTTTATTGTGTTGCCATCATGTGAAGTTGTGACTTTCGGACCGACATGCTCACACTTTTGAATCATGACATCTTTCCATCGAGTAGCGGAAGCTTTTCTGGTTCAAGATATTTGTAGCAAGCGCAGACGAACATAGTATAGAAATATCTGAGCCATGTTATGTAGATATGCACCAGTCATGATTTCTTCAAATTAAGTGTGGATGCCGTGAGCATGCGGCTTTGGAATGACTCCTCAATTCGATCACCTGAAACCGTCCCAAATGTACCGCAAACAACAAGTAACCAATAAAACACACGAAAGTGTCTTTGATCACTTTCGTTGAATTGAGGTACACGGCCCACGGTTCCCGTTGATCAAGACAAGTACCGTGATCGTAGGATTCCGAAGAATCTCCTTGACAGGGTTTCGCAAATGTTCTAGCTGTTCTCAAACCGGAACGCCTCAAAGAAGACAACACGGAGTGAGTGAACCAGCGAATTGAGATTCACTGATTGATGAAAATGATTTGAAAAACAATCGCGTATTGCTTAGAAGAAAGAGTTTTGCAATACGACGAAGGTTTTATGAGAAAGATCAATTTTCAATCAAAAATACTTTTTGTATTTAAAAGAATGAGTACACATTCGACGTGCTAGCGAAAAGAAGAGATTCGCACATCGAACGGTTTTTCCAAAAGTATTTTTTCAATCAGAGATACTTTTTGAATTTGAAAACATAAGTACACATTCGACGTGCTAGAGAAAAGAAAAGATTTGCACATCGAATGGTTTTTCCAAAAGCATCCGTCAATCCATTACCTGGACCAATGTTGATTCACGAGTGAATCGCCCCATCGTTTCTATCCAGTTGTCACATGGTTGATCTATAGAATAGATCTCACATGCCACCTACCAGGAGCTTGTTTGATGTTGGCTCCAGAAGGCTTTCCATCTTCATTGTGAATATGTATGCATATCACTCAGATGTTCTGGCAATACCACAAGGATAATGCGTAGGACTCTAAATATATACTTACTTTCCACATTGTGTGAAACAGCAAGTCTTCATTAATTTTGTGTCCTAATGAGATATTGTGGATGATCTCTTGGCTCTAGACTCAATCGTGCACATTTGGTTCCTATGTCGGAGACTAGGGAGAGGGTCTCCTTCTTCAATATCAACAATCTCTAAGAGAAAGTCGATAGATTATGTCGGTTCCCCGTGAGAATGAAACAAGCCCTTTTAAGAGGAACTTGAGTGGCTTGGGAAGTTTAGTGCAGTGCGTCACTGGGTCCATGACGTCTTGTCTTCAATACCGGCGTTACCTTGGTAACCACCAGTAGCATATGTATTGAACCCGGTTTCTGCCCTAAGGTTGAATTATTGGAGGGCTATTTCTTTTCACCCTTTTCATATTCATTTCTTTTTCATTATTCAACCCCTTCAGTGCTTACCGAGACTTCATAACTAGAACCTTGTTGGGTTTATTCCAAAGACTAGCTCTGTCTCAGTCGACACTCTTCCCATTTCTCATTTTTCTCCTTTTTTTCAATATACCTAAGGACTCTACACTATCTAGTGGATTGTCCCTGGGTAGATCCCTCCGGCTCTGGCGGGATCGTGGGAACAAATACCTAACCTAACCATCCTTATAACTCCATGCATAAAGTGAAATAGTCGGTCTTTTGGTACAGTTCATTCCTTCTCGAAACCAATTAAAAAATCATTTGGAAAAACAATCAAGGTACTTGTGATACGAGATCAAAGCATTTTGTACCTTAATTGTTTTGATCATTTAGAAAACCTCCCCCTCAACATGTGCATGTGATTTAGAAATTGTTTAGCACATGGAGGCAAGAGGACTTTGAAATATTTTCTTTGATCACAATTTTCATAGAAAAAGCCATTTGATTTTCATGGTAAAATTCTCCCCCTCAATATGTGCATATGATATTTGAAATCATTTTATCACATAGAGGCAAGAGTTAATTTGAAGCACATCCACAATCACAGGCGCCATTAAGAAACCATTTTAAAACACAATCAAGGTACTTTATAAATAACTTTAAAAAGCTTTCGTACCTCGATAGTTTGTTTGCTCCCTCTCAATATGTGCTTCGAGATTAGAAAGCGTTTAGCACATATGAGAGAGCAGCCTGCACAATTAAATCAAAACGATCACCTTTTATCAAAGTTCATTATTAAATCACAAATTCTCCCCGATCAAAAATATCAAATCCTTTGAGATTTTGGATCCCAAGTGATTTAATACGGTTTAGAAAACATGGGAGAATATGTGGCCGGGTTTAAATACTCATCATGTTTTTGGATAAATCCTCCTCCTCAACATGTGCATTGTGTATGAAATCGTTTGGCACATGGAGGCAGGAGTGCCTTTAAAGGACTAAAACCAATTCCATTTAAACAGATAAGAGATTTAACTCACGATCTCTACCCCAATCAAAATTTCAAACCTTTTGAGATTTGTGATCCCAATTGATTTAAATCATTTAAAAAATTTGGGGAAAGACGTGGCTTGATTTAATTTTGAAACATGACAGATAAGGACCATTTTAAGACACTAAAGATTGTTAGTGTCAGGTATGATAGTTTTTTTTTTAAGAGATCTTTTAAGTAAAACAAAACAATTTCACAATCAAACAAGAACAGAAAAAATTTTATTTTGAAAGACCTTGATTCTAAAAAAAATCATACCATGACATAACATTAAATCTTTAGATCACCACTTATTATCGTACAAGACGGAACTTTTGTGAAGAAACATCGTTTGAAAATATTTTATTTTAAATCACTCTCCCCCTCAATCGATGACAGAAGTCAATAATTGAGTGACTTAGGTTTTGATAACATGAAGTCCGGTGATTTTCAAAAATTAGTCCAATATATTTTCAAAACAATATTTTCCATTTTCAAAACAATTTAATCAAATTATTCAAAATTGTTTAAAAATGGTATCCTGCACAAAGATACGTTAGGTGGTTGAAAAGCTTCTTGTTGTTACCGTAGGGTTTGGAAGAAAAACCGTCTGTTGATGCAGTGAGACTTCTTCTTACGTTGCATTTTGAATGCCAACTGAGGTCAAATTAAGCTCGGTTTCTTCAATCACTTAGAAGAAAACCATCTGCACGATGCAGGAGACCTCTTACGTTGCATTTATGCCAACTCTCCATAGAAGTTCAATTAAGCTCCGTTTCTTCATTTGTCAACCCAAGATATAGTTACCCTTTCCTTTCGGCATCCAATCATCTTCAATTGTGGGATCCGGATCGGGAACATTCTTTTATACCAATATACCTGCATACGTTAGTGAACACACATACAAATATATGGTGGTCGACATCACCCAAACAACAATCGACTAATAAAAGTCAATGCAACATATCAATCGATCATATAAATGTATGGGGATAATGTGATTATCAAACTCTAATCATCTAATCCTAACAATCATATCCTAAATTCCTAGTCCTTCGACATAGGCAAATATCATTTTTAATTAAGCACGTAGGATAATTAAGAAAGCCCGTTAGATGATATAGATTTGAAAACATTATCCCCCTCAATCATTGACTCATTTCTATGAAAAGTTTAAAAGCTCTGAAGTCATAGATTGAGTTAGCAAATTTTTACTAAAACTCTGAAACTGATTGATTTTCAAGCAACTCATTTTCCACCATTTTTGAAAACAACAAATATTTTTCTGAAGAATTTTAGACGGAAAAACATTTGTGTAGGAACAGCAGTCCTTCGACATACTTTCCTCAAATTGTTTTAGGAAAAGTGCACGAAATATTTGAAAATTGGTTTAGTGCAACACTTTCCTTTCTTGAAGAGCGGGTTGCTATCTGAAATGATAGCAAGCCATAGTTTAAGCGCGGGTCACAAATCAAGTAACAAGCCATCATTTGAAGCCCGGGTTACAGTCAGAAATAACTATAAGCCATCATTTGAAGCCCGGGTTACAGTCAGAAATAACTATAAGCCATATTTAGAGACATGTTTAGAAAAAGAATATTTACACCTCCTGCTCGAACTTCATCTAAAGTCCCGTGCCATTATTGAATGACATTTCTAAGACCGTAGATGTTATCGATACCAGAAGACATGTCTTGAGAAAACATATTTTTGGAATTTTTCAATTTTCTGATTTTTATGGGCTTTTGTTGATTTTATATTTTTCTATTTTGTTTTTGTTGGTTTTATATTTTTGTATTTCGTTTTTCTGATAAATATATACAAAGATAGTTTAGATGATATAGTTAAAGAGGATGATGATACGAGTACCGAGATAAGGATATCGAGCAGCCCCGTTGTAGAAGATAGAAGTCATCATCTCTAAAACTTTCACCACCAAAGCTTCCGAGGCTCTTGAATTGAAGAAATAAATTGAACCATCTGAAAGTGAGACTTTGGCAGCTTCCCCACAAACCGAAAAACCTTTGGATGAGCAGATTCGACGCCTATTTCAAGCTTTCTTAGCCAAAGTACAGAGAAGCACACCATTATCATAAATCCCGCTGCTCCTTTAAAGAACAATAATCGAGGTTCTCCGTTCGGGGTTATATCATCCAATAGAAGAACAGCAACGTATAATCCCACTCATAAATAATCTTCTCAAAATTCCTTTTCCACTGAAGTCTGAAGCGATCCATTCCAAAAGGTGTCAAGAGAACACTTCCCCCAAGTAGTTGAATTGATGTAGCCAGTCTCTTTGTATAATGCTCATGAACTCTCCCAAATACACATCATGAGGGGAATGAAAACACCTCCCCATGTTCACATTTTTCTTCCCTGATGATCGTGTATGAAGCTCAAGTATCCGAAGTATGCCAATACACAAGGAATTAATAACTGATAACATTGAAGAAGCAAGCCAAGTCACTGATTATCTCTGCGGATGACAATCTCTGCGGATGTCAACTCCGGGATAAGTGATTATATCTCTGAATCACTGATTAAGCACTCAAGTGAAACAAATGAGCATCCCCAATGTACACAATCTCTCTCCCCAATGAATCACACACTTGTGTACCTATTTTATCTTTAGAAACTTTCTATTACATCACTTCCCCCACGTAGTTGAAATACTAACACTAAACGCCTTGATGAGTAGAACCTTGAGTTTCTCTGCGGTCATGACATTTGTTTTCCCGGGATATCTTCAATCACTTAGAAGAATTAAGTTCATCAACTTTACTCGTCATGAGTCAAACCTTGAGTTTCTCTGCGGTAATAACATTTGTCTTCCCGGGATATCTTCAATTTCTTAGAAGTATTAAGTACATCAAGTTTTACTCGCGTTTAGATGCTTGTCTCCTTCCCTTTTCTCGTTTTGATACTTCAAAATCAGCAACTCTTTGAATGCCCAAATACTTGAAATTTGTTGAGAAGATTGCTTGAAGTCTTTGTGAGAATCAACATGCTGAATAATGTGAGCAAGTCTAACTGGGGATTAAATTCGACATATCACATTCCCCCAATTAGTGCTCTCCCCTAAACCGACAATATGTTTGATAAATGCCCATATTAAGAAGAAGTCTTTAGATCGTTAATTGCAACTCGTCTTTAGTCTTCTAACATGTAGCAGAGAATGTAGAATCGACTGTAGACTCGACCTTCTTCAAGATTGTACAGTTGGGGAATAGATAGTTAACATCTTCGACTCACCAAAACACAAGAACATCACTAAAAATCATCCCAATTAACTTACATCTTGCAAATCACCTTAATTAAGATCCCTCCCAATCAAACAAGAACAGGAAGATGTTCATCAAGGAAATCAGCAATTAGCCCGCAGCGAACACACGAAATGGTAACACCAAGCAAACAATCACATCAAACAAGAACAGAAGGTTGTTCGGAATCATCATGTTGATGTGCATGTGAAGCATTAACCGGAAGCACTTTGTCAATAAACTCATATCAGCTTGTGAAGATGTCAACTAACGGCTCTTAGAAGAACAACTCCATGTGAAGATGACCCGATAAGAAGAAGCTCGGTTCTTACATGAGTTTGGAGCCGTTTGACCATTTATATTCTCAAATATCAATCAACAATGCAAAAATTCACACTTCTTCTCCCCCTCAAGAATTGCATATAGAGATGCCATTCTTGACTAAATAAGTGAAATCCATCCGAATGTTCTATTCACACTTCTCTCCCGCAAAATAAGCACATGATGTCGCCATCTTCATTATAATCGAGCACGTGGAATGAGAAAACAATCAGTGGTAGCCCGGTTCACTTTATGACTGAAGCGCATGGAAAAGCATGAAGCATGTTGATGAGAATGGTCATAATAAGAAGATTTCTCTTCTTCGAAGATAATGCGACCTAAGCGTACACATTTACTTTCTTTAGAGAACGAGGCATGAATGATGTGTTCATACGCCATAAGAAGATTTCTTCTTCAAGATAAAGCGCCAAACGCACACTTTTCTTTTCTTTAGAGTACGAGTCATGAACTGTTGTGTTCATACGTCATAAGAAGATTTCTCTTCTTTGGAAGATAATGCGCACTGAGACGTACACATTTCTTTTCTTTGAGGTACGAGGCTTGAACTGAAGTATTCAAACGTCATAATCTCTCTCTTTCCAACTCTCTTAGCAAAACATGTAATCATCACCATTATCATTCAAGAGGCTCTTTGCAGGATGACCATGGAGATAACCCAATATGATGAATTTGACCTCAAGTAAACTAACCCGATCTCGTGACTTATACTTGCACATATGTAACAAAGAGCGGTGCCGATTTCCATTAGCATCTCTAAGTACTCTATGTACTCTATACTCTTCTACCAACCAACCATCAAGTATAAGACGTACATCACCTCTTGAAAATCCACAATTGAATGTGACTCTGAGCACTACAACGTAACTCCTTAAAGTGATAGTTATTTTGTGGTGGTAAGAGCCCAATTCCCCAAGTGGTAAAAGAAAAGGTAAAAGACACCCAACAATAACTAGATTTCCAAGTCTTCGCTTTTGATAATAAGCTCGAACAAGGATCTCGAAGAATATTCATCCATCCATCCCCGATACCTTCAGATACTAAGTACACTCGCACGAGATAATTCACTTCAACCTCAAATAAATAATAGTGAATTAACTCCGTTGTCACATCTTCGATTAACGCTCAAATCTAGCCTCCTTTAACGTTTAAGTGAACTCTGATAATGGTTTTCATCCCGACCATGGTTAGTAGCACATAACCCCGTAAAACCATATAATAACCAAACCGCCATGACGAATATCCAAACACACATCCAATTCATGAAGTACACCCTTTTATCCCTTCTTCAAAGTAGAAACCGTAGCACCAAAGATCGATAAGATCCCGAGATAAACTTTCCTTTCTCCGTGATGGTTCCATCATCACAGGATTTTACAATTCTATAGTTTAAACCGAGAAATAGTTTCTTTCACGGGATTTTACAAAACCAAGAATAAACCGTAAGATAGATCCGAAAATGCACTTTACGATTACCGGATGTTTCCACGTCACGGGATTTTACAAGTCTATGATTTAAACCGAGAAATAGGTTCTTTCGATGGATTTTACAAAATCAAGACAAAACCGTAAACAATGTCAGCTTAACTATGTTATGACAATTTTGGTTTTGGTGAATATCTGTTTTAGGAGAACATGCAATGGTTCATCAACGGTCCATTATCCAACATCAACAACATCAACAACATCCATTCAACACTTTGGTAAACACAACATTCACGCATTCTGTCAGCTATTGTAGAGACCACATGGAGAATTAAACCCGATATGCCAAACTTGATCATGAAGTAAAACTCCCCAGATTTGTTACTTAAACTTGTACTAATACTTGTGAAGAAGAAACGGTGTACCCAATGTACAAAACCTCTTGACATTCTCAACTGAGTGAGACACCGAAGTGATAGTTACGTTGTGGGTAAAGAAAGAAAGAACCACAGCCGTAATTAAATAGTCAAGTCTTTATCACCCTCTATAAATGTTCAAACAAGTCATCTTCGCGGAAGGGTAGAAAGAAAGAAGACGAAATAAGTAAACGCGCCCGGAAAAATCTCACTGCAAATCCAAATAAGGAATATCATCCATACAACCCCATAGTCAACCTAGATCAAACAATAATTCAAGCCGTGACAAACTATCATTCGTGGAAATGTATGCACCAAAGTGCCAAATAAGCAACACAAGAACCCCGTGAGTAATTTCCGTACAAAAACCTTGTAGCCATAATCGTTATGTCAATACAAATCTATCCGTGAATTGTGTATCCCCAGTCCGAGTAAGAGATTTTAATCAAACTTATGATAATTCTTGTAAGCCCGAATCCGAAGCACAATTAACACATCTGATCCAAATCCACTCACTTAAAACATCAGCAATACAAACTTGATACCCTACTATTTTGGTCATTACAATAACCCTAAACACAAATTGCATAATCATTCGCTCAATCTTGTCATTCCAAAAACATTGTATTACTAAAATTCGAAAGCAAAAATCCGGAACCAAGAACACTACACATTGCAGACGCCAATCAATAGACATAATCAAAAGCCCAATACCACAATCCTTTACCACTTGCCCGGTCATGGCCCAAAAATGCTATCCCTAATAGCTCGGGTATAAATCACTCATAAATAACACAAACCCTAATCTCATTACCAACAACTCTCCGCCCCCACCCCTGTATCCTCTCACCCTACTGTACGCATTACCCAAAAAAAACTATCATTTTCACAATTAAATCATCATCACAAATCTTATTCCCAGTACCTGCCATATACATCCTTCAAGAATGAAAACTTCAAACACCGAGAGAACAAAGCCACAGGGATGGCAAGAGAGATGATTCGTCTAAACCACAGGGATGGTATGAGTTACACGAATGTCCTAAAGGTTTCGGGTAAGTATTAAGTCTAGGAGACGTCCTGGTTAAGTTATGTAAATAATCAACGAATAAAAGAAACGATTTAACAGTTTTGTTACAATCGCTCTTTTTATATTCGGATATAATAATAACAAGAACCTTTGATCAATGATGGTTTGATTGTTTCGTGTTCTAGACTCTTGATAGTCTTGGTAGCCTCTTATGAGAACCACGAAAAGAAGAAAAAAAAACAAACAAACTGAGATCTTGGATGGATAAAATTGTTTGAGTCTAGATCTATGATGTGTGTCTCTCTAGATTGATTGACCGTTAAGTGTCTTGATGTTGCTATGAAAAGAACGAGAGAATAACTGAGATCATGTATCATTTGAGTCGAGTCATATTGTTGATTGATTTTTAAGGCACATAGTTGAGACTAGATGATGGGTTCCAGGGTTGATAGTTGTATTGGGAACAATATTAAGTCATTTGTCGCTTTTTGTGACAGATGATGTTGAATATTGAAACTGAGGTTGTATTAGTTTTGGTGTTTTGATTGTGGTCGTGGTCTAATCTTCTTCGCATCTTCTTCAACTTTTCATGTCAAGTCGCTAGGTCTCTTTGATAAGTCGCTAGGTCAAAGTTTAGAGTCAAGTTGCTAACTGTCTTTTTCACACAAGTCGCTACTTGTTAAATAACAAGTAGCCAAGTCGCTAACCTTTTAGTCACAAGTCGCTAGCATAGCTTTAAACCAAGTCGTTACTTCTTTTTTTTTTTCTTTACAAGTCGCTAACTTATCAATATAAGTCGCTAGGTCAAAGGTTTAACTAGGTCGTTGCCAAATACAATGCATCTAGACAACTTGTAAAGACAAGTCGCCACAGAACTAAGTCGCTAGATAGAATGACCCAACTCGCTACCAAGAAAGATTTGACCATTTTACTTTTCCGGTGAGTATTCCGACCAAAAGAATCGTCCATATTCAAAGAAACCCAGCTGCTTTATCATAAAAATACCATTTTTGACCTATTCGAATAACCAGATTGACCATGAGACTTTACAGTTTGACCATATGAAAGACCACAAGGACCACTTTTGTTTCACAGATATTGGTACAAAAGTCACAAAGATATGATATTCAAGACTATTAATAAAAAGAAACATGAGAATAAAACAGTTAGCAATATGTTTGGACCAAGTAACCATTTTTTACCTGCAGAAACAAAAAAATTGATAAAAACTGTTTCCCCAAAAAGAAGTGATCCGACCAAACAAATACCCAAACCACTAAACAAGTATCAAAACCACAACAACCATGGTACTAATCCACACAAATCACCATAACACAATAAACCTTGGCTCTTGATACCAATTGTAAGGATCCAAATATTATTGTGTTTGATGATTCGGGTGGTCTTGGATGATCAAAATACATGTTAAACATTTTGAGAGAGAAAGTAGAGAGATGGGTGTTTCTTGCTAGAGACTTTGTTCTCAAATGTGAAAGGTTAGATTGAATGAAGCACCACCCCTTCCATGCATGGAAGGGGTATTTATAGTTACAAGAAATACGACCTCCTATCGGCCTGTGGATCAGGTATACAGTGGGTAAAGACCCGTCCTTCCTCCACGGTGTTGCACTAAGCTATACTACGCTACAAACTAATAAATAAACTACTAAATAACGTAACTAATGACAAGTCTACGAGCTAACTTAAGCTAGATAACATTTGGGGTGACCGACTCTTCACTATGGAATTTTCTAATTCCTAACAGGGCGGAACACAAAAATTGGTGCCGCCCCATTCGTGACTCAAATTTTGGCGGTGCCAAAGTTTATAACAGTGGTTCCGTCCAAATCCCTGGGTGCCCAAAGGTTTACAGAGGGCATTTTTTAGCCTCGTAAACTAATTCAAATTCTGTAATTTTTCGGCAACATGTGTAACTAATTATTTGTGATATGGAAACAACAATAAGATAGATAAATATATAAATATATATGGATGCGTATAGATCATGCAATGGGTAGAAATTTCACTAAAAATGTGAAAATGAAATTTGATAACATAACTATGTTATATACCTGCAAGATAAACCGTTAGTTCATATGATAGATTAGTAGCAAAATTATCATCCCATTAATCACATAATAGTTCATACCTCATTGTTTAGTAATTATACCAAACACCCTTTTCAAAGATACTAAATGTCTTAAACTTTTATTGAAAGTAAAGACACATTTAAACACTTGAAGATATATGTTAGAGATTGTGCAAAACAACATTTTTCAAAGTACTTGACTAGTTTACTTAGTACTCATTCCTAAATGAGTTATGAAGTTTCATAAGTTATGCGAGATGTTAGTATAACATATGCAAAGAAAGTGATCTAAGTCTATAAGCAATGATAGAAACAATTTTCCAACTTAGTGCACAAAATCTAGCAAATGTCCAATTGTGCATAAACAAGAGATCGAAAAACAAGAGGATAAATAACATGGCAAGATTGAAACATATCTTATACAAACAAACAAGTGTAAAAAACAATTTGCAAATAAGTAAGCAACATATATGCAAGCAACATAAACAAGTAGTCATTTAGCATAGCATAAAAAGAAAAACACTTTTCATCATTTTGCGTTTAAATATGATGATGTATACCAAGCTTGATTAGTTTTTTGTAAACATATTACCAAATTCTTTAGATTCAAAATAAATTATGTCAATGTTCTAAGAATACCAACTTAAATTGTTTGACTCAAAAATTTGAGGTTTTATGTTAAAGCAAAACTTAATAATTTGAAAAAGCTGCATCATTTGGTTAATTTTACTCATTTAAATTTAGAATCATTCCATTTAAGTATTTTTAAATGAATTTAGACTCAATTCCCTTTAAAATGATAGGTGGCGCGGCGCGACTCGTACGGACTTACGGTTTTTTGAAGTTGGCAAAAAAACTGCAGATTATACAGACGGATTCCAAGGAACCAAATTTAGAGTTCCGCCCTTTATAGGATTTGGTTTTGTGGTCCTCTGTGAAAGATTCAATAAAGCTCATAATTTGACACGAAGAAAATGTGTAGGACTTACTAGATTAGATAGTAAACATATAATAATATTTAACAGTATTTCTACTTATATGACTTATCTAAACATCTATGGAAGTGATTTTTCAACTAAATTTATAGTTATCCCAAACACTACTTCACTACAAAAAAATTGCCATTTAGTGGCACACATTTTTAGTGACAAACATAGATGTGTCACTATAGTACGGTTTTAGTGGCGAATCTTTATGTGTCACTGAAGATATTAGAGATTTAAGTGCACTTTACACTTTTGTGCCACCAACGTACATTGTTAATAGCTGCACAAACTCATTATGTCACAATACCTTACTAAAATCAGTATCACATTTATATTTTATGCCATTAAACTTTTTCAATGCTTATTGTTTTCGTAATTGTGTCAATATTATCCTAGAAAACAGTTATCAGTTTCCAATATTGGCAGGCCTTTGTTAAAAAAAAAAAAAAAAACGAGTGGGCTTTTTAAATCCCTCAAATTTTCATATGCGATTTGCAATTTAAAAACCCTACCCCTTAGGCTCTCATATGCCGTCATAGCCACATAGTTTATTTGTTCTCATTAATACTATTCTTTAACCATTTATATTATCAAGCCAGGTAAATGTTCCAACCCCTGATTTCTCTATCACATACCTCGTGTTTACTTTGTATTATGATTCTGAGTATTAGAAAAGTGATATAATTAAATAAAATGTTATAAAAGAAAAGGTAGATGGAATGATCAAATATGAATTGGATCCCGCAACGTGATCGAAAGAATTAGTGAGATCTCATGAGTTATACCTTTTATCCATTAATATGTTTGTTTGCCTTTAAAGTGATTTTTCTAACAACATTCTCTTATTAATGTTATCAATCTTGCAGCAAGGAATTGAATCAAGTTATTAAGTTGAAGTTGAAATTGTGGATCATCAATCTGCTCGCAATTAATATTTATGAAAGTGTTGGGTATGGCTAAAGGAAACAAAATGATCAACACTAATCTCCAAGTGCTCTTGTTAAAAATTGTTCATGTATTGGCAGTTTATAATTATTTTACATCACAGTTTAATATATGTAACTTTCATATATAATTTTCCTACTTTTTATGTGCAGTTTTGCCCTTCAAAGAGATATTGGGGAGTTCATTAGGAAGATCAAGTGGTAGTTCTCTTAGTAGTTTTTAGGCATTGGTGCACTACTATGTATCTATTGTTTATTTCATATTTGTTTTGTAGAATATATATTTCTTATGTATGAGCAAGCTTTGTTGATTAATGAAAATTTCATTTTCAAGTAAACTATTTAGTTGTTTGTTTCATGTGATGGCTAAATGAAAAGGTCATTTTCGACTAAATCTTTGTACTTATAGAAATGCGATACAATGACACAACATAACTATGGAGATATGTTTTGGTGGCTAACAATATATGAGATTAAAACAATCTGTGTATTTGAAGTTTTGAACACATCGCCTATTTAATGGCACAAAGTAGGTGCCCCAAAATCATTTGTAGTTTATTGTGATAGATTATGAAGTGCCACTACAGCCTTGAAATCTACAGCAACACAACAAAAAGTGCCATTAAAACCTTTTAGTGGCATCGTCGTTTGTGACACTTTTTGTTTCTGCCATAGAAAGTCTAAAAAGCCTTTAGTGGCATTTATTTTGCCTATTGTTTTTTGTGTCACTAAATGGCCTTTTTTTGTAGTGCTTTTAAAACCATGTTTTTTTGTAAATTTGCTCTTAAGCACATAACTTGATACTTACAAATTCTTTTATGAAACCTCTTCCTTTATTTTTAAAGGAAACCTTCAAGCTTGTATAACAAAGTATATTTAATCAACAAAACAAGTAAGCATTAAACAGATAAATGCTTTTCATATTATATCCGCTTCATGAGTAATTTGATACATGGATCGTACTCTATTTTAAAAACTATTTGTTTTGAAAATAAGATCCAAGAAGCTCTGATACCAATTGTGAAAACGTAGAGGGGGGTGAATACGTTACCGTTTAAAAACTTTAAATCTTTTGTATCAAATAGCTTATCAAGCTTATTGTAATATGAAAAATGCCAATTATTGTCTGTGACTAATATAGTTCATAGATAAAACAAGTTGTTACACAAGCATAAACATCAAGCCACATCACAAGCAATAACATAGTGCAAGTATAAAAGTAAAGTAATAAATAAGGAAAGTGAAACCAGACACGAGGATTTATAGTGGTTGGGTCACGGAGCTCCTCTCCGCCCTACTCCACTCCTCGTGTACCCAACTAGAGAGTTACTTCACTAGATCAGCAAGCTCCCTTCTCGGTGGAGAAAACCTTTACAAACGTCGCTTACACTTTTTCCGGTACAAAGCTAAATATCGGGTTCTAGTTCGAGGTAGAACCAACCTGACGTCGCCTATACAATATTTCCGACACTAAGCTAGACGTCGAGTTCTTTCCCGGGTACAACCACTCCCGTTATGTTTTATGGCCCAACATAACAAACCTTGTGCTTTATGGCACAAACACATAAACCATCTAATCTAGCTGTGAAATAGAATGAGTGTTACAAATGTACAATGATGATCCAAGACATAAATGTCTAATGGATATAAATACCTAATCTAAACGATCTTCTTAAATAAGAAGTTTTCAATCAATGAGGATGACAAGTGCTTTTGAATCTTCATATGTTGATATGATTTGGTGAATGAAGATAGCAAGATCTCCAATCTTTCTTTGGTGGATCAGGATGTAAAGTATGCTTACAACAAAGATGAATGTTAGAAGCATTATGATCATGTGATGGTGAGGGTGATTAATGTATGTTACTACATTGTTATCTACATATCTAAATGATGCAAGAAGGTTAGAGAGAACGTGTGTTGAAGGGATGAGGAAATGGGTGGACAATGGGCTGCTATTTATAGCCAACATGGTCAGCAAACCAAGGAACCAAAAAAAGGGATCCACGGGGCTTCGTCCATGTTAACATTTGGTTCCGCGGGTGTCTAACAGAAAATCTAAAAAATCTTTATCAAATCTTTCCAAAATCTTTCCAAGATATCTTTTGTGATCTTTCTAGATTTAGATGACATTATAAATGAGGTAATAAAACCATTTTCATTTTGATTAAAATGTAAACAAAAGTTTGTTTGTAAAATGTATTACTTAACTAGTTAATACAGTATATTATTAGCAAGTTGTACCATGTTAGTTTATGTGTTACTAAAAATATTAAACTACTCATGCTATTATAGGACTAAAGTTATTATGTCATTAACATCATTTTTAGAAGTATGTAAACACATTTGTCTTAGTTTGACACCTAAAGTGCACTTTGACACCTAATGTCGCACTTATCCTATTTTGACACCTAAAGTGCACTTTGACACTTGATGACGTATAGTATGTATAACAGGCCCACTAGGCCCAATACGTACTATACACACACTGGGTCCTGGCCCAACAACAATAAGAATAACTACGAACACTTGACCAACAGTAAGCCCAATAACGAAATTGGCTATGGTCCAGGCTGAAAGACGCACACAGGATACTTAGCAGACCGAACCTCCGGCTGCTGAAGATGTCCTGTGTCCGCATCCGCGATTAACACGGAACCTTGTCCGTCAAGGTTCCGGCTCTGGCAACTAGGGACTATATGCGAGTAACTAGGAAACCCTAGCGGTAAGCCTCGCCTATAAAAGGGGCTCTAATTCCCATACAAGGTACAACTTTCTCTCTCATAATTACACACACACACTCTTACTTTCTCTGACAAGGATGTGTACTTACTCTCACGCCAGAGTCTAATCGTGGGGTCCGTCCCCACGGTAAGGCTAACGGTTTACTCTTCTTGTGCAGGAAAATCAATCAAAATACTTGGATTAGTACAAGATCAACCCATTAGTAGCTTGTTAGCCCAGTCCAACAAGCTATACTCACACCCATTACAACCCGTCACATTTTTTGTACTAACAAGTTGGCGCCATCCGTGGGACCCAGTACACAACTACGTTTTAAAAAATGCTCACCGTAGGAGCTCCCTCTGATCCAACACCCGCTCCCGTTTCTGCGGTGCGGAACACGGCGGGAAAGAAAACATCATAGACATGGAAGAACTTGACGGGCCCGCGTCCAACGCAACCGTCAAGAAGAAGTGCGACAAGTACTATGACCAGATCTTACCCATTATGACAGAGAAAGTTCGGAAACAGGAAGGGAGAGTCAAGGCTAGAGAAACGCTAAAAACTCGGTTAGATTTCCGCAAAGCATCACAACAATCCGAATCTGGGAGGCAGATGCAAAGGAGGGATCTGAGAAAGAAGATCGAATATCGAAAGCGCCGGAACGCAAGAGAAAACTCTGAGCCAAGGCATAGCCGGTCCGGATCACCGCGAAAGAAAGTCGTTGAAAAAAAGGAGGTGTTCAGAAGGCTGCGCAGGAGCGCGTTCCATAGGCTTGGGGATAGAGAAAAAAGCATCTCTGTGTGCTCCAGGAGCCAAAGGAGAACCATTCGTCGTGGATCTGAAAAAGAGGATGGAGGAACCTACCACCACTCTTATTCGCAAAGAACGGAACCCTATTCCAGAGAATACGAAGGTAGCCAAACATACTCACGGAAGACCGATCGACTTTATGAAAGCGAAGATAACAGAGACGAGCGCTAGAGGTCCGGATCAAAAAAGCAAAAGTCGGATGTCGAGGACGAAGACTAACTAGGCCATGGTTGTTCAAGGAGACTGACCCGTTCACCCCACGCATTCGCTATTTCGACATGCCTAAGAAGACGCAAATGCCTACCAATGTGAAGACATACGATGGAAGTGATGATCCGGAAGATCACCTAAAAATCTTTCAAGCAGCGGCAAAAGTAGAATGTTGGGCCATGCCAACATGGTCCCACAAGTTTAACTCCACACTCAATGGATCCGCTAGGGTGTGGTTTTACGATCTTCCACCAAAATCGGTAGACAGTTATGATGAGCTGAAAGAAATCTTTCTATCAAATTTCCTTCAGCAAAAGAAGTGCATAAAGGATCCTGTGGAACTCCATCACATCAAACAGAAAGAAGGAGAAACCATAGAAGACTTTGTGAAAAGGTTCAAGGTGGAAAGCAGGGATGCCAAAGGAGCCCCAGAAGTCATGAAGGTCTCCAGCTTCATGCACGGCATTACTAACCCCGAGTTAATTAAAAGGTTGCACGATAACATACCCAAGTCGGTAGATGAGATGATAAAGGTAACCGCATCTTTCCTTCGAGGGGAAGTAGCCGCAGGCAACCACGAAAAAAAGAGATCGCTACCCCAAGTGCAATGGAAATTGCATGAATCTGGGCAGAAGCAAGGCTTCAAGAAAGGGAACAAAAACCAACTCTGGTCAGAAAGGAAGCAAGATAGGTTTACCCTCCTTTCCAAGACACCCAAGGAAATATTGGCATTGGAAAAGGCGAAATTTAAAACTCCTCCACCAATGCTCACACTGGTCGAGAAAAGGAACGCCAACAAATATTGTGAGTTCCATGGAGAGGTGGGACACAACACGGATGAATGCATGCACCTGAAAAGGCAGATAGAAGAACTGCTAAGAACCGGGAAGCTGTCAAACGTGATAAAGGAACTCAAACAAAATAGTGGCAAGGACCAGTCTAAAGCGTCCAAAAAAGGGGAAACGTCAGGGAAAGATAAAACTCTCGCAATCCTAATGGTGCAATCTCAGCAGCGCGTAATATGACAAAGAATTACACAAAGATTTTCCCTAAACCAGAATATCTCATTCCCATCACTTACTGAAGAAGAAGGAAATGACGGGCCATTGATCATCGAAGCAGAAATAGGAGGGCACTTCATACACCGCATGTACATTGATGGAGGTTCTGCATCAGAAATCCTATATGAGCATTGCTTCGAAAGACTCCGGCCCAAAATAAGAAGACAAATGATGCCTGCCACAACCCCCCTTATTGGATTTAGCGGAGAAGTAATATGGCCGATTGTGCAGATATCATTGTTAACTAAAATCGGCGATGATGAACATTCAGCATCAGCATGGATGAACTTTGTAATCGTAAGGTCTCAATCGCCAAATAACGGAATTATAGGAAGGTCGGGGTGCGAAAATTGTAGGTCGTACCTTCAACATCACATGGAATGATAAAAATCCCGGTAAAAGGTGGAGTGCTCACGATTCGCAGTAGCATGATGGTCTCATTAGAATGCACTATGGTTTCCGAACCGACGCCACAAGCTACAACAGAAAAACAAGTGGAAAAACGAATACACGTGGCAATACATCCAGAGCATCCGGAGCAGACAATAGCCATTCGATCAACCTTGTCAATCGGGACGTGAAGAAGTCAGGCGACCTGGCGTAACTTAGATATATTCGCCGGTGTCCGGCGATATGATGGGCGCCCCAAGACACATAGCAGAGCACAACTTAAACATACGTGAACGGTACACTCCCATAAGGCAAAAGAAAAGAGGCCAGGCACCGGAGAGAAACAAGGCAATCCAAGAAGAGGTAGAAAAGCTCGTGGATGCGGGAATCATGAAAGAAGTACATTACCATAGTTGGTTAGCTAACCCTGTGATGGTAACAAAACACGACGGAAGCTGGAGAATGTGCGTTGACTTCAAAGACCTCAACAAAGCATGTCCAAAACCAGAAATTGATTGGAATTTTGAATCACTCTGCGAATACCCTTTCAAATGCTTCTCGGATGCATACAAAGGTTACCACCAAATTTAAATGGAAAAGGAAGATGAGGAAAAAACAGCCTTCATCACAAGTCAAGGAATATTTTGTTACACCAAAATGCCATTTGGACTCAAAAACGCAGGAGCGACATACCAGCGGCTAGTAGATAAAGCTTTCCACAAGCAAATTGGCAGAAATCTAGAAGTATATGTCGATGACCTGGTGATCAAAAGCCGTTCGGAGGAAGAAATACTAAGGGACATAGCGGAAACCTTTAAAACATTAAGGGAAATAAACATGAAGCTAAATCCCAAGAAATGAACCTTCGGAATGGAAGAGGGAATGTTCCTAGGATACACCGTGAACACTAAAGGAATCAAGGTATGCCCAGACAAAGCGGAAGCCGTACTAAACTCCCATCTCCGAAATGCCTCAAGGACGTTCAAAGACTAAATGGGAAGCTAGCGAGTCTAAATAGATTATTGGCTAAATCCGCTGAAAAGTCACTACCCTTCTTTAAAACACTCAAGAAGTGTACAAAAAAGAGTGACTTTCAGTGGAAAAAAGAGGCGGAGGAAGCTTTTAAGCAGATGAAGAAAATGATAGCAAATCTCCCCACCCTCACCGCACCTCAGGAAAAAGAGGAACTCATAATATACCTTGCAGCAGCCTAAAGAGGCGTCGGTCTTGATGACAGAAAGGAAGGCAAGCAAACACGATATACTTTGTGAGCCGAGCCCTGCGAGGACCGGAAATAAACTACACACCAATGGAGAAGCTGGTATTATCTTTGGTACACGCTACAAAATGCCCCAAGAGATACTTTCAAGCACATACAATAGTAGTCATCACGATCACCAATAAAACAAATACTTGTCAAAACCAAGTTGCGCACGATGCAGAAATGGAGCATTGATTTGGGGGAGTATGATATACAATACAGGCCAAGAACATCCATCAAAGGACAAATTCTAGCAGATTTCATAGTAGAACGCCCAAAGGACGATGAAGAAGACGAGCCAATGGAAGAAGAGGAACTTCCACAACCATGGATCCTATTCACAGACGGCTCATCTTGCATAGACGGCTGCGAAGCGGGGCTAATACTGACGGACCCTCAGGGGACGGAGTTCACTTATGCTTTAAGGTTCGGTTTCAAAACAACAAACAACGAAGCTGGATATGAATCCTTAATAGCTGGGTTAAGGATAGCAGAACAAATGGGAGTCAAGAATTTGCAAGCAAACGTAGACTCAAAACTGGTGGCAAACCAAGTCAATGGAACGTACATCGCAAAAGAATCAGGGATGATCCAATACCTAGAAAAGGTAAAGGAACTCCTGAAAAACTTCCGGATGTTCTCAAACAAATAAGTACCTAGAAGTGAAAACAAAAAAGCGGACGCCCTGAGTAAAATGGCGTCTACCAACTTCGCGCATCTGAAAAAGCAAGAACTCGTAGAAGAACTCAGCCAAAAGTCAATAGAAGAGACACCGCTCGTAGCAATCACGAAAGAAGAAGGGTACACATGGATGACCCCGATATATGAATACCTAGCAAAAGAAATATTCCCAGCTGAGGAAAAGAGAGCACGGGAAATTAAAATAAAATTACAAAGATTTGCAGTAATCAATGGGACACTTTACAAGAAGTTTTTTCTCAGACCATGGCTACGGTGTGTAGGACGTCTCCAAGCTAATTATATGTTAAGGTAAATCCATGAAGGGCCTTGCAGCATGCATGCTGGAACAAGGTTCGTCGTAGCTAGAGCCCTGCATACCGGATACTACTGGCCCACCATGCATGAAGATGCTTAGAAGCTAATCCAAGCATGCAAAAACTTTCAGGTACACAGGCCAGTCCCGAAGCACCCGCAAGAAAAGCTAACACCTATCACTTCCCCATGGTAGCAATAGACTACTTCACAAAATGGATAAAAGCAAAGCCGGTCGCCACCATCACAGGAAACCAGATCAAAATATTTATATGGGAAAACATCAAATGTAGATTCGAACTCCCCGGAGAAATAATATCCCACAACGGAAAGCAATTCCGAGATAACCCATTCAAAGAATGGTGTGAAAAAATGAATATAAGGCAACACTTTGCTTCAGTTAAACATCCACAAGCAAATGGACATGTAGAAAGGGCAAACAGGAGCCTAGGGGAATGAATAAAGGCCCGATTGGAGGAAAGAAGCAAGAATTGGCTGGATGAGTTGTCGCATGTCCTATGGGCACACCACACAATGATTAAATCCAGCAACGGAGACACTTCATTCTCATTGACATATGGAATGTAAGCGTTATCCCTACCGAGATAGGAATGCCAACATGGAGGACAGCGGAGGCTAACATAGAAGAAAACGATGAAGCGTTGGAAATGAACTTGGATCTCCTTGAAGAAATAAAGGAACAAGCGGCAATACGTGAAGCAAAAAGCAAGGCGCAAATGGAGAAATATTATAATTCAAGAGTTCGAAATACAAGCTTCAAGCCAGGAGACTTGGTATACCGCAACAATGATGCAAGCCACGCCGAAGAAGGAGGAAAATTAAGACCCAAATGGGAAGGACCCTACGAGGTCACGGAAGCATTAGGAAAAGGCGCATACAAGCTGAAGGATCGTGCGGGAAATCCAATTCCACGGACATGGAACGTTTGCAATCTTAAGAGATGTTACATACATCAAGTGTAAGCAACCCGTCCCTCGCGGACTCCGCGGAGGAGGGTCAATGTCACAATCTATCTTTTTATATTGTAATATTTTTATGTTAAATAAAAAAAAGGTGAAGCTTAGCTACCTTCACCAACTTTTACTTTAAACTTTCCTGATCACGTACTTAAAAAAAATCAACATGTGTAAGTAAGACGCGCATACATTTGGGCAAGACCCATACAACGTTATTCCGAATAACAAAAGGCTGAGTAACCTCCAAATTAACTCAAGATACGTAAGAGATGTTGCAAGTCCAATATCGGGCGAATAACCCACAAGTATTCAGAAAAGACTATTATAATAAGCACATCAGTGTGAAGATTAAAAATAACAAACACTAAAATGTTTCGAAACAACAAAATATGCATACGATAGACAGTCTACAAAAACAAAAGTGCCGCGCTTTGGCAGGCGATGAAATAGGAAACATAAAAAGTATCATAATAAACTACACTTGGTCGGAAGGGTCTGTAAGTTGGTCTGCCCCAGACTGCCTACAAGCATCCGCACCAAGGCAACTAGCATTACTACCCTACTCAAGAACATTCGATACTCCAGAACTGGACACACGAGCTGAATCCACCAAAGTTTCCACAAACAAAGGGCTAACCCATGAATACCAAGTATCTGCAAGAGCTAACCAATCATGAAGAGAACCTTCCCTTGCCTTTCCTGCTCTCCTGAAGCAATCTTTCATGGAAGTGGAAAGATGAGACTCACTTACCGCAGAACCCCCAGAATGCTCAACAAGAATGGCCAGCTGCTCCAAGGAAAACTGAGGGTTAACAGCGGACGAGTCATCAGAGGACACCCCAGGACGAAGTAAGTGCATAACATCTTCAGCAACAGAATCCTTAAGAGCTTCCAATGAGGACAACAAAGGGAATTGGACACCACGGAGCACTTGAAGAGTGTTCTCATAATCAGCCTCGGCAGAAGGGTTAAAAGCCTCAACACGGGAAAGAGATGTACCGGCCGCACCATGAAAGTGCCCGGCGACAAGCCCATCTTGCATCCCCTTGTCAATAGCATGGCTAATGGCAGCACTCAAAGCTTCAAGGTAATCTTGCGAATGCCAGCACCTGGACACGACAAGCTTAAAGCCTTCGGATAACAACCAACGGCGAACCGACATAGCAATAAGCAAACAAGGGTGGAGCTTCTCCTCCAAATAAAGAACAACCTTCACAAAGAGCTCTCTTAAACGAACAAGTTCCAAAGCACGGGGGCGGAGATCCGAACATCCACCCTCCAAAACTTGTACCTGAAAACAACAAACGCCGTAAGTAATGTATAAAAAAAAGAAGAGAGTGAAAGGAAGGAGAAGAGAGAAAACAAGAAAGAAAAACCTGCTTAACAAGTTCAGCGTTGCGGGATTCAAGATAAGAGTTTGCACACCGTAACTGCCCAAGCTCGATATCTTGGTCAGAAATGAAAGACTCAAGCACTTTAATCCTGGCACGCAATACCTCATTTTCTCTACCAACTACTCCCAAAGATGATACTTGGCCACGAAGAGAGAGCATCTCGTTTTCAGACTCAGCCTGCGCTAGCTGGGACTCCAGCCTATGAATCATGTCAACTTGGAGACCACACCTGGTAGATAACCTCTCCTTCTCCTGCAAATAGCGCTTCGCACGCATCCACACCTCAGAACCAAAGCACAAATGACGAGTTGACAGGACGTCAAAACCCGAAAGCAATTGATCGTGGCTCATCTCGCAAAGCGAAGAAAAAAGCCTAGGAGGAGCAACCCCATCAGCAGCTTCGTGGCAGTCTAAGGGATTATCAAGAAGAGATCCATTGGACACTTTACAATCTAGAAGATAACGCTCCTATGACCGCAGAGGATCAAACCCAATAACAATCCGAGCATCGCTAGCCGAAGGCTGACTAGCGGAAGGACCAGCAAGATCAACATTCTGATCAGAGCCTTCGCTGGAGGGCGAACTAAAGAAAAGAGAAACATTCCTCAATGCTGGAACAGCAGCTGAAACAGTTCCAGAAACAGTGGTAGCAACAACACCCAAAATACTTTCGGATGGAGAAGTAGACAAAAAATTCAACCTCGCGCTCGGGAGTAGTTGAGATAGAAGAGGTAATGAAAGGCACAGTGTGGGGAGCTGTATAACCTAACTAAGCCTCCAAGACGCTACTAGCCAATAAAGCCTGAAAGCCATCAGCAGGAACGCTACTAGTAGGCAGACCCACTAGAAAGTCAGGACGTAACCTCTTAGCGGGACTAGAAGATTCCGGGACACTTGGTAAAGAACCCTCTTTTCTTTTCAACGGCGACCGTAAGTAGCGGTGGTCGAGATCGTAATCCGTAACCTCAAGAGCTGATCCACTTCCAATATTAACACCAGCACCTTCTGGCTCAAAAAGAATATTAACTTCAGCCTCCAACTCATCCTCAGGACGAGGAGGAGCAATTGGGATAAGCGGCACTGTACGACGAACAATAATCTCCATAATGCTAGGCTCCCCCTCCTGACGAAGACGTGTAGTCATCATAACCTTCAAAGGTTCCAGAGACTGAACATACTCGGGCCAACTCATTACTGTACAGTAAAGAAGACATATCAGAATAAAATAAATAAATAAATAAATAAATAAAAATCACCCATTTGGTCATCATGAAGAAACTCAAGGTACACATCCTCACCCAAAGCATAATAACAGCTCAGGCCAACCCAAGAAGAAAGGGTTCAGGGAATACCCGAAAAGGAGAAGGGTTGGTAGTAAGAATAGCATAATGATCAGCATTATACTCATCAGGACGAGGAATAGGGTCCTTAAGAATATTCTTATTAGAATGACAGGGAAACAAAACAGGACAAGCAAAGTCATCAACTCAGAAAAAGCGGTTGTTCCAACTTTTCACAAAATCAAGAGTCTTAGTATAAACCACTGGAGCACCATCGCGTTTACTGAAAGAAAACCACCCTTTGGACTTCGAATTAACATAAAAGCGGTGAAACAAACCAACAGTAGGTGTGATGCCATGAGCACGTGTTAGGAATTGGAAATTCCATGAGGAAGTGTCGGTCACCCCAATTATAGTCTAGCATATGTTAGCTCATAGACATGTCGTTATTTACGTTATTTAGTAGTTAATTAGTTAGTTAGTAGCGTAGATTAGTTTAGAGTAACACTGTGGAGGAAGGACGGGTCTTTACCCTTTGTATGCCTGATCCACAGTCCGAAAGAGGACGTGTAGTATGTAACTATAAATACCCTCTACCTCCCAAGGTAGAGGGTTGGACCTTTCACTTAATCTAACCTTTCTTTCTTTTGTTCACTTTCTCTCTCTAAACTCTTGCATAATTCGACCCTATATGTGATTGTTGGGTGTTTATGAAAACTAATATGCTACAAATGGTATCAAGAGCCATGGTTTGATCACTCATTCTTCATGTTCTTGGATTTCTAGTGGTTTTCATAAAGTTTTTGGGTTTGAATAAGTTTAGAGTAGTTAGCATCATTTGGATCATTTCTTGTGTTAAGTTTGGATTTTGATAGTACTTTTGTGTTTAGAATCATTATAAGTTTTTAGGTTTTGGTTTGGATGGTTTGAATCATCGTGGTTGAGTTGTTTTTGGATTAAAAAGAGGTGTTTTTGAAAGTATCTTGGATGCGAGTTGAGTCTCGGATTGTTTCTCTTTGATGCGAGTTGTCCTAGTTTTGATGCGAGTTCTCTCTTCTGTGTACGCTTATTGAAGCGACTTGTCACATTTTGTATGCGACTTGTCACAATTTGTGAAGCGAGTTGTCTTATATGCGAGTTGTCTATTGAGACAAAACGACAAGAGGACAAAGTAGTGGAAGTAGTGGGTGTACTTGTGTACTATGCGAGTTATGTTTTATGCGATTTGTCTGATAAGCGAGTTGTTGCTTAAGCGAGTTGGTAATCAGGGTGCGAGTTGTCTTATACTGTGACTTGTCTTGGTCATGCGAAGTTATCGGATCGCGAGTTGCCTAGGGTGCGAGTTATCCTGAGTACGATTTGTCAAAAAGAGGATTGTCAGAGCGGTTTGTAAGTGCGTTTTGTCAAGGACTGAGATTTGTCAACTCCTGTGATTTGCCTCTAAACCTAACACACAAAACCCTTGTTTTCAAACCCTAATTTTCTGAAAAATCCTTCGGGGGCACGTTGCCCCCCTGAACACCAAATTCATCTTTACTTCCTTACTATCTTCTAGTTCCTTTACTATCATCTTCTAGTTCCTTTACATCTTCTAGTTCTTATCATCTTCTAGTTCCTTTACTACATCCTACTTCTCACTCACTTACGGTTTGGTCTTGATTTTTGTAAAATCCCGCGAAAGATTCTATTTCTCGATTTAAATCACAGACTTGTAAAATCCCCGGTACACAAAGAACATCATGTCTTACACTCCTGATTCAGTGATTTTGGAAGTACTTAAATTGTATGATGTTGTGGACAACAATGATAATGTATGCTACACTGAACGGTTAAAGATGATTGAATCAATCAATGAGGATGTGAGATCTTCGTGTTCTGAGTCTGAAAAGAGAGAATTGCACCTATTTAGGCTACAGAATGCCATGCTAAAGGAAAGTAACATTGAACCTTATCAACAACTTCACTCACACCTCATGTTACTCACACCTATAACAATGGAACGAACATGGAATGCCCTTTTCCGTCAAGATTTTTCCACATTAACGGGAACACTACTATTAAACTTTAAACAATTGGAACAACAACTTGACAAACAAAAGGTTCAAAAGGATAGTTCAAGTGCTGCACTTCAAGTGATCCACAAACAACTTTAGTCATTCATTAGTGGGGAATTCACATCAGATTATGATCATCACATGACTAAAATGTCTTTCAAAAGGCACACTGGAATGGAAATTCACATGTTCACTGAGACATTTATCCAACTCATGGATAATGTGGGGAAGTACATTGAGGAAGTTACACAGAAAGATGAAAAATTGGATGAGTGTCAAGTGGAGAGATAGTTGTGATGAGTCGGGTAATGTATCAGTTGAAAGGTTGGGTGTTGTTGAATGCAGAATATCATAGACAACAAAGAATGATGTAACCAGATGCCAAGAACTCCTGTCACACAAGAAGTGGATGTTGTGATTAGAAAGGTGAATGAATGTCGGGTACAATCAATTAATTGTAGTGTTGAGACCGGTAAGGCATCGGATGATGGATCAGTTGACAATGAATACAGAGGCTCAAAGAGTCGATAATGAGAAACAAACAAGAGTTCAGTTGACTCTTGGTACACATGATGTGGATGCAAATATCGCACCGACAAATGAACAGTGTCATGTGATGAGGTACCCTTAACTCGATCAACATAGTGCATCCTAATGTACCTAAACAAACCGATCTAATATCTTGAACATGATTCCGATAAATGTTCCTTGGTTGAGGCTGTGACTAATAAATTCAAAACAAATGATATGGTTGATAAAAAGGCTTTTGATGAACTTTCAAACAAATTCTCAAAACTTGAAAAACATTGCATTTCTCCTGAAATTGCAATACAAAGAAAGGAGGAAAGTTTTCAAACTAAGAAACCATGTAAAAATCCGGAATTTCCTGAATTTCGTGAATTTTTTTAAAATAAACGATTTAAAAGCTCAGCTTCAAGCCAAAAACTTGACTATCAACAATTTGAATAAACATATTTTTGGTATGCATGAGAAAAGTTATTCAGTCAAGACTACACAAGACATTGATGCTATTATAACAAGAAATAATGAACTGTCACTTTATGTGGCTAAATTATTAAAGGAAAATGAGTCTTTGAGAAAGCATCACATAGAACTAAGTGACTCTGTCAAAGAAGCTAGAACTAAGTCAATGGAACAAACAAACTCTTTGATAGAAAAAATTGATGATCTCAAAGCTCAACTTCAGGAAAAGAGTTTCGCTATTGTTGCCTTAAAGAATGAGCTTAGAAAAACCGTAGGGAAAAGTGTGAACACTAAGTTTACAAAACCATCAACCTTGGGAAGCCAGCTTTCATCCCACTAGAGAACGGTCGCGTTGTTAGGCAAATCGCATTTATATCTGAAAGAACAAAATCTTTAAAGACAAGGCTTGCTCTCAAGTTGATGCGACAAGTTTTGTCAAACCGGCCAGTACTTCACCGAGTTACCTAAGAATAATGCTTCTAGCTCCGTTAACCCTCAACAGGTAGCTACTTCTACTCCCAACACCTCTAGGAATAGTTCAAAAACAGTGTCAAAACCAAGCATTAAAACCCAAAATTCATATGATATGAATGACTTGTGGAAGAACTATTATCTAGAAGAAGCTAGGAAAAAGTCACAGATTCGAAAAGACGGAATTTTAGGTGCAAGACCTAGGGTGATGCATTCCACGAGATTTCAAGGCACTGCTAGTAGTAGTAAACCATTACCTAGGAACACTCAAAAGACTAGGGGTTGGCTTGCATCTAAGAGTAGTTATATGAAGAAGAATGTTAAGCATGTAGAAAATGAAACTAGAAATTCTGAGTCTTTTCCGAATAAGAAACATTTTCCTAATTCACATGCTAAGGTACAATCCACTAAGGCTACTAACATGGCTAAGGTTCAACATGTTATGAAGCAAAACAAACCTAAAACTTCGCATAGATGGATCCCAACTGCTAAATCTTTGGAGTCTAGGAATAACGATAAGTCTTCCACTAAGCATAAGAATATCAACAATCCTAGACCTTGCCATAAGTGGATACTGTCTGGTAGCATGTTTAAGGATGTTGGACTTAGGTGGATACCTACGGGAAAGCTGTTTACCGATGGCAAAATCAAGGTTGACCGTGAAAACCCAAATGGTTTGGATACTAATGTCACTAACCAATATATATGCAATCAAGCTTGTAATGTTAGTGCGTAGTCCTTACTCGGGCCAGAGATACTTCGATCCTTCACTCCTGATCGGCTTAGAGTATGGATAACAAAAGGATTGATATCTCATAACTCACGGGTTCAAGTAACTCAACATTGATATTCAATCGGCAATGGCGTCTGCAGATAACACTTCAGCCCGTTCTCAAAGAAAAGAAACGCTGCATAATTCAAGGCATGCTTTATCTTCGCTTACCGAAATTCTCTCAAGAATGACCATCCTCATCTACATTCTCCATCAATGAGCTTCATGTGTTTCCCATGCTCATTCAGTCATCAAGTGGATCTCACGCTCATTGAGTATATTCTTATTCACTTGCTCAAATCAAAAATGGCAACTTCAAATGCAATTTTTGAAGGGGAGAAGTGTGAATAAAATGACAGTTATCAAATGGATCTACTTACCGGTGATTGTATTCTTACTTACCGGTTATCAAAAATGGCATTGGCAACATCTTATGCAAAATGTTTCACTTACTAAGGATAACTGGGATTTATTGTTTGGGATTTATTGGGGGATTCATTGTTTCAAGATATGTTTGATGAGTATTTCCAACCGCTAACGAATGTTGATCATCCAGTTTTTGAAGCTCCTGCTCCAGTTACTGTTGACTCAACTGGTTCACCTTCTTCAATTTCCATTGATCAAGATGCACCATCTAAGAAGTACAACTCAGACTACTCAAGAAGCCTAATCTCCAGTTATTCCTCAAGGCGTTGTTAATGTCTATCATTGCAGTTGCACTCATGAATAATGATCCGCTCTTTGGTATTCCTTTGCCAAATCTTCACGGATCATTGTTCTTCCCTAAGTGTGCTCTGTAAATCAACCACATGAACATTAAGGAAAATGACTACCTCATCCGCTTGAAGACATTATTGGTGAATCTTCCAGATCAGTATCTACATGTATACCTTTAGGAAGAATGCATTGATGTTGAGGAATCATTTGTTCCGGTTCATTCAGTGGGTCAATTCACGTGTTGGGCATTTGACACAAAGTGATTACGTCGGAGTTAATCATTTATCACTTATTTGAAATAGAAGTTGTCTTTTACAAAGGCGTGTTCTTATTTTATCTTGAAGTCGGGGCTGATTGAATGCATGACTTTCAATGATAACTTGCTCGTGCTTAGAAATTGAGATGAAGACTCGGTTTATCTAGTTACCAGTAGTCAGGATTGTTGGTTGAAGACCTGGTTAACTATCACATTAAGGAGTTACGTTGTTTTACTCTGACATACGCGAAATGTCGCTAGGATAATCTAAGAGGTATTAATGTCTCATACTTTGGTTAAGTATTGAGTACTTAGAGATTTTCTTGGAGCATTAATTCTATTAATCGTTCTTCCATCATTAGTGCAAGCTTAAGATACAAATGTGGGGAATTCAATTCGTTTCAAGTTTGGTATATCGGGTTTTCTTCTTTAGTGGTAACTTCAAATTGTCTACATATGGGTTGATAAAATAGTAAGAGAGTTTCGAAAGGTGCTTTGATTCTCACAGATTCATTTGAGCTAATTTGTTGTTCTCCTCTATTTCAAGAATATTTGGTATATATAATGTGTTGTCGATTCGAGGTACCAAAACCAGCAAGGGAGAAGGAGACATACATCTAAACACACAACGAGTACACGTGATGAACTTAATACTTCTTCTATTGAAGTAATCCCGAAAGACAAATGTCATAACCGAGAGAAACTCGGTTTAACTCAGTAGCCTTTGGTGTGTTATTCCAACTATTTGGGGGAAGGATGTATTATTCTAACTATTTGGGGGAAGGATATATTATTACAACTATTTGGGGGAAGGATGTATTATTCCAACCATTTGGGAGGAAGTGGTCTCTGGATACTTTTGGTATGTGTTAACTCTATTTGGGGGAAGGATGTATTATTCCAACCATTTGGTAGGAAGTGGTCTCTGGATACTTTTGGTATGTGTTAACTCAGCCTTCAGTAGAAAGAAATATGAGAAGAATACTTGGAACGTGAGATGATATTGCTTATCGACATATCTTATATGATTTATGGTAAAGTGCTTCCGGTCAGTGCTTCATGTACACAATGTAATGAGAATTCCGATGAGATCGCAACCATCAGGGGAGAGATATGTGTACATCAGGGTCGCACAACATGTTCACATGATCGAGCTTAATCAGTTATTCTGGAGTCGACATCCATAGATAAGATCAAGTGATTCAAACAGTTATCGTGATGTCGTGTTTTCTTCTCTTGTTGGGTACTTGTGTACATTATAGGATGAATGGTTATATGGAAGATAACTGGAATGCACTTAGTAAAATGAAGATGTTGATATGTTGTTCCCTTGAATAGACAACTTCTTGCTCAATCTCGAAGAGTAATGTGTACTTCGGGACTCACAAATGCGTTTCATGTGATCGGGCTTAATTGTTTATTCCGGGTATGATAACCGCAAGAATGATCCGTGTTAACTTGTTACTTCGTTGTTATCATCTTCTTCGGGTTCTTGAGCTTCATTCAATTAGACTGTTTGCTTCACTTCATCTTCTTTTGTCGGTTTGGGGGGAAGCTACCAAAGATTCACTTTGAGAAGGCTCAAGTTCAGACGATTTTCTTAAGTGCCTCGAATACTTTGGTGGTGAAAGTTTAAGAGATGTTGGTTTCTTTCTTCTACAAAATGCTGAACGATATCCTTATCTCGGTACTTGTATCATCATCTTCTTAAACTATATCATCTACTTTGTATATATTTTATCAAAAATGAAAATAGAAAAATATAAAATTTTAAAAATCCATAAAAAAACCTATAAAAATTTGAAAAATCAGAAAATACCAAAAATATTGTTTTTCTCAAGACATGTCTTCTGGTATCGATAACATCTACGGTCTTAGAAAGGACATTCAATAATGGCACGGGACCATAGATGAAGTTCGAGCAGAAGGTGTAAATATTCTTTTCAAAACATGTCTAAAACTATGGCTTGCAGTTATTTCAGACTGTAACCCGCGCTAAAACTATGGTTTTCTATTATTTCAGATAGCACCCGTTCTTCATGAAAGGAAAGTGCTGCGCTAAACTAATTTTCAAATATTTCGTGCACTTATCCTAAAACAAAATGAGGAAAGTATGTCGAAGGACTGCTGTTCCTACTCAAATATTTTTCCTTCTAAAATTCTTCAGAAAAATATTTGTTTTAACTAAATGGTGGTAAATGAGTTGCTTTAAAATCAATCAAAATCAAGTTTTCATAAATTTGCAAAACCCAATCAATGATTCCAGCTTATTGAATACTTTTCATAAAGAGAGTCATTGATTGAGAGGGAGAATGTTTTTCAAATTTATATCATCTATCGGGCTTATCTAATTATCCTACATACTTAAATGAAAAAGATGCTTGCCTACGTCGAAGGACTTGGAATCTAGGATATGATTGTTAGAATTAGATGACTATAGTTTGATAAACACGTTATTCCCATGCTTTACATGATCTGATTGATATGTTGAATTGACTTGTACTAGTCGATTGATGTTTGGGTGTTGTCGACCACCATATATATTTTGTGTTGACTAACGATGCGATAAGATGGTTTATAAGAATGTTCCCGATCCGGATCCCACAAATAAAGATGATTGGATGCCGAAAGGAAAGGGCAACTATTTCTTGGGTCGAAAAATGAAGAAACGAAGCTTAATTTGATCTCTATTAAGAGTTGGCATGATATATGCAACGTCAGAGGTCTTCTTTGCATCAGCAGATGGCTTTCTTCATGCCCTGCAACAACAACAACAAAAGTAGCTTAACCACCACGTATTTTTGTGCAGGAAATAGTAGTGGATGATACCATTTTTCTTTAAACAATTTTGAAATTGATGTTTTTGAAAATGAAAAAATATTGTTTTGAAAATAAATCGGACTCATAATTTTGGAAATCAACCGGACTTTAATTTTGTCAAATATTAAGTCACTCAATCAACAACTACGGTCATTGATTAAGGGGGAGAGTGATTTCAAATTAATTATTTTCAAACAATATATCATCAAACGAATCATAGTCCGTTTGTACAAAATAAGTGGTGATATAAAGATTTAATGTTATATCATGGTATGATTTTCTTTAAAACCCAAAGATCTTTTAAAATAAAAAATTTTCTGTTCTTGTTTGATTGTGAAATTGTTTTATTTTACTCAAAGATCTCTTAAAAACTATCATACCTGACACTAACAATCTTTAATGTCGAAAAATTGGTCCATATCACTCATTTTCAAAATTAAATTAAGCCACGCCTTTCCCCAAATTTTTCTAAATGATTTAAATCAATTGGGATCACAAATCTCAACTGGTTTGAAATTTTTGATCGGGGGAGAGATCGTGATTTAAATCTCAAATCGGTTTTAAATGGTAATTGTTTCAAAGCACTCCTTCCTTCATGTGCCAAACGATTTCAAATACATGATGCACATGATTGAGGATGAACATTTAACCAAAAACCAAAAGAGTATTTAAACAAGGCCACATTTTCTCCCTTGTTTTCTAAACCTTATTAAATCACTTGGGATCCAAAATCTCAAAAGATTTGATATTTTTGATCGGGAGAGAATTTGTGATTTAATTATGAAATCTGATAAATGATGATCGATTTGATTCAAAAGTGCAGACTGCTCTCCCATATGTGCTAAAAGAAAATAAACTTTCAAGGTACAAAGATTTCTATGTTTCAACATAAGTACCTTGATTGATTTTCTAAATGGTTTCTTAATGGCTTTTGTGATCGTGGATGTATTTCAAAAGAACTCCTTCCTCTATGTGATAAAATTATTTCAAATATCCTACGCACATATTGAGGGGGGAAATTTACCAAAGAAATTCAAATGGCTTTTTCTAAGGAAATTGTGATCAAGAAATTGTTTCAAAGAACTCTTGCCTCCATGTGCTAATCAATTTCAAAATCATATGCACATGTTGAGGGGGAGCATTTCTAAATGATCAAAACAATTAAGGTACAAAATGCTTTGATATTATATCACAAGTACCTTGATTGATTTTCCAAATGATTTTTCAATTGGTTTCAAGAAGGAAAGAACTGTACCAAAAGACCGACCAATTTACTTTATGCATTGGAGTTATAAGGATGGTTTGGTTAGGTATTAGTTCCCACGATCCAGCCAGATCCGGAGGGATCTACCCAGGGACAATCCACTAGATAGTGAAGAGTCCTTAGGTATATTAAAAAAAAGGAGAAAAATGAGAATATGGGAAGAGTGCGGACTGAGACAGAGCTAGTACTCGAATAAACCCAACAAGGTTCTAGTTATGAAGTCTCGGTAAGCACTGAAGGGGTTGAAGAATGAAAAAGAAATAAATGTGAAAAGGGTGAAAAGAAATAGCCCTCCATTAATTCAACCTTAGGGCAGAAACCGGGTTCAATTCATATGCAACTGGTGGTTACCAAGGTAACACCGGTATTGAAGACAAGACGTCATGGACCCAGTGACGCGTTGCACAAAACTTCCCAAGCTACTCAAGTTCCTCTTAAAAGGGATTGTTTCATTCTCATGGAGAACCAACATAATCTATCGACTTTCTCTTAGAGATCGTTGATATTGAAGAAGGAGACCCTCTCCCTAGTCTCCGGCATAGGAAACCAAATATGCACAATTGAGTCTAGAGCCAAGAGATCATCCACAATATCTCATTAGGACACTAAATTAATGAAGACTTACTGTTTCACACAATGTGGAAAGTAAGAATATACTTTAAGAGTCCTATGCATTATCCTTGTGGTATTGCCAGAACATCCGAGTGATATGTCAAATATTCACAATGAAGATGGAAATCCTTCTAGAGCCAACATCAAACAAGCTCTAGTTGGGTGACATGTGAGATCTTGCAAAAGATCAAGCTTGTGACAACTGGATAGAAACGATGGGGCGATTCATTCTTGAATCAACCTTGGTCCAGGAAATGAATTGACGAATACTTTTGGAAAAACCGTTCGATGTGCAAATCTTCTTTTCTAGCACATCGAATGTGTATTCATTTAACACAAAAAGTATCTCTGATTGAAAAAAAAAAATACTTTTGGAAAAACCGTTTGATGTGCAAATCTATTCTTTTCTCTAGCACATCGAATGTGTATTCATTTTCAAATTCAAAAAGTATTTCTGATTGAAAATTGATCTTTCTTATAAAACCTTCGTCGTATTGCAAAACTCTTTCTTCTAAGCAATACGCGATTGTTTTTCAAATCAATTTTTCATCAATCTGAATCTCAATTCCGGTTCACTCAATTCGTGTTGTCTTCTTTGGGACGCCCGGTTTGAGAACGCTGAATTACAAAACCCTGGCAAGGAGATTCTTCGAACTCTACCCGATCACAAAGTATTTATATCGATCAACGGGAACCGTGGTTCTTGCAACTATATTCATCAAAAGTGAACAAAGACACTTTCGTTGTTTTATTGCTAACCGCTTGTTTGCGTGAACCGCTGACGGCTGTACCGATCGAGTTGAGAAGTCAATTCACAACCGCATGCTCACAGCATTCACACTTAATTGAAGAAAATCATGACCATCAAAGACATAGTACAAAGATGCTTCCGCTACTCTGATGAAAAGATGTCATGATCCATAAAGTGTGAGCATGTCGGTCCAAAAGTCACAACATCACATGAAGGCTACACTACAAAGGTGATCCAGAGATTTACTGTGGCTGATGATCTCAAAGAAAGCTCAAAGATCATCAAAGATGTGGATCAGTTCAAAGACCTCCACTGAAAGTACAAAACTATGCGGACTTTGAAGAATCGCTACTAAAGCACAAAGATTGTGGAACTTGAAGAATTGAAGTCCACGAGCACAGAACTAAAGACAAAGATAGAATGCTAGGATGCAAAATGTATTTCATGGGGTGACCTCCCTTAGGGGGAGATTGTTAGGAATTGGAAATTCCATGAGGAAGTGTCGGTCACCCCAATTATAGTCTAGCATATGTTAGCTTGTAGACATGTCGTTATTTACGTTATTTAGTAGTTAATTAGTTAGTTAGTAGCGTAGATTAGTTTAGAGTAACACCGTGGAGGAAGGACAGGTCTTTACCCACTGCATGCCTGATCCACAGTCCGAAGGAGGACGTGTAGTATGTAACTATAAATACCCTCTACCTCCCAAGGTAGAGGGTTGGACCTTTCACTTAATCTAACCTTTATTTCTTTTGTTCACTTTCTCTCTCTAAACTCTTGCATAATTCGACCCTATATGTGATTGTTTGGGTGTTTGTGAAAACCAATATGTTACAGCACAACACAAGATCTCAAACTGAGAAATCTTGCACACACCAAGAACCGAAAGTTGGGAAATGTTAATGCGATAATGCCTAATCAAATCAACAAGGAAAATAGACAACGGCAGACGAAAATTTGCAAGGTCAAAAAAGCGGGTATATAAACCAATTTTCCCGGAAGGACACTCATGCATCGTACACTTACGAGAAGGAAGCTCCGGATGAACCTCCAAAGGAATATGAGAATTCCTAAGGAAGGAACCAAATGTCTCTGGAGGAATACCGCACTTTATGTCAACAATCAAACTCATAGCGAACGAATAAAGGATGGATAGATGGATGAAGGAATTCTCTTCTCAAAAAGACACAACAAGGCGGCGATGGTGAAAGTAAAATGGAGGAAGCAAAATGAGAATAGTAAATATGCCAGACTGGTGGGGAATGGATGATGCGGCAATCCATAAAAAAGAGGAACATCATAAGGACATTTCAAAAAAGGCACGGAAAGGAAAAGTGCTCGGTCAACTCAAGTCTAGCAATATCCACCGCACGCGACAATGTCCGCACGCAATGCACATACTAGACTGGGGGGACTTGATGACGTATAGTATGTATAACAGGCCCACTAGGCCCAATACGTACTATACACACACTGGGTCCTGGCCCAACAACAATAAGAATAACTACGAACACTGGACCAACAGTAAGCCCAATAATGAAATTGGCTATGGTCCAGGCTGAAAGACGCACTCAGGATACTTAGCAGACCGAACCTCCGGCTGCTGAAGATGTCCTGTGTTCGCATCCGTGATTAACACGGAACCTTGTCTGTCAAGGTTCCGGCTCCGGAAACTAGCTACTATATGCGAGTAACTAGGAAACCCTAGCGGTAAGCCTCGCCTATAAAAGGGCTCTAATCCCCATACAAGGTAAAACTTTCTCTCTCATAATTACACACACATACTCTTACTTTCTCTGACAAGGATGTGTATTTACTCTCACGCCGGAGTCTAATCGTTGGGTTCGTCCCCACGGTAAGGCTAACGGTTTACTCTTCTTGTGCAGGGAAACCAATCAAACTACTTGGATTAGTACAAGGTCAGCCCATTGGTAGCTTGTTATCCCAGTCCAGCAAGCTACACTCACACCCATTACAACCCTTCACACTTTTTGTACTAACAATATGCAAAATGTAAAATGAGGTTCGAAATAGAATGGTTAACTTTTTAAAATACTTAATAACTCTAAACGTATTTTAAACATTCTAAATGATTTGTTAAGGGGTTTGATCATAATGCCACATAACAAACATGTACGAACCTGTGTTGTAGCATACGAGGACTAGAGACGTCGAGAGGTGTTGAATGTATGTTGAGACAAAATATGATTACAAGTAACGTGTACATTTTACGTTATGTATAAAGTTACATGTTTGTCATCAATCAAAACAAACGAGACTGTATAGATTAAATATCGTAATATTTGCACCTAACAAAATGGATAAAAACGTAAAAAAACGGATAAAACGTACAAAAAATGGATAAAAGGAAAAAAAACGGATAAAAACGTACAAAAATCGGATAAACGATGCAAAAAACGGATAAAACGTACAAAAACAGATAAAATACAAAAACGGATATAAACAAACAAAAATGAATAAAACATACCAAAACGGATAAATTCGAAAAACAAGGTTAAAACAAATATATTTTGGAACACTTGCACCACTGGACGCGTAGTCCTGTGGTTGGTTCGTTGTTTTGTGAGCATCTAGACCCAGGTTCAATGCATTATTCCAACTATGATTGATATTATCATGGATTTTACATGTCTATACTGTGTGCAATGAACAATAAATTTGACACTATCCTTGCCAACAAAATTGTTGCAAGTCCTACTACACTTGTTAGGCTTGAAAGTCACTCGTGTCAAATTGTCTAGACTAGACGACATTTCGGATCACAACTTACACTTATATTGAGGATTTTGTAACTACATCTACTTGTTCATCTTATGTGAAAATTGCATGCTGTGTGTATTAGGGTAGAAAAGAATAGAAAAGCCTTTATGCAAACATACAAAATATTCACATAGTTAAAGTGAATTCATGTGGATTTAATTCGGTATGATATTGCATAACAAACTAAAAAAGAAATACAATGAATAGACTTGATGAACTAAGACTTTCGTCCGAAATCTTATAAACTTATTTTGCAATGCAAGTGACAAGTAGGGATTATCGAAGTCGACACACTACACAATGAACTATAAACTGAAGATATCATGCATTGTATGTTGACTATCTATACATGCATGATGTATTATATGACCTAGTAAGGATTATCAAAGTCGACACACTACACAACGAACTATAAACTAAAGATATCATGCAGTGTATGTTGATTATCTATACATGCATGATGGATTATAGGACCTAGTTTGTGTATCTAATAACAAAACATACACCTGATTTTTGATACACAACCAACTACATTCGTGGGATGACTTGCATGAAACACGTGCACTTGGTTCATGCATGATGAGATGTTGGAATTAAATTGTGTAACTAGAATCAATTCAAATCCAACTAAGTTTCAACCAACCACAAATACCAACAAAGAATAAATACACTTCCAAGACCATTTAATAAAGTACCTCAAGTACATTTTGTAATAAACCAAATCTAATTACCACAAAATAATAAGTTTATACATCAAACATCAACACTTAATTCACCATAACTAAAATTTCAAGATTCATAAAAACACACACATAAATTTCGGCACAATAAGGAAGAAGAAACATGGATAATGTGCCAAACTCGCCAAACAATGTGCTTGACAATCTTGCATTTGGTATCTCAAGTGATAACTCAAGTTTGATCTTGTCTCCAAATGAAAAATAATAAGATGTCAATATTGATTCTCCAAGTGAGGATATTGGGATTGGTGAAATGTGGTTTATGCAAGATAATGCTCGATCTCCAAAGGCTCCTCTTGAAGAGTTCGAGCAAGATGAAATATGGAAAAACATTGATAATGGTCAATGTTCAAGATCTCCATTTAGATGCATTCGAGAAGAACAAGTTTGGGAAAAGATAAGGGAGCCCTTAAGCCCATAACTTTTTGAGGGAAAACACTATTTGTTGTGAAAACACTATTGACATGCTTAATGTCATAAAAGATAATAGGCAAGATACTCGGAAAATGCTCAAGTCTTTACATGAAGGAGTTAAAATGCTACAAGTATTGGCTTCTAATGTGTGTTGCCTAGTACATAATGATAAGGGAAAAGAGAAATTGATGATAATTTGGGAGAAAAATAGATTAATGATGTATACATCCCATCATATGGTTTGATCACAATTCTATTTTGAAAGTGACCTGAGTAGACCAGTGAGATATTAAAAGTTGTATTTATGCTGATATCGCAGGTAAAGAAGATAACTCATATAAACGCATCTAGACCCGTTTGGTTCTAGATTGAGGTCTAGCAACAAGTAAGAGAACCAAAGGTTGTATGTTCGTTGATCTACTAGTTGTGTTTTAGCATACGTGTAAAAATGATATTAAACAACGCACTAATTTTTGTCCATATTTGTGGTCTTTTCGTCTTAGTATATTCTTACACATTATGAAAATCACGGGTTTAATATTAGGACACAAAATTTACGATGTTAACAAGACATCAGTTTTTGCCATTTCGTCTTAGTATATTCATCAGGTAACAAAATTTACACATGCAAAACAAGACATCAGTTTTTTTGCAAGTTTTTTCAACAAGATCTAACTTTAATTCAATTAACCCATTAGTTAGCAAGTTGTCTTAATGATTAATCATAACCGTTTTTAAAAGGCCTACCGAACTCTTACATCACCATGGTTTTCAAACCTAACATCTATCCAAGTTCAAAAAGTACTAATCTTGGACACAAAATTCATCAAGTAACCTTTTTTTTCTGGAATACATAAAAAATAGAATGATACGATATCCATCCGATTTGATTAGTAATGTTTCTTTTTACCTTTGCTCTTGTTACTCTTCTTCCCCTTGTTGTTTCCTTTCCCATTCTTCTTGTTACCATCCTGAGTATTATCACGTTCGCTTTGATTTTCTAACACCACTGAAGCTTCATCACCCGTTTCTTCAACCTTTGTTACCTGACTCGTGACATGATGGTTCAAGAATTCATCTATTAATCTGAAGAATGTATCTACATGACGCCTGACATTCTGCAGCGCATCCACAGTCATTCTCAAGGTCTTCCAAGTTTTTGAATGATTATCCGCAACAACTTGCGCCTCCTTGATAAAAATAGTATTATTCTCCACAATTCTCAAAACCTTGACAGTTGAAGAATTCAATGCACGTGAATACAAATGTTCTGGTACACTGAAAAAGATCAGAACAAGGAGAGAAAAAAATCTTAATACCAATTCCAGTTTAAATTTATTTGAAGAATAAAAACTACTACAAAATTTACAATATTGCAAGTCTCACCTTGTGTCAAACGCAAAAGAAAGAAACTTCAGACCCTCATTCACATGAAATACAAATTTTTCAAAATTTATAAATTTGTATGAAGTACAAGAACTTTGAGCCGCAACAGCAAGAAGGAATGTGGCCCTACTTATATCGAGTTCATTCTGGCAAGAAAACAGATAAATGAAAAAGGCATCAAACTTATAGTAATGACGATATGATTAACAGAAATCATTCAACACAAACATAATGATGTACATTACCATAATCCTAGTTGCAGCAGGTAACTTGTTCGGTGCCACTCCCTTCTTCTCATTAATAACCTCCGATATTTCTTCTATAACTTTCCAATTCATTCGCAGTTCCACACAATTTATATTCATGACAGTATCTGGTAATGTTTCTGAAGACGATCCCTCAGGATTTGCACCAGCATTAACAGTACTTGAAGAAGTGGAGGCATTATGTGTATTTGTCCTTGGAAACAGTACACTCATTATCTCCTCTTTAGATTTTCTTAGGTCAACAAATATAGCACAAGGAGCATTGATTTTAGGACTACCGTCTTCCGAACTTATAATCAGCAAAGGATCATCTATGGTAGAAAACGCTTCTGCAACAACTTCTGGGTCCAAGTTCAGTTCTTCATTCTTACGTTTTCTTAAAAGACAAGATACAAACTTCTTTGGAAGAAAATAAGCATAATTGCCGTAACCCGACAGATGCCGAAGTAGCCAATGAGAATACTCCGGTAATTTCAGACATATTAGGGACAGTATCATAACCATCTTTAATACTAAAAGCGGATAATAAGAGGCATCAATCTTTGATCTATGAATCATTAGTATACCAAATTCACTAGAGGAGAGAATATCCTCGATTCTTTCAATCAAAACACTTAGATTCAAAGAAGACTGTCCAACAGATGAACTTGAAGCAGACTGAATATGTGTAAAAGATCCAACAAAAGAAGATCTTGTTGTGTAAGATTTTCATGAAGAGAAAGATTGCATTAAAAGAAGACGGTCCAATAGATACCCGAAACTGTGAAGTGATAGGAAACTGGAGTTTTTTCCAAAGCTATGTTCTAAAGCATGTTGAAGTGCTCGAGCAACAAAAGCATCTCTCAGCCCACGATCCCTAAATTTCTCAACAAATGATTTCCACCGATCTTTAATTTTTAGCTTATTAATGAGATTTTTGTAAACAGCTACTGATACTCTTGAACATAGACATATTATAATCACCCTCTCCAGATCCTTGATGTCAATCGTTTGAAGAATAATCTCCTCAAGTAAGTTCACCGAAAGATCAGTCTCCTTCAGGGAAACCAAGTCTTCGTCGACTGATTTCCGCCAGTCTAATGGAAACAAAATATCAAGGTAACTTAATGAAACTCCAAGGAAATACTGCAATCTCTTTTTATAAGGATTTGTGAGGTTGTGACACTGAAAGTCTAAAAGAAACTTGGAGACCTCAAAAATGTGTAGGAGAGATGTGCTTTGGTGAAACGCAGAACCGTCTAACTTTGACCTACGCAGAGCGTCAAGAGTTTCGAGTACCTTTATACCCACAGAAAGTAATTCGGACAGCCAATAAGACCGAATAGAAGACACCATCTCCCTGCCATCAAAATGTATACGCTTCTCGCCCCTCTGAAGACCCTTGTTACAAGTGTTTCTTATCCAATCGGCATCCTTATTGAGTGACAAGTACAACGTGTTTCCTTTTGGACATTGTTTCCTCACCCCAAAATAATATAAACAAAAATCAGCATGCCCGGAGGATTTAAATGGTTCCTCATTTTCCAGACTTTCAATACTTCTTAAAATATCCAAAATATGCTTCTTCCACAGATTCCAATAAAAAACAAGAGTTCTAACAGAAACTCGGTTCTGAAACATCTTGTCTTCACAGAACTTATCGATATCCACAGGTAATTTATCCTCCCAATCATAATCTAAGGAATTCATTTGAAGATGCTTATCTAAGATTTTCCTAATCAACAAGATTTCACCCCTTAGACTCCTATAGTTCCGAGAAACGCACAAATCTTCCTTCAGCTCAGGCAAACTATTGTGCTGATCAGAGAGTATTTTAAGCTCGCTGCAAACAAAATTATACATAACACCCGAATCCCTTTTTGCAAGCAACTTCACTTTACTACAGAGTTCTTCCTTTTGAGCAAACTGCTTAAGTGGCAAACTTATGTTTCCGTCTCCCCATAACGAGCTAATAAACACATACCAAAGTAACAAAAGAGCAGCCTCCTTGAATTTTCCAGCCATCTCTAGAAGATCAGCCTCTTTTAGAAGAGCACCTGATGACCTCGCCAACTCAGCATCTTCAAGAAAATGACCCGATTCTTCTTTCAACAACAAAAGTTCATGGTAATCAAGAGCACAATTCTCCAAAAATTCTTGCTCTACTTCTTCTAACTCTTTACTTTTGAAACTAAGATGTTCTTCTAATTCTTTATCAAAAAGTTTCTCACTTCTGCAAACTGACAGACAATTGGAGACCTGATCTCTTTTGACGTAGGCTTCTGCGGCTTCACCATAACACCCAGCTAGAGTGAAACACTCCGCTGCTGCATCAAACTTTCCACACTTATGCATATAGATTTTTCCTGCACAAACAAACCAGAGCAAATTAGAGGTGGCGAGATGGATGAGTTTTGGGTCACGTTTCAAAAACAAGCCCGTGCCAACCCACTAACACTTGTTTTCTATTTGTTTATTTATCATTAGTTATTATAATTAAATTAATGTTTCTGAGATTATAAACCGTTTTGAGCCACTTGACCAGTTCCCCCTTTGGCTGACAGGCACTTATATATAGAAAAAGGACTTACCAGCTCTTTCATAATCCCCCAAATCACAGTAACATGATGCAGCAGAATCAAGTTTCCCAATAGACTCGAACAAACCAGCAGCTTCTCTAAGATAACCAAAATAAGATTCAGGATGTGTTCCCCGTATTTGATCAGCCGATGCCCTTAGACCACAAGCCTTCGCCAACTTCAACCACATAGCGTCTCCTGCTCTTTCAAAACAGATTGTTGCCATCCCAAAAATTTTCTCATAAAAAAGCTGAAAACCATATAAACATCATGAAAGTGTGTCAAATAAGATAATCAAATAATCATACAAAACTACGTAGGAAATCAGTGGCACATATCTCGTTTATCATGTAGAAAATGAATTAGTTACTGAAGAAACAAGTTGAACGAATAAGTAATGAAATTTATAGTTCTCATATGTTCACGCAACATGTATAAACTTTTGGTTTATATACTTCAATCAATCTCTATGTGTGTGTTCAGGTTACCACTTTTCCCCTCTTGGCCTGTTGAGCATTGGAAAATCATTCGACCTTCTAACTCAATTTATGGGTATATGATAAAAATTTAAGTTAACCTGTTTACCCTTTCATATTTTTTACTAAAAGTTAATAAGTTTGAATCTAATCCACAATAACCAACATGTCCTTTTTAAAGAGATTTAATATATCTAAACACGAGTTAACTTTTTCAACATGTCCATATAAAGTTTTGTTCTTATGCTCTGTTGGGTCTATCACTGCTATATCTGTTTATGCTCTTTGAACTTTTCCCGTCTTATTACTGAGGGGATCTAGTGACTAACATATCAGAGAACACGCGTGTATATCACATAAGGATTAAGAACTTGTAGAGCCCAAAGCGAACTATAAGTATATTAGGGAGCTCGAAAAAGTTCAACAGACCAAATAAAGAACTACGAAAGCTTGTGGTTCTTATGATTTAAAAGAGTGGAAACAATAACTTTGCAGTGTGCGACCTGTGCCTTAGGTTTCAGTAGCTACTTTAAAAAGACAAAGCAAGACTGTGACCAAGATTGTTATCTTTATGTGGATTCATATGTTTTATTTAAAATAAGTCATCTTTGAAGCATTACAATTTAGAACTTTTCCTATGCTATAAACTCGCATTTATTTGATCCTCTTTTGCAGCATGTGAATATGTATTAAACATATCTCCAATCAAATGAGCATGTCACAAAAGGGAAAACATCACAAATATGAAAGCATGTCAAATAAGATAATAAGATAACAGATTCAGAAATACGGAAATAAAATACCTAGCCTTTTTCACACGTTCCTGCCACTCCAGAGGGCTGCTTGCAACCTGCATAGCCTGTGCCATTGAGTCATCCAGCTTCCGAATTTGAACGAGTCCCTTCCTTCTCCAGTACTCAAACATTGGTTTGGAGAGCTCCTCTTTGTTCTCACAAATCCATAGCCTTTGTCTTGTTCGAGTTATGGCCACATACAATTGTTTCAGTTCAGAACACAAGAGACTATGTCTTGCTTCATCGAATGTCGGGAAAGACTGTGGAAGTTTTTCATCGAGGCAGTTATGTTTTTTCATGTATCCATATATTACTCTCCATTGGTCTTTCAAAGGGGATGTCCCAAAAAAGTTGTAAAGCAATACATCCTAAAATAAATAGGGCAATCAAACATTAGAAAAACATTTTTGACAATTTGAGATCACTAAAATGATACTATCTTCGTAATAGAAAGAACAAGAAACTGACCTGAAACTCAAGACCCTTACATTCCAATATAGTGAGAACAAGAGCTTGTCTTCCAATGTATTCAATAATTTCAGTTCTTGCACGATCGTCACGTACCAATATAACTTGTTCAGCACCAAACCCCACAATTTCTCCACCACTTTTACTACCACCAAATATTGTCATGATTGCATTTTCATCATTACAAGACTCAAAAAAAACAGGAGCTTCCCCAGAAATAAGGCTAGTTTCAGGCTCTAAATTGTCAATTGAGTGCACAAAGTAACAATATAAAATGTCAATTACACTCTGAGCTAAATCGAGCACACCAGCATGCGTTCTGAAATTCTGTTTCATCTGTTTTATCTCGGATACAACACCTTTTTCTTCATTTCTAGATTTTCCGGTGCTTAAGAACTCTTTATAGAACAAAGATCGTATATCTTGAAACCTGAAATCTATTCCTTTCGCAATGGTCTGTGCAGTGTCACCCGCAAAAACAAAACCTTCATCGACATTTTGGCAAATATATTTAAAAAGAGAAATTTGCCTCATACTAAGATCTTGCACCTCATCGATATAAACAAAATCTATTTGGTCCCCTTGGTAGTTCCCATTTCTAAGCCTTTGATGAATGTCATTCACAAAATCACCCAAATCAAACTCCCCACGCTCAGTTTTCATCTTTTCATAGGCTTTAAAGAGTGTGTAGATAATCTCTCTTTTTTGTTCTGTTAAAGTGGAAGATCGACTTTTGGCCAACAAAGAATAACCCTCAAAGCTTAACTTTCCTTCAATGCTTCCTTTTATATGAGATATAATCTCGGTGAACACTCTTGAGGGATCAAGCTTTTTGGTTAGATTAGAATTGAAGTGCGGCCAGTAAAGTGAACAAAACCTATCGAAGGTAACCTCCCTTAATCTTATGATAGTTTGCAACGCAACAGATCTTGAATGTATACGGTTAGCATCAAAACCTTCTCTTGCCTCTAGAAATTTTTGAAAGAACGAATGTCCCAATGTGCCATCCAACATCATTAAAAATTTATGAAATGTGATAACAAGAGGGTATATATTCCTGGGGATGTCAATAAATGTGTCTGGGATATCACTGAACTCTGATGTAACATCAACATCGTCAAGACCGATCTCTGCTGATGAATTCCCATTGCTTGAATTACTGTCAAATACATATTAATTCTGGAAGTTAGAAGATATATTCGTAGCGAAATAAAATAGAAATTAACAAGTATTTTCGCACCTTGTTAGGTGGGAAACATGTTGTTTAACAGCATAAGACAATTGTGGGCTGACTGTCACAAAAAGCTGGCGAAGAACAGTCGGTTTGTTATTGTCAGGATCATGAACAACCTCAGCCTCTCTAAGTTGGTTGTTTTCTGCAGCATAAGTCCCTACAGAGTTGTTGACGACACGCTGCTCGTTTTGGAACAACTTCCTAGTCAAAATAGTTGTTTTCCCGGTCCCTGATCGCCCAATTATAAATGAACTTTTCTTAAACAATATTACATCCAACTGTTCATCAGTCACTTGCATCGGTAGATCGACTTGTCTACCAGATAGCAAATGGCACACCACTTCATACGACAATAAGTAGAACTTCATCAGCAATAAGCTTTCACTCACCTTTGAGTTTTCAACATAATTTCTACCACCGCCAGGATTTACACTCACATCATTATGATTTTCATCACTGACTAGATGACGAAAGCGGGTCATTACTTGAGATGCCGGCCAACAACTAGGAACTTCCAAATACCTTAATAACATTAAAACAAAACAGAAATATTAATAAATTGGAATGAGTATATATAAATCCTAATCACTACTTCAAAATTAGTAGACTGGAAAATGAGCATACCCCTCAAATCGATTATCTGTGCAACGATTGATATACTCTTCCGTGTATGCATAAAAAATGTTCTCAAGCCGTTTTGTCAATTTTGGAATCTCTTGAAAAGGTAATATATCCCAAACCTTCAAAACTTGTTCATATCGGATATCCTTGATGATGTCAACTGTGCAAATAATATACAACCCTTCAACATTAAATGATTTTAATCCTTTTGAGGAATTTTCTTGGCACAAGCCTAAGCTTCTCTTAGGCCGCCATCCAGTAGAAAGTCTCAATAAAATATTTAAAACTAATTTCTTCAAGCGATCACATGTAAGCATTCCAAATGATCTTCTAAAGGCATCACTGAAGAGAACCTGATGCCATAAAAGTCCAATAGATATGAAGAACATGTTACATAATAACATATTGTGGTTAAAAAAATAATACTTAAATACCTTCCATTTTGCATCTTTATAAAGTACACTAGTCCTGTTAACTAGATCATCAAGTGATTCTTTCTCTTTCAAAACCTACAATTGATGCATCAAGTCATCAAAAACATTCAAGTAATTTTAAGAATAAACGCTATCATTACGGCATCAAGATTGTGCCATTAGGTGCTAAATTCAACAGTTATAAGACTAAAAGCAAGTCCCACATATAAATGGATGCCCTAAGCTAGACAACTTTGTTATACTCTAGCAGACAACACATCAAAACCATCAGTACAATTAAGAATAAACACTATCATCACGGCAGATAAACTTCCAAATATCATAACTCTAACAATAAACACAAAGCACGGAACAAAAATCAGCCAAGTGAAACAAATCAAAGAATTAATGCAAATTGAGAAACTATAATATCTTGAAATATATGTGTAAGACGTATTTTCATATTCCAATTTTAGGATAAACACAGATGAAACAATCAGCATTGGAAAATCAATTAACACAACCGGAATCAAAAGTTGAATCTAAATCAAATTCCACTTGCAACTTAGGTAAACAAAATCACAGGTCAATAATCATTATAAACCAACGCAAATTAATCGCAGAGGTTGAAACCGAGCAATTTTACTTCCTATTCAGATGAAAAATCATTAAAGCCCAAACCCATAGGAACATCATGTTACCACACAACCCAACAAAATTTTACCATACACAAGCTATGATTCCTAAAGCTTAGAGGCTTAAGCTATTAGCTTGCTTAGCAAATTGTAAGACAATAAACGCGATCAAAGTGACAATCAAACAGCTTTGCTCAAATTACAAGTCTTGCATAAGTCAGGCTTTAGGAAGCTTATCTGTAGAAAAAGAAGGCCACATACTTGTACTCTGTATGCATGCAGAGATGCTAACACTGACACATTCAACCAGAAACTTTGTACGAACAAAAGTAAACAAGTAAACACTTGATAGTAACATAACAAAGCTCGTGTTACAAGTCAAGGTACCACAAACAACAGCTATAAATTAATCATGTATATGTTAGATTCAATTTAATCAAGTAACATAAATGAACAATTAATTTACCCTGCAGGCCTACACTCAAAGATGCTATCACATAACATTCAGCAAATATCTTAAAGTAACCAAAAAGAGCATAACGTACATAAAACTTGCACAAAATAGACTAAAAATATCTGATAATCCTCCTACTCCATGAACGTTGACTTCTAAGTCAAATGAGTCAACCATTTACTTCAATAAAATCAATAAAAATTAAGAGTGTGTCTCAGATTGCTTATTTATTCCGCTTATTCTTTTGATACAACTTAAAGATAAGCAGTTCAGGAGGAATAAGTGTTTGGATTCGCTTATTTAGCCTAAACTGCTTATCTGCTTGAAAAATAAGGAGTTTAAGCATAAAAACAAAGGAAACCCAAACACAGTCTAAACTTACTTTGGTTTCATAAAGCAACAGTGGAACAATGTTGATGTTTCGGATTACTTATCTTAAAGTGCTTATCAGCATAAAAAAGTCAGTACCATACTTTTAGTGTAGAAAAACCAGTTTTTGTTTGTAAAAATATGCACTTATATAAACAATTCCAAATCCTCTCGTAATAAAAAAAACTTTCATGTCACTGATCAGGGTTTAAAAAACAATAATGAACTTAAGTCAAATGCATCAAACCTTGACTACAAAAAAGCTAATATGGAGTAATAGTTTTAGGAGGTGTTGTCTAAGCTTATCAGATGAGCTTGTTGAAAAACTGATCAGCTAATTTTTAATGGTTTATGAGCTTAAATGAGCTATAAGCTTAAGTTGATAAGCTCATAAGCCCATAAAATTAGCTAAAACAAACACCCCCTAAAGTAACCTTTAGAGATATAGCTTAATAAACATCAAGAGGGTGTCTCGGATTGCTTCTATATTCCTTTTAATACAACTTGAAAATACGAAATTCCAAACAACCACTAAGCTCACTTTTTTATTTTATTTTTTTATAAAAACCACATAAATACGAATAATAAGAGGATAAACAGCTCTAAAACAAACACCCTCTATATTCATCGGAAACAAACACCTTCTATATTCCTATTATTTTATTTTTTCATATCAGTGATAATAGGTTTACATACAAACAAGAAACAAGTAATAACAACAACAAAATGATATAAATAAATAAGCAGTTAAGCTTAGAAATAAAGAGTGTTTGGATTAGCTTCTTGAACAAAAACAGCTTAAAAATAAGCAGTTAAGCTTTAAAAAAATAAAGAAATCCCAATCACCCTTTAAACTCTACAAACTCATAAAACACATTCACACATGTCTAAATTTTAAAAATATTTCAAGTTTGATTTTAAGAAAAAAACTGTATCACTTTTTTTAATAATAAAAAAAATATATATAAATAAAAGTATATTAAAAAACCAAGGGTTTAGAAGAAGAAAAACAACTCCAACAATAAATTTTTTTCTTTTTAAAAAAAAGTGAAAGTAGCCACAAGTTATGTACATTATTAAGTTATATAAAAATATCATACAAACAACAAACAAGTAAAAAAAAGGGTAAAAATGAAGACCTTGTTGTTGTTGTCATCAATAGACCATGCAAATATCAATTTTGTAAAATCTTGCTCAGAAACACCTCCTTCCTTCATCATTCACCTAAAAACATATGTATAAACACTTTATAAAGTCAGTTTTTTAAACATATATATTAGTTTATAAAATAAAAAGGGTACTTTTTTTTTCTTCTTACAGCTAAATGAAGTATGCCAAGAATCAAACACACATTTTGTTGTAAAAAACAATTTTGAGGGTTTTGAAATGACAGGGGATGTGAATAGTATACAGTATAATAAATGATGTGCAACTATATAAGCGTATTGTACAGGTTCACAATGCACGTCAGGGTTTAGTCCTTTTTTCTTTTTTTGTCTTGTTTTGGGTTTTGATCATCCTTTCATGTAGTGAAGCGTGTTGTTTTTTTGCCTTTCTCTACTACACTTTTATGCGTTAAAGATAAAGAGTGGGATAAGACAAAAATACCTAATTTTTCAAAAATACTTTACAAAATACTTAATTTTTTACTCAAAAACCCAAAATACCTATAAAACTCGCAAATTTTGGTACCATTGCGAAATTGAAAAAAATATTAAAAATTTTTGATAATTTTTCTTTAAAATATCAAAAAAAATTCGATATTTTTATAATAATTAAATTAGCAAAAATCACTTCCTGCCACAAAAACAAATCGCAAATACAACTTCCTTCCCCAAACCCACCTGCGATTAAAGATTTTTCGAATTGAAGGTTTCTCGCGGCGAATTTTTGACTATTTAGAACGAATCATGAATAAAGATTCGATTCTGGTAAGTTTTATTCGTACAAAAATTATGTTAATAAAGATTAAACTTGGAATTATTGTTTTTTTTTTTTTAATTATGAATAATTTTTTCAAATTAGGGGTTTTCCCCAATTAGGGTTAGTTATGAAAATTTGGGGTTCCATGTTTCGTAGGCCATGTATATGTGATCGTAGTTGTTATGTTTTCGTGACTGATATAAGCTGTGAATTATGATTGCTAAGACATTTGTTTTTTTTCTTTCTCTTCTTAAACAGCCAAACATAACGATTAAGGCCAAAATTTGTATTGTTTCGGAGATACTTGAAGCTCTGACCGATACCCAAGTTGAAAAATTCAGGAAAACATGTTTCGGGCATTGGCTCGACGTTGTCCTTAAAAAGAATGGCCAACTTTTGATTCATACGATACTTGCTTGTGAGGTTGAAAGTGTAGCAAACGAGCTCTCATTCAATATATTAGGTAAACGGATTCACTTTAGACGCCAAGAGTTTTGTTTAGTTACAACTTTACGTTTTGGTCGCAATATGTATATGAATGAGTGGGTTAAGAACATGACGGAAAATCCATTTAGGAAAAGGATGTTCCCTGATATTCTAGAAAACGTTTCGGTTAAAGTAAAGGATGTTATGGATATTTTTAATAAGATGAAAGATCGTTCACTTGTAATAAACAATACTTACCGCAGCACCCATGCCAAGAAAAAAAATCTCAAATTTGTCTTCATCGTCAGTTTCAATATGTGTAATAGTCCATGGGTTTTTTAGTTTCAAATTGTGGCAATCCAAAGGGAGTTCGGAAAACGACTCCTCAGGAGTCCCTCTCAACAATTGCAATGCATAACATTTAGCTCGCTGATAAGGATTTAAAAGGTACCTTTTTTAGGGATCATTTAAGCCCTTAATCGATCACTTTTGTATCTGTTATTACTTAATTTCGTTCCTTTTCACTTTTTAGGTCTCTTGAAGGCAAATTGCTGTAATGACACTTATTCGGACGAAAAGGCTCGAATATATGAAGAAAATGGCCAAAGTCAAGAATCGAGACACTCAATCTGCTGGAATTGAAAGGGGACGGCGTCAGGGCTTAACTGCGACGCCGTCGCGACACATCTTGAGACGACTGAGTAGCCAAATTGCTTATTTACAAGGTGACGCCGTCACAGAGTTGACGTGGCCAAGACGAAACCCTAATGGCGGCGACCCGACGGCATCACAATTAAAGAGTGGCCAGTAGCATTTTGTAACACTATATATAGAATCCGAATTTTTTAGTTTTTAGGGAGGTAGTTTTGTGGAGTAAAACCAAAACCAAACCAAGGTCATCTTTAGGCCATATCTTAGGGTTCCATTCCCTATTTTACAACAAGATAAGTGTTTTACTTCATTGATTCAATCATGTCTTCAATTGTTTGTGTGTATGCTTGCATGTTCTCCATGTCCGGCTAATTTACTTGTGTGTTTGCTTAGATAATATGAAACCTAGTTATTGAATATTGATTGGTTGTCTCTTATCTTAATTGTGATTGACCTAGTATTGCGATAGGTCATTCGTTGTACTATTAATGCTTGATTAATCTTTGTTGAACCTTAGCTCATAGTTACTAGTGGAATTGTAGGCTAGATATCCAAAGATAACCTTAGTGTTAAGCTTATGAATCCTAGAGATTTCGTAGTCATTAACCTTTGGTAGCTTCAAAGAGTTAGGTATAAACGCATACCCTACGACCTTAGAAACACAGCGCGTTAAGAATAAGGATGTGACAATTCAACCATCAATAGGAGATAACTAGGGAGTAATAACATCTAAGTAAACACATTTTTAATCATCATAAGAGCACACAACAATAGACATAGACTACACTCACCTTAGTTTAGATAATTAGATAATTAGAATAGTAGAGTAATCGGTAGAAATACCAACCCCCAAATCCAAACCCCGAGATTCGTACCTTTCAATTTCCTAAAAAAAATATAAAAAAGATTAAAAAAAATAATCTTCCTCAACCCCAACCTTAGCGTAGTAATTTCTCACTAGCATTCCTATTCCCCTAAAGAACGATATCAATTCCCGAGGCTTACCCTAATACTACACTACACTGCCTAGGGTGTTGAAAAACTTGCTCGACGAAAAGGAAGTTCCTTTGACCCCGAACGCGCGTTATGCAGTATCAAGTTTTTGGCGCCGTTGTCGGGGAATAGAATAGCTAGTTAGATTTCCACCTCGTTTAGGTTTCCTTGCTTGATTCCTATCAAGTAATCTTTTTTCCTATTTTTAGCTTCCTCGTAGTCTATCCCCCTTCTTTGTGACCTTTGTTAGTAATCCCATCACTTTTCATTATGGAAGGTGATAATCAACCACCACTCATCAACCCACCACCAAATGACCCACCAAGAGGCTGTACTCTTGGTGAATACTCAAGACCAAGCCACCTAGGCTATAGAAACACCATTGAGCTTCCCGACCAAGCCCAAACTACGACCCTGTGATCCGACACCATCCGGTTGGTGCAAAACGGATGTGCATTCCATGGACTTCGTTCCGAAGATCCTAATCAACATCTTAAGGATTTCCTTAAAATTGTCGATTCCATCGACCTCGATGCTACTACTCGGAGACCACGCGTCTGAGTCTCTTCCAATTCTCTCTACGGGACCAAGCTAGTAATTGGCTTGAGCGACTTCCCGCTGGCTCCATCTCAAGTTGGGATGATCTCACCTCTCGTTTCCTTGCTCAATTTTTCCCACCGGGGAGAACTACTAAGCTTAGACGAGACATCTTGACGTTCCAACAACTTCAAAGCGAATCTCTCTATGAGGCATGGACCCGATTCAAGGACTTACTCCATAGAGTCCCTCATCATGGCATTGATCTTTGGCTTCAAATCCAAATCTTCTATGACCATATCGATTTCATCACAAGGTGATCCATTGATCGAGCCGCCAGTGGAAGGCTCAGCGACTTCAACGCAGAAGAATCATGGGATATTATAGAAGAGCTTGCCGATCAAAGCTACGAAGATTGGGGTGAATCCCTTGAAACCCCCGTTAAAGTGGTTAATGCTATATCGATTCCTCATGAGTCTTCCAACATCACTGAAGAGCAAATGAGTGCTCTTGAGAGAAGGATCGATTATCTAATTGAGAGGCAAAAGAGAGCCCCTGAACGAACCCCTCGAGAGATGGTTAATTCCATTAATTCCACCAGCCACTCAACACCTTTCTCTGAATCCCCAAGTCGTGAGCAAAATTTCAATTTCGAACGGCGCTTCCGTTCTACTTCCCCAATACCACTCTCACCAAGCTTTAAGGAACAAATGAGGGAGTACATGGCAGCCCATACGGAGAGACTAGCAAAATTTGAAGAGGAGGTTTATAGGCAAAGGGAGGAGATGCATGCTAAGATGACGGAGATGATGAACTTGGTAAAAGAGTATACCAAGACAAAAGTTCCCGAAAAGGTACTCGTAAGAAGCAATGATTACCCTCCCACTTCGTTTGTTAACGCCATTTCCATTATGCCTGATGAAGATGGGACAAATGAGGAGAAGGGAGTACATGGCAGCCCATACGGAGAGACTAGCAAAATTTGAAGAGGAGGTTTATAGGCAAAGGGAGGAGATGCAGGCTAAGATGACGGAGATAATGAACTTGGTAAAAGAGTATACCAAGAAAAAATTTCCCGAAAAGGTACTCGTAAGAAGCAATGATTACCCTCCCACTTCGTTTGTTAACGCCATTTCCATTATGCCTGATGAAGATGGGACAAATGAGGAGAAGGAGACTGAGAAAAGCAAAAGGGAGGAGGCTGAAACTAATGATGAGCCCGAGACCATTGAGTACTACCTTAAGCACGAGATTAATAAAAAAACCATTGTTAACCAAGTGAACAACTTTAGGTACAATGAGGTTCTTAGGAAAGCCCTGGAAGGAAAAATAACAGAAAATGAGTATGACACCATGCCTATGGGACCTATGTATGAGTTGGTTCTAAAAAAACCAGTAACTAAAAAATGAGAAACCACGGGGAACTTCGTGATACCATGTAGCATAGGTGACATTGATAATATAAATGCCTTAGCTGATCAAGGATCTGATGTAAACATAATGCCATAATGCCATTATCAGTCTATAATAAGTTGACTAGGGAGAAGCCAGCCAAGACCAATCTTAGACTTTCCTTAGCAAATCACACATATGTCTACCCCATAGGAGTAGCAGTGGATGTTTTAGTAGAGGTGGCTAATATTGTCTATCCGGTGGACTTCGTGATTATAGACATTGAGGAAGATAGAAACATGCCACTCATTCTTGGAACACCTTTTCTGGCCACTGCCAAAGCAACCATAAAATGCGGTGAGGGCATCATGATACTCAAAAGCGACAAAGGATACCTATTGTTCCAAGGTATCCTCTTAAGATCATGGAGAAGATTACGGATGAGAATCCACAAGTCCCTAACAATATGGTTAGGAAGAAAATTAACGATTGGGAAAAAGGGCTTAGAGATTTTATGGTTCAAGGACTCCATGCAACATTGTGGAAGCACGATAAAAATTTAGGAGATAATCCTACCTCAATACCACAAACACAAAAGAACCCTAAGGAATTTTTAAAGGGAGAGAAAGTACTTTTGTACAAATCACGAATAAGAGCATTAAGAGGTAGAAACAAGCCAAGATGGTTTGGGCCTTATACGGTGAAGGAAACTAATCTAAAAGATAAAACCGTTATCATAATAGACGACGTTGGGAAGGAATCCACGGTAAGCATACAACGTCTATGCCCTTTTGATAAAGGATTAGTAAAGGTAGAAGGTGACGGTAATGAAGTCACGTAGGGGAACAACTTCGAGTCTAGCTACAAGACTCATAAATAAAGAAAAGCGCTTCGTGGGAGGCAACCCATGCTTAATTGTTTGCTAGTTTGTGTCATATATCTTCTATTGATTGTTTATTCTCATGTTTAAATTTGTAAAAATGCTTTATTTTGTCTTTAACCTCGTCTTAATTACATATAAAGGTATTTTACATAAGGGATAAGTGTAGGGAGGATTACACACGTTTTCAAAAAGAACGTGAATATGAGAATTACAATTATTTAAAAGATATATATTTGTGTTTGTTCGAGTCAAATGCTTGTATCGAGTCATAATGGATGTTTTGCAGGAAATTTTTCCAGATTCTAAAGATAAAAAAAATTTCAGAATTTTTTCCAGAAAATCTGAACCGTTTAACCGTAATAACTGACGGCCTGTCGAGGAGGAGTAAACCGCTTACTAATTTTTCTCGCTTTTCGAGCTACTTATAAATTTTTAGAATTTCCAGTGTCTTAATTTTCCAGAAATCTGTAAACATCCATTCCACAAGCATTATATCCTAGTTTAGTAGAGTCATATATATATATATATATATATATATATATATATATATATATATACCGCCGATTTATATATATATATATATATATATATATATATATATATCGAGGTTTCGTTTGTTTTCTTCAAGTGTGCTGGTTTAATTTATCAAGAAGAAGATACATAAGATTGGAAGGAGCTTTTAACGCAAACACTCTTCTTGAAGAAAGATTTAACCACTACTTCACACGGATCCTACCGAGCTAATCAGGGGAGTACTAGTTTCTTTCGTTTTTAATTACCTTCTATTATCATAACTTTGATACTTTCGGGGAACATTGGGGACAATGTTCAGTTTAAGTGTAGGGAGGGAAAATAAAACGGCAACTTTGAAACTATGCTTATCCTTGATTATTTGCCTTGTCCAAATTCATTTGTGTAATAAACCATGAGAAATATCGGTTAGGGTAATTTTGGCACCAAATTTAAAATTTTTCATGACATGTAGGAGTGGGCCATTAGTCTTAATAAAGCGTCTCATGGATAGGAAGTTATGTGACTAGCACAAAAACCCTTCACCACTTAAATTCCACCCAAAATGTGAGGATCGCCCTTAGATTTGTAGGAATTAAAGCATTCCACTTTAATGCTTCGAGTGTGAACCGGTAGTATAATAGATTCTAGAACTTGTTTTGTGAGGCATTCCGAGATCGCTAGTAAGACTACACTTGTGTAGTTAGGAATAACTAAATGATAAGAGGCATTAGGATAACCCTTGTTTGATACCCGTAATATAATTACTTCTTCCACATCGGTTGAGTAATTCCCTCACACCCTTGCGTTGTACTCATCTTTAGTACACGATACCCCTAGTTAACCCCTCGGAGCCTATCCTTTTCGCGGTTCTCGTGATGTTTCGGTTTTCCGAATATCAATGAAGAGCATTGTTTACAATCCACCCCCAAATGTACACCCAAATCGCCTTAGCCTTGTATGAACTCACTTTTAGTGCATTATTGTTATCATACTAAACCCTTAGTTCAATTATCTAGTTGCTTGCATAAGTTGCTAAGTCGAGTCATATCCTTTGTACACAGTTTTGGGACGATTGGGACTCATGGGAAAAGTTAAATTTTATGAAATGACGGGAAGGGAACGTTAAATTCAAATTCCCTTTATTTGTGTAATAATGTACTCCAAATTAGTGTTAGAGTAATAAAAACTCAAGTGTAGGGATGTGCCTATAAATCCCTATCATTTTGATGTTATCGTAGAGGATGGTAGAGTAAAAGTGTATGAATGAAGAAAAAAAAAACAAAAAAAATAGAGTGTTAAAAAAAAACATACCGGCTACCATCCTACATCTATCTTTAAATTTATGTTTGTTTGTTTCAATTTATCTAGAGTTTAGAGTGTCGAGTCTTGGCTTAGCAACGCCATTCTTCGCATGCTTGTAACATAAAGATTTTTGACTTGCCACCACTAAATCGCCTATCCCACCAAACCCTTTGTTTCCCTACCGTAAGCCTAACGTTACAACCCTTTAAAAGACCTCTTGGATAGTCTTTCCTAGGTGATTACGCCAAAGCGATGGAGGTTTGATCTAGTCCCAAGCCTATGGTAATTTATGTACTAGGACCGGTTAATGAGTGTTTATCTTCCATTTCCAACTTGTTATATTTCATATACACCCGAGAGATGTGAGTATCCAAACACCCCATGTGAGGTGCTAGTATGTAATTTCCGTGCTTGTTATGACTTTTGTGGGGCTTATATGTGTTGTGAATCGTTCTAAACTAATGCTTCATGACCCCTAACTTATAAATCAATTGGCTAAAAGCACATTTGCTTGAGGACAAGCAAATACCAAGTGTAGGGATATTTGATAAGGATTTAAAAGGTACCTTTTTGAGGGGTCATTTAAGCCCTTAATCGATCACTTTTGTATCCGTTATTACTTAATTTCGTTCCTTTTCACTTTTTAGGTCTCTTGAAGGCAAATTACTGGAATGCCACTTATTCGGACGAAAAGGCGCGAATATATGAAGAAAATGGCCAAATTCAAGAATCGAGACACTCAAGCTGCTGAAATTGAAGGGGACGTCGAGCTTAATGCGGCATGTCGCGACACATCTTGAGATGACTCGAGCCAAATTGCTTATTTACAAGTGACGCATCGGGTTTAAAAGAGTAGGCGTCGCCGACTCGTGACGCTAGATTTGGATCCGGCGCCGAGATAGAAGCCGACGCATCACGAGCATAAGGTGACGCCATCACAGAATTGACATGGCCAAGACGAAACCCTAATGGCTGGCTGACCCAGGCGTCTGAATTAAAGAGGCATACGTCGCATTTTGTAACACTATATATGGAATCCGAATTTTTCAGTTTTAAAGAGGTAGTTTTGTGGAGTAAAAACTAAAACCGAACCAAGGCTATCTTGGGCAGTATCTTAGGGTTCCATACCCTATTTTACAACAAGATAAGTGTTTTACTTCATTGATTCAATCATGTCTTCAATTGTTTGTGTGTATGCTTGCATGTTCTCCATGTCCGGCTAATTTACTTGTGTGTTTGCTTAGATAATATGAAACCTAGTAATTGAATATTGATTGGTTGTCTCTTATCTTAATTGTGATTGACCTAGTATTGCGATAGGTTATTCGTTGTGCTATTAATGCTTGATTAATCTTTGTTGAACCTTAGCTTATAGTTACTAGTAGAATTGTAGGCTAGATATCCACAGATAACCTTAGTGTTAAGTTTATGAATCCTAAAGATTTCGTAGTCATTAACCTTTGGTAGCTTCAAAGAGTTAGGGATAAACGCATACCATACGACCTTAGAAACACAACGCGTTAAGAATAAGGACGCGGCAATTCAACCATCAATATGAGATAACTAGGGAGTAATAACATCTAAGTAAACACATTTTTAATCATCATAAGAGCACGCAACAATAGACATAGACTACACTCACCTTAGTTTAGATAATTAGATAATTAGAATAGTAGAGTAATCGGTAGAAATACCAACCCCCAAATCCAAACCCCGAGATTCGTACCTTTCAATTTCCTAAAAAAAATATAAAAAAGATAAAAAAATAATCTTCCTCAACCCCGACCTTAGCGTAGTAATTTCTCACTAGCATTCCTATTCCTCTAGAGAACGATAGCAATTCCTGAGGCTTACCCTAATACTACACTACAACGATTAGGTTCACTGCCTAGGGTATTGAAAAACTTGCTCGACGAAAAGGAAGTTCCTTTGACCCCGAACACGCGTTGTACGCGTATCACTCGCCAAGCTTGAGAATATGAGATATCAATTTTGAACCTAGCATTCATATATGTCATAATCTCTTTCCCCCTATAAATCCTACTATTCTCAGACATTACCTCCTTCAATATATGACCAAGGACTTTTTGGGAAGCATTATGATGATGTAGGTGAATTTGAGTTCTAGTGCATGTATGATGGTCGTGAAATTTTGTTACATAAAACCTTTTATAGTCTTTGGGTATATAGGCTCAAAAAACCCTTTCACATGTGTCAACAATACATTTTGCATATACCCTTTGGGGGTCTAATCTTGGGTATCTGATTTGAAATCCCTCTTCAAGAGCTTTTCTACCCAAAGTAACTTTTATATGTTCTTTATTATCAAAAGTATCATGTAAATGAACAAGACTAGATGTTCCATAACACATACCTCTTTTCGAGTTGATATCTGGGACTGGTGTTTTAAGTAGGGGAGGCATATTCCAAAATTTATCCTTCTTACATTTCTTGTTCTCATCATCAGATTTTCTACTCTCCTCATTAGAATCACTACCCTCCTCATCAGATTTTCTACTCTCATAATCAGATTCACTACTCTCATCATCAGATTCACTACTCTCATCCTCGCTAGACAATCTTTTTACTTTCCCAAAAACACTACCCATTACCTTTTCTCCGAAAGGCCGTAATTTATAATCATCTAGCAAATCCCTTTTGTTAGTCTTTTTGTTTTTTGGTGTACCAAAAACTTGTTTTTTTTATGATTAGTTGAATCACTTTGAGGATCCTGCATAGGATACACAGGAATTTTAGGCACATACATAGGATTCCCAGGAAATCCATGCATTTGTTGAAAACTAATAAATTTTTGATAAAACCACTACCAGGCATTTGTGTTTGGTGAATTTGTGTGGCATGATATTCGGTTTGATATACATTTACAGATGAGGTAGCATGAATAAAATTGCTTTGTTGATTGCTTCCCGTAGTTGATAATTGCCTACCATTTACACTAGCCTCAACAATACACAACGTAACAATTCTACTACTTTTAAAAACAAGTTCCATAAATTCATTGACTTCCAAATCATCACATACATCTACAATATCATTATCCGAATTGTAAGTTACCATAAAACCACTATTAGCATCGGTTTCTAGCCTCTCGGATACCGCTTCTAGTAAACATGAATATGATGACAACAATGGTAAAATTAGTGTACGTTTTACACAATTTTACGGCATATACTCCAACACACCATCCACTCTTTCCCATGTACCTCCTTTACATACACGTATTTTGATGGTTTCTTTGACGGATTTCATGGCAAAATTGAGTTTTTTGGTTAAAATTTTGAGTTTATTAATGAAGGAAGCTAAAATGAGCAAGAAATAACAATCAAACACGTTTTATTCAAAAATTGCAAGAAAATCTCGCAAGTTTTATCCAAAAGTTTGTGATTTTTTTAAGAAATGTCGAAACATTTGCGAAAATTTTACGAAACAAAAAATTTCGACATTTCTTAAAAGTATCGAAATTTTTTTATATTTCTGAAATATTTCGCAAATTTTTCGATATTTCTGTAAAAAAAAATAGCAAAGTATTTGCGATATTTCCTAAAAATATCAAAAAATTTTGATATTTTTTTCTATTTTGCAAGGGTCTCAAAACTTGCTAATTTTATGGGTATTTTGTGAAGTAAGTTTGAAAAATTAGGTATTTTTGTCATTATCCCTTAAAGATTAGTGATTTGCACACTCAAACAATTGATTGACACACTTTATTTCAAGCTTTAAACAGGTGTACATATGTGACAGGGTGCTTACTGCACTTATACTTTTGAGTGTGACAATCAATAGTTGGAGTGCAAATCATCACTCTACATTAAAACACTAGCTACCCACCAGACCATCAAGTTGGTGTTATGGAAAAAGAGTCGTCACATCATCATTTTTTTCCCCAAAACATCATAATACCTCATAACACCAAAAACACCCCTCCATCTATAACAATGTCGTCAAGTACCACATATATTTTTTCTTTTTCTCATTTATTTAAATAAAACACGTTTAACTTAAATAAAAATTTCATTAATAAATAACATACATTATATTATAAATAGAGTAAATTACACGGATGGTCCCTAAGGTTTGTCCAAAGTTTCACTCACAGTCCCTGGAAGTTTAAAGTTGCATTGATAGTCCCAATCTCTTAAAAGAATAACACTTATGGTCCCTTTTTTAACTGGTGTTAAGTGAGTTCCGTTATAATTTACACTTTTAGCCCTTTTGGTTAAAGATCGTTTCCTCGTCAGTCCTTTATCAGAACGGACGTTTATAATTTAAAGATTTTAGACTTTAGGTACGTTTTTATACGTTTTCGTCCGTTTTTATACGTTTTCGTCCGTTTTTATTCGTTTTTGTCCGTTTTTCTTACGTTTCCATACATTTTCATCTGTTTTAATATGTTTTCGCTCGTTTGCTTACATTTATTTTACAATTTTGGTCCTTTTTTAGACGTTTTCATCTGATTTTATACGTTTTTCTCACATTTTTATCCGTTTTTTGCCGTTTTTATACGTTTTTGTCTGTTTTTATTCGTTTTCGTCCGTTTTTATACGTTTTTATCCGTATTTATATGTTTTTATCCATTTTCGTCAATTTTTATTCGTTTTCATCTGTTTTTATACATTTTTGTTTGTTTTTATACGTTTTTTATCCGTTTTGATATGTTTTCGTCCGTTTTTATACGTTTTCATTCATTTTTCTTCCGTTTTTATCCGTTTTTATACATTTTCATATGTTTTATCCGTTTTCATATGTTTTTATCCATTTTAATATGTTTTCGTCCATTTTTATACGTTTTTATCCGTTTTAATATGTTTTCGTCCGTTTTTATACGTTTTCATCCGTTTTTCTTTCGTTTTTATACATTTTCATACGTTTTTATTCATTTCATATGTTTTCATCCGTTTCATATTTTTTTTATCCATTTTCGTCTATTTTCATATATTTTTGTCCGTTTTTATACGTTTTCATATGTTTTTATCCATTTTCATATATTTTCGTCCGTTTTTATCCGTTTTATTATGTTTGAATATGTTTTCATCCGTTTTATACATTTTCGTCGGTTCTATACGTTTTTCGTATGTTTTAATCCAACTTTATACGTTTTCTTACGTTTTTATGTTTGAAAACGACGTAGTATTGATCTTCCTATTATATATATTATAGGAAGATCAATACTACGTCGTTTTGGCAGGATTAAAATATTGAAAAAATGTATGGGCTATGTTTGCCCTGCTTTCTTTTTTTTTTTGCATTTTTTTCCCGCTATCTTTTGGTGGTTAGCTCATGGTAATCTCAAAAACTTACACGTAACTACATTCAAGAAACAAGCTACCTTGGGATATGAAACATGGATTTGTTAGGGTTTTGATCTTACATTGGTAAGTTACAGTGGTTTCTTTGCCTTACGTTGTTTGTGTTGCATTTGGCATTGCATGTGTCCTTTGGTATTTGTATGTGTGGAGTTATTGCAAGTTGTTGTTTTTATTGGTGTGAGTTTTGATAGGCTGCATGTTTCATGTTTTAACTGCTTCTAAACCTTTGATTTATACATTGTTTGTTGAATTGAAATAGATCTAATGTGTTTGTTTATGTGTTGCTGATGCCAACAAATTATTGCCATATTTTGTATATGCAATTCATGATGATAGTAGTTCATATTTGCTTTCTGTGCTATTTGAGTAACAATATGAAAACAAAAAGAAAGTTAGCACCATTAGTTGGTAATGCCTCTATGTCATCAACAATAGGCGATTAGAAAGTATTTCCAATGAACTTGGTTCAGCCGATGATGTGGTCAATAACCAAAATATTCGCCTTTTACCCTACCCCAACTCGGTCCACCTGTCAGTTATTGTCTCAACTGCTGACGCACGTTCTAATAACCGAGAGGTTCATACTGGTCCACCCCTTATGGACTAGAATTTTGTCACCGGAACTGTCACAATTGGCTCAGGGGAGCGAGATGGCTTTTCATTGGGCCACAAAAATGGACATCCAAATTTCCATTTGTCAAGTGGTTTAAATACACGCACGCCTTCCAGTTCCTCAAATACTGATGACACTGCAAGGGTTAATGTTATGGATTTTGGTAGAGGTATTGTGAGAGTGGGATCGCAAAATTATGATACCTTCATGCCAGAGATTCAACAAAGATGTGGTTCAGCAGGTTAGGCATTTTCGTGTTTTATATATCATTATTTAACATGCTTATTCACATACATGCTTTGCTTCTCACAGGTTTACTACCCGGTATGTGTGATGAGGCGTCCGAACAGTCACATGTGCGTCCCACCGGTACACCTGCCAGCCATCTTTCGAAAGAGTGAATGGTCATAAAGAGAGAAAACGGCCAATGAAAAGTGTTGAAAGCCAATGCGATCCCAACAGACTGGTGCGTTGCCGGTTAGATCTAAGTCAACACCATAATGTCGGCCATGCAAAACCGGCCCGATTAATTCCAAATGTATCAGCCGACCGGGTAATGGCAATACCGAGTCACAGAACACACAAGGTATCACCTAGATTTTTGCATATGCATGATGTTTAAACTCTTACATTGTCTCTGTATTCAACTGATGTAGAGTAACCAAATTTCTATGCCTGCATGTACAAGCAGTCACTCAGGTGTACGTGTGCCTCAGGTGCAAAAGCCCTACGCGATTCAAACGAACAGAGGTATATTACCTGTTGTGATATAGTAAACAACATTTGATGTTACATGTTTGCATACACAAGTTAACAATATCAGTTTTCATGTCTTCCTTAACGGCATGTCATTACTCATGGTTATTCCTGTTGAATTCTCAGGGCCTCCTCCTGAGTATGCACGTATGGGAAACTGTGACGTGCATAGGTATCGGTGTCAAAAGATTTTGGTATGAAGAAAGATTATCAAATTCTTGAACAGTTTTGGGCCCCGTATATATGTTGATCCCAATTGAGTAATTGATTAAATTGATTGAGCTAGATAAATCTAATACAAACAAAGTATAGCAAGCTGTCTTGTAACAAAGCTTAACCACTATGCGGAATTTAATGTTTAATGACAAAGAGAATACTTAACACAATTTGTTTCTCACAAAACACTTCAATATATTAATACGAATACTCAAAAGTATTAGGGTTACAAAACCTTGAAGTGATAGACTCTAGAATAACTCATACTTTAAATCTAACCTAGGACCTCCTTTTATAGGCTAAGGAGTCCTATTAGGTTTACAATAACTTTCTATACAAGATACATCTTATAGAATCTTTTCTATAATTATCTAACCGACTATACACAATCTAATAAGCAGTACTAACTATTTGTACTGGCAGTTTGTACTGCTAGTATATTCTTCTCGCAGTCCAACAGTTAAGTCTAACAGTACTAACACTTAACCTTGGCGATTTTACAAACTGTCTTTGCTAAATTCCCAACAAATCTCCCCTAAACTTGTGATTTCTTTGCAAATAAGCAAGTTTCTTGAATAAGTCTTGTTCTTCATGATGTTGGGGAATTTGCAAACACCTACTTGCTTGGTTTGCTTGGTCTCTGAGCTTGAATGAAGATCTTGTTCACCAAATTTCTTGCCATTTCATTATCTTCTTCAGTCTTCAACCTTGAAGATAACATTGCTATCATTGTCTTCATTCTGAAGATAACATGATATACACCAGATGACCCATATAAAATCTAAGATGTTTCTAGAACTGCAGAATCTTGACTCCAAAGTTTGTCAAAAATGTCAGACTCAAACAATCTTTCCAGCTCTACCCAAAGCTCTTGCTCCTTTTCATCAGGATCTTCTTTATGATTTAGCTTCTACTGTACCAGTTCCCATAGTCTTACCAGATCATCTCTATCAAAATATTTGAAAATGTCTTGTACATCTCCACTATGTCACCAACTCTGATGATCTTCCAAGCTTTTCCAAATCTGTCACTATAAATCTCCCAGTCAATTATTGGATGCTTGGTCTGTAAAGCTTCTACATGCATGCCTTCATCAGGTTGTATGATCATTAAATCTTTCTATGCTTCATCCTTCAAATCTTTCTCTGTTGCAGATGAACTTCCTTCTATCTTCTGCTTCTTTGATGTTTCAAACTCCAATATTAAACCTGCTCTCTTTGTTCTAACAGTTGGTTCTTCAGTTCCTACTGGTCTGAAATCTTGAATTCTTCTATAAGCTCTGACATACATTTCTTGTATTTCATCAAAAGTCTTTCCCTTCAGTTGAAAATCTTTCTTGTAATCTTGATGTTTCAAATAGATCTTCATGTTTCTCATTAACTGTCCTTTTGTTGGGGGTTTGAATCTTTTCTTTGTTCTATGCTTTTCTCTCATCTTGTTGAGTAAGTCTTGAATATCATCTTCTTTCTCTTCCTCTGGAACTGCTGTAGCTTCTTCTTCTTGCAACATTTGAGCAGGTAATCTATCTGATTCTTCAATAGATAGTTCACAGACTTTTTCAACTTTTGCTCTTCAAGAAATCTTACCACTTCCTGTTCTTGCACTTCTTTTGCATAATAATCATCAAAAACCATATGTGCAGTAATCTTTTTCTTCTTTCGAACATGTTCATCTTCAAGCAAAATGCCTTTGCCTTTGTCAACCCTGACACCTTTTTCTGAACTAGCAGTTTCTACTGCCTTCTTTGTACTGGTAGCACTATCGTAAAACAGTTTAAGTATTAAAAACAAGTTAATAGTGAATCTATGACTGATAAGATGTAAGTAAAAGACACAGATTAATTTTCAACATAATATTCTTTATTAGAAATGAATCAAACAAGAATACATTACCCAAGTACTTGCGAAATAGTACTTGGGATTGAAATGACAAAGATTGGTAACTCCTCTCGAGCTCGGGCTAAGTCGAGCACAACTACAAGTACCCACTGAGCTATCTCGGGGATTAAGTTGTATTTGGAGGAGTGAAAAGATGGCTTGCGTGTATGTGTGTTTTACAATTCACAAGCTTAAACTTTCACTCCATCTTTTATGCTATTTATATAAGTATGAGTTTTAACTCTTTCCTAAGTGACAACCGACAATTTCTGAGAAGACAAAATACGATGTATTTTGTCTCTGTTTAAAAAGACTATTTTAGGTAAGAGACAAGACGCTTTCCAAATGTCAGTGATGACACGAGGCACGATCGTTTGCCATTCAGGGAAAGTTGACTTTGGTTGATAAGGACTTCGTCTTATCGATTCAAACTTATCCCTTTATCCCGCTCATTCTTGATCTTCATTTTCTTGAGTCTTCTACTTCAGTTTATCTTGATGTAAGTAGTTGGAGAGGAGTTTTAGGGATTGATGAGTTATTGTCATCACTCACTGAATCCACCATCTTCTTATTGACTTAGTCTTCACCCTTTAAGTTCCGCCTTCTTGAGTGGAGACTTCTTATTCGCGCCTCATCTTGAGTATCACGAAGATGGTGAGAGACTATGCACTCAGTGACCTGTTAGTGTTTAACGGACTAAATACTTAGGTTATTTTCTATTCAAATCCTAGATTAAGGGGTTTGGGTATTTACTAAACCCAACAGTCTCCCCCTATTTGGATATACAAATAGCCTAAGTGTTTGATCAGTGTAAGTGAGCAATTGGCTTCTTCTTACACTGAATGTACTAATGAACATAATAAGGAACACTGATTCGTTATTTTGTAGCGAATGGCAGTTTTAAAATTTGTATTCCCGATTAAGAATCAATCACTACTTGAGGACAAGTAATAATCAACCTTCCGGATGTCGTATTCCTAGGCGAGAGATGAATTGAATTTTATGTATTTGTTTGTTCATTTAAAATGATGCTTGATTATCGTTTTAGTTTTTGTTTGGTTTTGTAGGCTAATTTTTAAAACTTTTTATACTAATAAATAAAGAAACTATTTTAAGTGAGATAAAAATTAAACTAATAGCAAATAATACCGACTAACAATATATGATAAAAAGCTATGCTTGTCAAGTGTGGTGAAAAGTTCATTAAGTGTGGATTTTTCCTTAAAAGCACTTATGTAATTAATACCCGTCGAAACAAATTATTTCCTCACAACATTGGCTTATATTGAAAACAATTATTTTTCGAGGTAAAAATTAGTAGACTTTAAATAATTAATTATACCAACGGCTTTTGCCCATTAAAATAACCAACTACTCAAATCATCGATTATCCGAAAATTATTAATTAACAACCTTTAATTATCCGTTTAAAAGTAGATTTTTCTCACAGCGTTGGTTTATATTGAAAATCCTACTTTTTATCTAGATAAAATCTACTTGGTTAAATAGTTAAAATCCTTAACGCTTTTGCCCGTTAAAATTTATAAAAATCAAACCAAGTAAACCAAAGGCTACCAATTAATAATCTCTAATATTCCACACTAAATTTCACAATTCACCAATCACTTAACAAGCATAATAAAAATCTACTCACTAATAGTCATAAGTAAACCAACAAAGATAATAATAATAAGCTCAACAAACATCATTTTTCCACAAGCTAAAAGAGAAAGTAAGGAAAATAGAACCCGATCTACAATACGAGACGAATAAAACCACCTGATTTTATAAACTTATCAAACCCTAAAGTTTACTTCTTTATAAGCTTTAATAAGACCAAATATTTAATAAAGTTTGTGACTTTATTAACTAAATAGCTTATTAAGACTAAAAAGCTTTAAACTTTAGTTAATAAGAAAGCTTATAAAACCCTTAAGCTCCTCGCCTTAGGATGAAAATGATGAGACACTAAGCAAGATCACAACTTTATCAAAGGTTAGAGAATAAGCAATATTATGGATCAAATAAGCTATGGAAAAGCTTATTGATCTAAAAAGCACTAAACTTTAAACAAAATAAGCAAAGAAAAAGCTTAAAGATTAGATCCAATATCCACCCAAAACTAAGAGGTTCAAATCAGAAGATTAAACGTGAGTTGGGTATATTTAAGGACTAGATCTAAATAAATAAGCTAGAGATAAAAGATTAATACTTTTTTTTTTGATTTTGATTTTTTTTTTTTATAAAAGAAGTTGAAAATAAATCTAAGTAAATAAAAGAGTTTTTGAAAAGAAACTAAAATAAAAGTGTTTATTGAATAAGCTATATGAAAGCTTATCCAAAAGCTAATATTTTATATCTAAAAATAAGCTATAAGGAAGAGCTTATTCAAGATAAAAGATATGTAAAAAGCTTAAAATGAAAAAGCTATAAGAAAGCTTATCACTGAAAAGCTAATCTAATAAACCACAAAAAGCTAATAAGCTATTATGGCTTATTTAGATAAGAAAAAGAAAAGAAAAGAAAGAAAGAGATGAAGAAAATAAGCACTTAAGTAAACTCCATAAACATCATTATCATTAATAAGCAAAAAAAAGATTTGAGTACAATAAGTTCTTAAAAATAAGCTAAAAGCTTAAGCAATAAGCTAAAGAAAATAAACTACCAAAACTACTTAAAAAAAATGAAGTGTGTGTGAAATGAAATGTCTGTAATAATCATTGATATGATGAAACATTCCTCTATTTATAGCACATTAACTTTCTCTCGATCCTTCCTAGGTGAAATATCTCCTCGGATACCATGTGATTCTTGGCCACGTGGCACGAGTTGATAGGGTTGAGCTTGTATGGTGCAACGAGAGTGGAGATAAGCAGAATATCACGCTGCACGCTCATTTTATATTGGAATGTTGCATTCACAAATATCACATTGCAATTTCACTTTACTTTCTCAAAGTTAATACTTCTTCATTTGGCTATGTGGCGCTTGGAGATTGGCTGAAACCACATGTGCCTTAGAAATATCTATTTTGAGCTAGTTGAAATCACGTGTGACGTCTATTGGCCAAATCGAATCAATTAAAATTGCAATTTCTCATATAGTCATTAATGCTCTTGGCTATTTATCTTCAATCTATATTGAGTAGGATTAGAACCCAAGACCTTTTGTTTGAGGGACATGCATCCAACCACTAGACCAAGAGCTCTTTTGTGTTAATTCTTTTGCATTTAATTCCTTTTAGCCCTCTTTTACTTGATCCAATTTTAGCCATTATATTTAAAATAATCTTCGTTCGAGCTCCGTTTAATCTTTCAATATTTTCTTCTCTTCCTCGATGCTCCAAATAAAATAACCATTTGACTCGATTCTTTCGTGATCTTTCCAATGATGTGCTCGGGTAATCTTTATGACTTCTTTTGAACTTCGAAAAACATGGAAATATCGTCGAAACTCATCCGAAAATCACCGTTTTTGCTTTGTTTTCAAACCCTTGTACCTGCAAGACATAATAACACATATCCAAAATATTTGCAATAATATTTGACATATCTAATGGTTATTAGTCCGATTTAGCATATTTTTAGATATAAAATGATGTGTGTTTTAGCACTCATCAAACACTGAATATTTTAACAAAACATACATCGTTTATTAATCAATTACATGGTTCCTATCACTAGTACAAAAGATAAAGGATAATGATGTCATTTAAGATGGAACCCCAGTGCTTCAAGCTTGACCTTCTTTATGATCATTGTTTCTCTGTCAAGGTGCTTATTTATCTTGGCGTTTAAGTCAGCACAGAACCTGACGTTCTTGGAGTCTGAATTTGAGAGGCCACTGGTATGTACCTCAGCATTTTAGCTACTCATGCCTGATCAATATCACTCCACCTTTGGAATGTTGGGTTTCCATAGACATCAATGAAAAATAGCCCTCTTTCAGGCTTTTCTATCACAAGATAGTTAACAAAGTTCACACCTTCAGGCAGCTCCCGGTTGCATTCAAGTCCATGAAATTTGATCTCAGGCTGGAACTCAACTCTCTTTCTCTTGCCGTGTGATGACTGAGGTTGAGATCCTTGTGGTGCAGTTAAGGCAGGCTGAATCCCCAGTTGTCTTTGGTGCATCCCTCAGTCTTTCATACCTTTTCTTGAGCTTTTCATCAGCTCCTTAACCACCGCATTCTGCTTCTTTTCAATTATTGGACCAAACTCATCGAGTTCAGTGATCCCAAAGTCAGTGAATTTTAGGGGATCATGAACCTCAAAGTGTCTTTTATCATCCCCCTGTAAACATTCATTGCTAGTGGTTTGGACTTGGGGATGATTCGGCGTCGATGATTTTCTCAAGCGACCTTACGCTTGTCATTGACCAGTTGTAATGGTCAATTCTTGCTTGTCTGATGGATGCAGTTCTTTTGTTCTTTTCTTCCAACTGCTTTCTCATTTCAGCCATCTTAGCAGCCTGAGCATCCTTGAACTTTTGTCCAGCCTGACCCTTTTGAAGCTTCTTAGGATCAATCCCTATGTTTTCAGCTTCCTCAGCAATGACTTGTACCAGTGCTTCTTTGCTCTTTCTTTCTTCTTCAGCAAGTTTCTTTCTCCTCTCTTCCTTTGCAAGGTAGGCACTTAGCTGTTGTGGTGTAAGCAGGTACTCAGTGTTGCCAATCATATAGGGAATCTTCTCAGGCTCAGGAGTTTTCATTATGCCTTTTCCTTTATCCTAGCCTGAGGAAGATGATGCTACCAGGGGCGGTGTTGTTGTTGTTATTGGTGTGATCACTGTCATTGTTGTTGTTGAAGATGTTGGTGGTACTGATGAAATTGGTATAGCAGGGACTGGTTGAGCTGGCTCCCCCTCATTGTGAGAGGAAGTCTCTTCAGTTGTCTTCTCCCCCTTAACTGTTGCCGCAACATGAGTGAGAGCAAGAGTTGCTTCGGACACTGGGGGAGCTTCAGTGGCTTGACCTTTGAAGGCTTGATAAATTTCAGTGAGCATAGCCTTAATGTCAGTAGTATCCTGCTGAAGACTGGTGACCTGTTTCTCCAGATTGGCCTGAGATGATTCCAAAGCAGTCATTCGTGGCCCAAGATTCCAAGCCATTGATGATGATGCCTTGGCCAGAGTGGTCACCTGAGCATCTAGGGAACCCAATGTTGCCTGAAGAGACTGAACCGCAGACTGAAGACCCTAAACATTGGCAGAATTTAGCATGTAAATTAGTTCAGTGAGGTCTGAGGAGTTCTTCAAGTAAGCCTCAGTAGCCTCTAGCACTTTTGAGTTGAGTGTTGGGTCTTCTTTAACCGAGTCCCTGATTTCATCAATCTTTGTCCCACAACCCTGAAGATGTTTAAGAAACTTATCCAGATTATCATCCAATCTATGAAGTTGCTCGTACATGATATCCCTGTGTTCATCAGTGTTAGCATTGAAAGTGAGCACATCGGACTTTAGATCAACATAAATTGCAGCAGCTTCAGTGTGTTGATCCCACAATGTGTCAGTGACCCTAGAATATATCTTTCTTGAAGCTTTGGTGATCCACATAACTAGCTGTCTTTCAGTGATTGGAAGAATATTATCAAACTGGCTGAATTCATCAGAACTGGATGAAGAGGAGTCAGAGTCATTAGCTTCAGGCTGAAATGGTGACTTATTAGGCTCTTGTGGATCAGGCTAATGTTCTTGTTCAGCTTGAACATCAACGTCCACTTCTTCTCCTACTGATAGAATTTCGTCTTCACTTTCAGCATGCTCTTCATCAGAAAATAGTATCTCAGCAACATCAGCAACAATTAACAAGGTGGGGGTGATGGGTTCCGTATCAGCGGGTGATATTAATCCCTCTGAGTCTTTGTCCCCCTTTGACCCCTCAGACATTGATGGGTTTTTCCCAGTGTCTTCTTCGGAGTCAGGATTGGTGATGGGTTCCGTATCGGCGGGTTGTTTCTTTCTCTCCGAGTCTTTGTCCCCTTGAGACCCCTAAGACACTGATGGGTTTTTCCCAGTGCCTTTGGCGGAGTCAGTGACAGTTATATCCCTATCAGCGGATTGTTTAGTTCCCTCTGAGTCTTTGGGATCATTCAGGTTTGCCCTCGGACAAAGGCTGTGATTTGCTAATGTCATCCTTGGCGATGTGGAAGGCTCCCCTACCGGCCGGGTTATATGTTTCCCCTCGGATCTTGGGAGTAGTAGTTGGGACCAAGGAGCGATTGTGATTTATCAGTGTCCTTCGTTGTCACCTTGGTGGATGTTGCTTGGTCTCCAGTGGGTGGCCTATCAGTCTTGGGCTTCTTTTGCCTTTTGGGCTGTGTTCCTGAAGCCTCATGGCCCTGAGACTTGGGTTTGGTCTTAGTCCCAGTCTGAGATTTCCCCTTTCTCTTTTTAGGAGCAGGGTTAGGAGACACTGAGTCCCTCTGGTTGTTTACAGCAACCATATGGGCCGTCAATTCAATATTAGTGACAATGGTTGGGTCCTTTTGAAAATTAGATTGACTCAGGATGCCAGGTAAAGCACAATATTTTTCTTCCTGAGGATAATTGCAACCCAGTAACACTTGTAAAGCACATGAGACAAACCTAGGGTACGAAATGTATTTCGCCCTAGTTTTGCTCAGTAGCTTGGTTACGAGATCACTGTAAATGATCTCCCCTATGTCGACAGTGACCCCATTCATCAAGCAGTATGCCATCATCAACTGAATAGAATTAACTTGTTCAGTGGATGAGTGGTTCCTGCCGAGAACCTGAATCACAAAAGTGAATAAGATCCTCCAAGCCACGGGAAATGAACTCTTGGTGACTGGGGTCTTGTCCAAAAATTTTGGATCCAAAATGATTTGTTTTAACCCATCCTTCACTGTGAAGGGTTCAGGATGGGCAACATAGACACCATTATTGTAGTCTAACCATGTTGAAGTACAAATCATTTTATAGTCCAGGGTGACAGATCTTTCCCCATTAAAAAGACTGAACTTAATGAGATACTCACTGAGTGGTCTTAGGTCTGTCTCATTAGTTGAGGTGACGGGTCATAGGCCGTGGCTGTTGCCCAAAACTCCCTGAGGAGGTTTTGGTATAGTATAGAGGGGCACTGAACAAAGGCCGTTTTCAGTGGGCAGTTGAATAAAAATTTTATTATGTCCTTATAGGCTGCGACATTTTGGGGGTATTCAAAATTGCCTATGACATTATTGGTTTTAAATTCAACATTACTGAGATTCCCCACCCACTGTTGTGTAAACTGAAGAGATTGTGTTCTTCCCATTTCCATTAAAAGTTTTAGGGTTTTGAAAAAATATTTTGACAAGAACAATCAAGGAGTGTTAAATCTCTCAAGTTTGTAATGAAAAACTTTTGTAAATGTTTACAGAGAAGGTTTTTCAGAAAAAGGTTTGAAGAACACAAAGATTTATGGGTTTGAAAGTTATTTTGACAGCGTTTTGTTGCAGAAATACTTTGTGTATGTTTTAATGATTTTGTGAGGGGTATTTATAGAGTGATGAGAGGGGTAGTTTATGCACAAATGTGGATTTGTAAAGTCAGTTTTTGAAAAACGTTTTAAATTTCCACATTTAATGCCACCACTCCACTACACGCTGTAAAATCCCGGTTTTCAAGGAACAGTTGTTGTGCACAGTAAAAGTGCATTTTGCAACAATAAAATATCAATAAGATATTTCATGTGAGAGGGGGCATTTAATGCTAAGTGGGATTGGGTAAGTTTGAGGGAACCCTGACAGTAAGATAGAGAGACATATATTCCTATATTTAATTGGTGTGTTTACCAACCTAGGACATTTAAGTAACTAAAACTTGGTGCATTTAGTTACACATTCATTGCTCAGTATCAAGAGTCAGGGTCCCTGAATGAGTCTTACTCATTCAGTGAGAGGGTTATTATTGAGGTTTTGTTCAGGGAGGATGAACCATTTTAGGGAAAACTTACTGAGATTGGGATTGGTTTTCAGGTTGCTGACTTTCAATGTCTAGCATTCCCAATTCCGCTTTCAGTCTCCTGAAGGTAGGTTCATCAAAGGTGATAACATCAAATTAGCCTGATCTTTTATATATCAAATTCCCGTGTTTATAGCCTCATTTGCATTAATATGGTACTTAATTCGTTCATATTCGTTCATAATTACATTTCAGGATAAATGAGGCGTTGGAGCAGTAAAGATGTGAGAAAAGGCCAAGAATTATATGTTCTGAAGATAGATTTACAAAGGCCTATGAAGATTACGCCGTAGCTGCTTAATAAGGTTACGGCGTAAATTTGATGCTTTGAAGGATACGACGTAACCATCTCTTATGGTTGCGTCATAATTATTTTGTGAAGGTTACAGCGTAACATGGAATTAGTTACGCCATAGAGATTATTTCGGATTGGATAAGTATGAGCTAATGAAGGCTTACGGTGTAACCCGATGTTTAGTTACGCCGTAATTTATTACTTGGGCGCAAAGTTTTGAAGGCTACGGCGTAACTATAATTTAGTTACGCAGTAATTAATTAAATGCGGCAAGTTTATAAATGCTAAAGTTCGTCCAGGGGCTGAAGTCGTCAATATTAAAAGATGTTTATTACACTTTTATGTGTAAAATAGAAAGACAAGCCTCAAATGAAATGTTGCGCAAGTACAAGGGCTAAAGTGGCAACTTGATCAAAGTCATATATTATAAATAGTGCTCCATGTGCTACAATCAGAATATCAATTAGGGTGCGTGTGTTTTTGCCGTACGAAGGAGACCAAGAGAAGAAACAGTAGGCGCAAGGTTTTTATCCCGGTACTCAACTAGGGGATCGATAGCATTATCTTTGGCACGATATGTAATTATTTTCCGACTCTTAATATTATTTTGGTTTCATTATTCTATTATAATTTTGATTCTGATTTAATTGTTGGAACATTTTTATTTATTGTATTCTATTTAATTGATTATTAATTTATTATTAGTCAATTAATTATTTGATGTTATGTCTTGGTTTATTTATTGTTTTACTTGGTAATTATATTTGTCATCCCACTAGGGTATTTTGGAGATGTGGAAATTAGGTCTTGGCCTAGTTTATATTCTTTTATTATTAATGCTTTTGCGTTAATTAATTGTTTCTAGTGTATGCATGCATAGTTTATTGGTAGCTACCCTTGTTTCGGTAGTTTTGAATGGCGGTAGAGGCCAATTGCCAAGGAGATATGACCAACTGACCCTAGGTCAGCGGACTAAGACGGGAAGGGTAAGATATGACCAACTGACGACCCTTTCTACTTGTGCGATTTGACCAACTGATCACCTACAGTTTGGATGAACTTAAGAATTACGGGGTGAGTGTCTAAGTTCCTAACGGTCGGGCACTCACTATTATAAATCTAGCATGTAGCGGAACTTAATGACTTGGCTTAGGGGACCAGGAACAACAGGACTTATGACGGTGCGCCTGATTTCTCCTGTGGTGGCATCTTTGCTTATAGGTTAGGGCGAATTGACCAAATGTTGTCCTCTCGACTTTAACCCCACTTGAAACAGGAATCTAGTGACATTTAGAACCCAAGTAATGTGATAATAAACGACCGGCTCTTAATGACTGCTATTAGATTGCCGAATGATCCCGGGTGACCTGTTCATCTTGGTGAGGATTCTAAGAACCATAGGGTAGGCGAATTGACCAAAGGAGTCTATTGACTGTTGCCACTTGTGGAAGAACTAGGTTTAAGAATTGCATCACTATCTTTTCCATTAGTTTGTTTACCAGAGAACCAGCCTAATTGATCACGTGACACCTTAAATATTATCAATCCTTACATTAAAACTTATTTATTTGACTAATTTAATTAATTAGACAGCTAGGAATCAACCATTCTTGGGACGACCTCGGTCTTACCATTCCCTCACTACATACGGCCGGGTACACTGCCCGTTAGTGCATTAGGTAGGCCTTAGGTAGACGAGTTATTATAAATGTAAAACCTGGTCAGTAAAACCTGCATCAACGGGGAACGGTCTTCGTATTTTTGGCTGTTTGATTGATATTATTCTACAATTATGTCTTGTCTTGAGATTAGCGTAACCTTGGCCATGGTTACGACGTAATCTATTCTTATTATATATCAGGTTTCTTTCAGACTGAGGTTACGACGTAGTTAGTAATTGGACTTACGCCGTAACCAAGTCTGAGTCATCTTAAAATTTTTAAATGATGTGTTATATCTCACTTGTTGCTCATGTTTATTATTTTTACACATTTAATGCATGAGGTTGTGATAGTGTGCAGGTTGAGCAGGAAGAACTAGTGGAGGAAATCTCGACAAGATCATAAGCCAAGATTAGTTGAGCAATGGACATGATTGGAGACGTCTGATTGATGGCTGTTGCAGGAGTCTAACTTAAAGACTCAAGGGGTTTAAAGAAAATTGCTCGTCGGGAGACTACCCATCCCTATCCTAGATTTAGTTTTTGATTTTATTTCTTAGACCTTTTTGGATTTATTGGTAGTTTTTAGGTTTTTGGTTTGGTATGTTTTGTTTATCTTGTTTACAGGTTTCAAGACCAAAGATAGATGATAGGAGTTCCGATAACTCCTCTTGAAACGTAGGAAGAAGTTGACACCTAGGGCACAACAACATCAGAATGAAATTACGGTGTAATGGGCCGATCCATTTACGCCGTAACTGGCTATCAGTAAGGCCATCTGCCCACTTCTACATAACTACGACGTAACTAGGCCGATCTAGTTACGCCGTAATCTCTCTATTCCAGGTATTTTCTTTTCTCGGGCTTTCTTATTACGCCATAACTGGGCCGATCCAGTTACGCCGTAACCCCTTCCTAGTAAACATATTTCTTAAGTCAACTCACCTACGCCGTAACTGGGCCGATCCAGTTACGCCGTAACTATCCTCTGATATAAATTTTTTTAATAAAAACAGTTTCGAAACATTGTCATAACCTTGTATTAGTAATTAAATGAACTTTGATGGTGTGTTCCCTGTAAACCCTCACGAGACTTCACTCGTCCACTCGGGACACCGAGGGGTTTAAAAGGCTTGTTGCATGCGCTAAATGCAACCGTGATTCCTACAAAAGTGAGTTAGGTTTTATTTTGTTTTTATTTTTACATTTCGTGCTATTTTTGCTTTTTATCCGGAATTATGCTTTTTGGTATTAGTTTTTCTTGCAGCAATACAGATTGATGAATTATGGAGCTATGATTGGCTGCAAGGAAACATTTTTTATCCGTCCTAGTTGAGTGACATGATTGATGAAAAGATGGATGCTACTCGTGGAGGCACAATTGGAGCATGTTTTTGGACATGCATTATTATTCATACCGAGCAAATCCAGGGGAGTTTTTCGTTCCATCTCTAACCCTTCTTATCTTTCATTTTTATGCTTAAGTATGACCCAAGTGGGGGGAAGGGATTAGACATAGACACCCACTTAATTTTATTTGCCCTTATTTTTCTAGTTTTTGATGAAAAGCATTTCATTAATAAATTTTTGACATGTTTTTCATTACTTAACTGGATTAATCTAGACTGAGCACACCTACCCTATATTTCCATTGTGTGAGGATAAGCCTTTCCGTTTTCCCCTTATACATAATTCCATAAAAATGAGTGTGCCGGTGGCTGTAGTAGACTTTAGAACTTGGCCTTGCATATCTTTTCGAGACCATTATCACGAGCATTACACTGAGGTAACTTGGTGTGATCGGTGCAGCTAGGATTTAAGGCAATTTTAGGACTAAACCCAAATAGCCCATATATGTATTGTGTATATTGACTTTTCACATCGATTAGTCAATCCCCCTGTTAAACCCTTTTTGTTGCACTCACCATTAGTGCAAGATACCCCTAGATACACCCTTCAGAGCCTTTCCTTTCATTTTGTTCACCAAATATTACTGTTTCGTTACACCTATCGCCTAGCCTACCTGTAGTTTCTTTATGTCCATGGTCCGGGCGCTGTTTGTTAATTTTGGTTCCACTAGTGAAAGTCGCGGGTTTTGAAAAAAGGGTTTTGGAAGAAAGTCAGGTTTAGATGATAGTTGATCTCAAGTGGGGGGATGCTTTTTATGTTTGTATTGTTTTTATTTTTTCATGTATACCTTGTCTTGCATCAAAAAAAATGTGAAAAAAGTAAAAAAAAAAAAAAAAAATGAAAAAAAAAGAAAAAAAAGAAAAGAATGCAAGCAAGAGTTTGTTAGTTTGTTTATTGCTGATCAAAATCAGCTTATGTGTCGTATTGTGTTAAGTATTCTCGCCTTGTTCAATTAGGCGCAAATTTTTACAAATCCGTTTTGTCTTACGGATAAAATTAGAAACCCGAACATTTCTATCTCGCCTTTCAAATTTTAATCAATTTTCGTACAATGGGGACATTGTACATTTCAAGTGGGGGCATGGGAGATAGAAGTGGTTGATTTTGGTAAAATTATGTGCTAAAGTACCTAAATTTTAAAAAAAATTATAGCACATACATTTTTTTTCATTGAAGATGAAGGCCGAGTTAATGCATCTTATTTGCCTAGTTTATGGAGTTTTTGAGGCATTACACTACATTTTATATGCATTGACTCGTGTATTGAAGACCCCTTGACTCTTGACCCTCGATTTTTGCTTTGGGATTGAATGCGACTAGTGGTGGGGCGACTGTGGACTTAGGAATCTATTTGTTTCGTGTCTTTTTATTTACACCAATTAAACGTGTTTCCATGTCTTATCCTACCCTTAGTCATGAATCAAGCTTAGGTGAGGAAGCGAGCAATCATTGGTGTCTTGGCCATGGATTTGGTCATGTATCATTGATTTTGTCCCCCTCGCCGTAGCTCGTTAGTAATGACAAAATAACCCCATAAGCCTGTGTGTGTCAACCCATTGCCTTTTAGAATAGCTGCATCTATAGACTCTAGTGGTGGAGATTAGTATCTTTGCCAAGCTTATGATATAATACTCTCCATGACTGAGCAGTTGAGTGATCACCCAAAAATAAACACGTGAATTATGAGAGAGAGTGTGATTTCAATTCCCTTTTCGTGAGGTGCTCGGTTTGGAATTTTTCTAGCTTAGGTGATTTTTAAACTTATATCTTCCAATTAATCCTGGGAGATACTCTTTTAAGAATTATTTAAAGGGTCTACTTGAGGACAAGTAGGATTCAAGTGGTGGGATATTTGATAACATCAAATTAGCCTGATCTTTTATATATCAAATTCCCGTGTTTATGGCCTCATTTGCATTAATATGGTAAATAATTCGTTCATATTCGTTCATAATTACATTTCATAATTACAAAGGCCTATGAAGATTACGCCGTTACTTCTTAATAAGGTTATGGCGTAAATTTGATGCTTTGAAGGATACGGTGTAACCATCTCTTATGGTTGCGTCGTAATTATTTTGTGAAGGTTACGACGTAACATGGAATTAGTTACGCCGTAGAGATTATTTCGGATCGGATAAGTATGAGCTAATGAAGGCTTACGGCGTAACCCGGTGTTTAGTTACGCCGTAATTTATTACTTGGGCGCAAAGTTTTGAAGGCTACGGCGTAACTATAATTTAGTTACGCCGTAATTAATTAAATGCGGCAAGTTTATAAATGCTAAAGTTCGTCCAGGGGCTGAAGTCGTCAATATTAAAAGATGTTTATTACACTTTTATGTGTAAAATAGAAAGACAAGCCTCAAATGAAATGCTGCGCAAGTACAAGGGCTAAAGTGGCAACTTGATCAAAGTCATATATTATAAATAGTGCTCCATGTGCTACAATCAGAATATCAATTAGGGTGCGTGTGTTTTTGCCGTACGAAGGAGACCAAGAGAAGTAACAGTAGGCGCAAGGTTTTTATGGGGCAAATCCTTCGGGGTTTGCCCCGGTACTCAACTAGGGGATCGATAGCATTATCTTTGGCACGATATGTAATTATTTTCCGACTCTTAATATTATTTTGGTTTCATTATTCTATTATAATTTTGATTCTGATTTAATTGTTGGAGCATTTTTATTTATTGTGTTCTATTTAATTGATTACTAATTTATTATTAGTCAATTAATTATTTGATGTTATGTCTTGGTTTATTTATTATTTTACTTGGTAATTATATTTGTCATCCCACTAGGGTATTTTGGAGATGTGCAAAATTAGGTCTTGGCCTAGTTTAGATTCTTTTATTATTAATGTTTTTGCGTTAATTAATTGTTTTCTAGTGTATGCATGCATAGTTTATTGGTAGCTACCCTTGTTTTGGTAGTTTTGAATGGCGGTAGAGGCCAATTGCCTAGGAGATATGACCAACTGACCCTAGGTGAGCGGACTGAGACGGGAAGGGTAAGATATGACCAACTGACGACCCTTTCTACTTGTGCGATTTGACCAACTGATCACCTACCGTTTGGATGAACTTAAGAATTAGGGGGTGAGTGTCTAAGTTCCTAACGGCCGGGCACTCACTATTATAAATCTAGCATGTAGCGGAACTTAATGACTTGGCTTAGGGGACCAGGAACAACAGGACTTATGACGGTGCGCCTGATTTCTCCTGTGGTGGCATCTTTGCTGATAGGTTAGGGCGAATTGACCAAATGTTGTCCTCTCGACTTTAACCCCACTTGAAACAGGAATCTAGTGACATTTAGAACCCATGTAATGCGATAATAAACGACCGAGCTCTTAATGAGCTATTAGATTGCGAATGATCCCGGGTGACTTTTTCATCTTGGTGAGGATTCTAAGAACCATAGGGTAGGCGAATTGACCAAAGGAGTCTATCGACTGTTGCCACTTGTGGAAGAACTAGGTTTAAGAATTGCATCACTATCTTTTCCATTAGTTTGTTTACCAGAGAACCAACCCAATTGATCACGTGACACCTTAAATATTATCAATCCTTACATTAAAACTTATTTATTTGACTAATTTAATTAATTAGACAGCTAGGAATCAACCGTTCTTGGGACGACCTCGGTCTTACCATTCCCTCACTACATGCGACCGGGTACACTGCCCGTTAGTGCATTAGGTAGGCCTTAGGTAGACGAGTTATTATAAATGTAAAACCTGGTCAGTAAAACCTGCATCACAATAGTTTGGTGAAGATATCAGCAAGTTGATATTCAGTAGGGATGAAATGAAGCTCTATGTCTCCTTTCATTATGTGGTCCCTGATGAAATGATATCTGATATCAATGTGTTTGGTTCTTTGGTGAAGGACAGGGTTGTTGGAGATTGCAATGGCACTAGTGTTGTCACAGAAGATGGGTACCATTTTGTAGTGGATGTCATAGTCCCTGAGTTGACTTTTCATCCATAATACATTGGCACAGCATCTGCAGCAGCAACATACTCGGCCGGTGAAGACATAGCCACCGATTGTTGCTTTTAGCACTCCAACAGGACCATTTTCCTCCAAGAAATTGACAGGACCCTGAGGCACTTCTTCTGTCCATGTTACAGCCAACATAATCAGAATCAGAATATCCTTTGAGGTCAAACCCTGAGCTGTTTGGATAGTTGAGTCCAAGGCTTAGAGTTACCTTCAAGTATCTTAGTATTCTTTTGGCTGCAGTGAGATGGTATTCTTTGGGATTGGATTGATATCTTGCTATTAGATAGACTGAAAATTGTATGTCTCGTCTGGAAGCAGTTAGATACATCAGTGAGCCAACAATCCCTCTGAAATGGGTTTGATTGATTGACTTGCCAGTGAGATCAGGTCCAAGGTTGTTAGGAGGGACCATTGGTGTCTTCACTGAGGCACGATCAGATATCTCATATTTCTTCAAGATATTTCGGTGTATTTCTCTTGGTGATGGAGATTCCTTTATCGGTTTGCGATTTGAAGTCCAAGGAAGTATGTGAGTTCACCCATCATGCTCATTTCAAACTTCTTTGTCATCATTTTTTCAAACTGTTTGCAAAGAGTAGTTTGTTGAGCCAAAGATGATGTCATCAACATATACTTGGACCAGTATTACATCTTGTTTTGTCCTGTAGATAAACAATGTGTTGTCTATCTTTCCTCTGACAAACTTGTTTTGAATCGGGAAGGCTGAGAGAGTTTCATAACATGCCCAGGGCTTGCTTTAGTCCATAAAGGGCTTTATCAAGCTTGCGGAGACATAGTCGGGAATTCACTACTCTCAAAGCCAGGAGGTTCTTTGAACATACACATCTTCCTTGAGTTCACCATTTAGGAATGCACTTTTTACACCCATTTGGTAAACTTTGAAGTTCATGTAGGTAGCATATGCAAGGAAGATCTTGATGGCTTCCATTCTTGCAATAGGAGCAAATGTCTCATCATAGTCAATGCCTTCTTGTTGATTGTAACCTTTGGCTACAAGTCTGGCTTTGTTTTTAATGACAGTTCCATTTTCATCAGTTTTGTTTCTGAAAACCCACTTCATTCCTATGACAATGACATCCTAAGGACATTTGATCAAGGTCATGACCTTGTTTTTATCAAACTGTTGAAGTTCTTCTTGCATGGCCTGAACCCAGCTTGGGTGTTTTAGAGCCTCAGTGACACTTTTGGGTTCTATATCTGATAGGTAATCAGCATATAGACACTCATTGGCTGAACCTGCAGTTAACTTAGCAGCCATGCTTCTAGTGAGCATGCCCTTAGTGGGTTCGCCAATGATGTTTACAAGCTCAATGTCCTTAGATTTTGTCCACTTACTTTGTGGTCTAGAATCTGAGCTTGAAGAAGTCACTGGAGACTCAGGAGTGAGTTCAGGTGTATGAGCCACAAAATCATTTAGAACATCTGTTGAGATGTCTTGTTCAGGTTGGGGTTCACGAATCACAAGTTCTGAACATTTGGTTGATGTTACCTATCCCTGAGCAGGGTGATTGATTATCAATGAATTCACTGATAGTTGGTTGAGGCAGGTTGTGAGGTAAGACATAATATGAGATGTCAGCATCAGCTTGGTATGAGGAATTGATTTCAGTGTTATACTCATCAGGAGGATATCTTGATGAGTTATCAATTCCTATTTCCTCTACTAAGGTGTTGGTGAACCTGATGCTTTCTGAACTTTCATCAAAGGTGACATGAAAGGTTTCCTCAACTTGTTGTCTCCTTGTGGTAAATACCGTGAAGGCTTTGGAGATCAGTGAGTAACCTAGAAAGTATCCATCATCAGCTTTAGCATCAAACTTGCCTAGATGATCCTTGTGGCTATGAATAAACACAGGACTTCCAAACACATGAAATTAGCTGATATCGGGAAGTCTACCTTTGAATATCTCATATGGGGTTTTGTTATGTCTTTTGACAATGATTGACATGTTTTGAGTGTAACAGGCTGTTTTGACTGCTTCACTCCAGAAATGTTTTGATAGAGCTGAGCCATTTAACATGGTTCTTGCAGCCTCAATGAGAGTTCTGTTTTTCCTTTCAGCTACCCCATTTTGTTCAGGGGTGTAAGGAGATGAAATTTTTTGGGAGATTCCTTATCATCACAGAAATTCTCAAGCACTTCATTTACGAACTTCGGTACCATTGTCGAGTTGATTTGTTTAACATAATGTCATTACGGTTTTCAATGTTCACGATGAATGACATTATAGTATCACTGCTGACTCTTTTGGAAAGAAAGTGTACCCAAGTGTATCTTGAGAATTCATCAACAATGACAAGTGTATACTTCTCATCTTTGGATTGATCTAGGACTGGTCCAAAGAGATCCATATGCATAGGTGAAGGCAGACTTTTGATAGAGAAATTTTGTTTTGTTTTGAAAGATGCTCTTTGGTGTTTGCCTTTTTCACAGGCTGAGCATGGTTTATCTTTTGCAAAAACTAGTGATGGTAAGCCAATTACCTTGTTTTGTTTTGCCAAGTTGTTGATGTTTTTGAAGTTTAAGTGTGAGAGTCTCTTGTGCCACAGCCAGTTGATAGTTTCAGTGGCCTTGGCAAAGAGACAAGTTCCATTTTGAGAGAGTGTTGACGTGTCTAAGACATAAACATCATATCTTCTAGGAGCTATCAACACAACTTCTTTGCTGGCATTGAAAATGGTGTCTTGTTTGTCATTGAATTGCACAATGTACTTTGCATCACAGAGTTGACTGACACTGATGAGATTGTATTTGAGACCATTGACATAAGCTATTCTAGAGAAAACTATTCGATTGCAGTACACTGAACCATAACCTTCAGTTGGACATGATGAGTTATCACTAAATACTACCTTGGGTCCTGGTTCCTTTACATATTTGTGCAGATACTCCTTAATGCCAGTCATGCTTCTTGAGCATCCACTATCTAGATGCCAAATAGGCTCCCTGGCGTGTCTCTGCACATATAGTAAACTGGATTAGTTTCTCTTGCTGACCCACATACTAGTGGGCTTGTGCTTAAAGGTCTGTTTGAATTTGGCAATTGACTCATGGTCAGTGGTTGAGTGCATTGTGCTACCACAAGTTTTGCATTTGGAGACCGAGGAGGACTCAGTGATTCTTGGTTGCTTGGAACTTCTCCTTGCTTGGATGACACTGTCATGTTGGGATGTCTCATTAGCTGGATTTCCGCAAATATCACAGCATGTGTTCATGAGACAATCATCAGGATGATGATCATTAAAGCCACAGTGTGGGCAAGGAGGAAAGGGTTTTACTCTAAACTTTTGAGCAGACTTGGATGTTGAAGCATACTGATGACCAACTTTGGTATAGTTTGCTTTACTAATAGAACTTACATATTGTAAGTGATCAGAAGTTCTGTGATCATCCTTTTTGCAGATCATACAAAAAAAGGATTCTATAACAGTTGTTAGTGGTATGACTGGTATAGTGGCATAGATCACACTTCTGCTTGGGTTTGGTGGTGGCTTTTGACTTTGAGAAACTAGAGGAAGTTGACTTTGTTTCCTTGATTGATTCAGGGACTTTTTCGATGGATTCCATCTTGTCAGTTAGCTTCCTCACAAGTTCAGTCAATTCTTTGAATTTGGTCAAACGATTCAGGGGGACAGAGGATGTGGAAGTCTCAGTGGGGGTAGATTCTTTTTGAATTGGTTTTGATGGTTTTTTTAGGATGGTTCTACCAAGTCCAGACCTTTCTTTAGGTGAGTGTGGATTGTATTGTAATGGAGTAAGCTCAGAGCTAGGAGCAGCACCCTGAAGAGGTTCTAGGGGTGGAAGTGGTGCTTGAGATTCAACTTCAGACTCAGAGATGTGTTCAGTACTACTGGGCACATCAGGGAGTCCAAGCATGCTCTTTAGAGCTTGACTTTCAGGCTCTAGAATTCTTCCAGAATCAAAATTTGGAAGCTTACTCTCAGGATTAACCCGTTCAATCCAATCACTGGGCTTGGGAATAGTCAACATACTGGTAATCATGCCACCAGACACAAATGGTTTGGGACTCTGGTCTTTGTTGTGAGAGTCAGGGAGATGATTTTCACCTATGACTCTCTTTTTGCTACTGGGGGCTCCCACAACATCAAAGACTCTTGGATTCTTGGCAGTCCAACCTTCAATTATTTCTTTTTCCCTTTTTAGTTCATCTTGAAGAGCTTGATTTCTTTTGACTAGTTCAGTGTTTTGAATTTGTAAAGTGACAGACTCAAGCTTAGCTTGTTTTAACAGAAGTAATTCATCCCTACACTTGTTCAATTCAAAACTTAACTTGTTGTACTTAGAAAAAAGATTTAATCGTTGCTCCTCTACAAACTTAAGGTCAACATTGATATAGTTCATTTAAAACTGCCAATCAGAGTCATCATCCATAGAAAGTAGAATATTTACCTTATTCATTGTGATGTTGACCCATTCTCCATTCCTGGCATGATTTTTCCTAAAAGCTAGCTTGTCTTCCTCCGAGAGGGCCATCGATTGCATGACATGCACCATTTCATCATCGATGAGACGGCTCTTCATCGGTCGAAGGTTTAAACAACAAGGCCTTGGTTTTACCCTGCACAGATTGAACACTTTTGTTGTTTAGAGGGTGGCCTCAAGCAATGCAAGCTTAGCTTTTACTTTCCTATACTTAGCTTCAAAATCAACGGTTTTGTTTTGGTCAGATTTGTTTTGAAAGTTTTGATGAGACTGATAGATTTTTGGTTGAAATTTGCTAAAACCTGAGGACTGATTTGACCATGATGGTTTATAAGAGGGTTCAGAAATTGTTTTTGAAAAACAGTCTTTTGCAAAATGACCTCTTTTGTGACACTTAAAGCATTCAGTGTCCTCATTTGTTTTAGCATTTGAAAAACCTTTGTTTCTTTTTATATACCTCCGAGAGTTAGCAAGGAGTGCCCTTTCTTGAAATTCAACGTTCAGGTCATTTAGGTACTCCTCACTTGATCTCTCATCAGGCTCATCGTCTGAATTTTTTTGGAAATCTTGAACCACATTGTTAGAAAAGAAAGCAGTTGAAATAGGTGTTGAAGTGGTGGTGGGGGACTTCTTGACTTCTGAGACTTCTTTAAGTCAGGTATCGTCTTGATGAGGTTTTCCTCATAGACAAATTTCCTATAAATTTCGGGAAGTTCAAGATTCGGATATGATTAGCATTCCTAAGTCCCTGAGAGAAATTCAACCACTTCTCAGGGAGACTATTGACAAAACCAACATTGATTTCATGTTTGGACAACTTAACACCATCATTTGACAGTTCATTTAAAGAGTTTTGTACGGTGTAAGTTTGAGACAGAGTTTCGAGTCCTTAGCCACGAAGGTGTTATACACAAGTTTCAGGTCCATTATCCAGTTTTCCTTGGTATCAGATGGGCCTTCATGGCTATGAACTAGGTCATACCAGGGTTGTTTAGTTGTACTACAGCTTATAACTGACTCCATAATATCATCAGGAAGACATGATATGATGATACTTTTGAGTCTTTGGTCTTGGTTGACCACTCTCCTCTCATCCTGAGTCCACTGAGCTTCAGGTTTAGGCAAACCTTCAGCAGTCTTTGGGATAAATAGACCTTCATTTATACACTTGATATAATTAGGTTCCATCCCAATCAAATAGCAAAGCATACGCTTTTTCCATTTGTTGAATTTACCAACTTCAAGTCTAGGGGCAACAGCTGAATAAGCTCCACCCTTTTTATCGACTAGTTGGGGTACATCAATTTCAGCCATAAGGATCATGATTTAAAAATGTTTTATAGCGCCTTAAAAAAGGTTTTATAATCAGTCTCGCTCTGATACCACTTGTTGTTCCCTATTCACTATCGTAAAATAGTTTAAGTATTAAAAACAAGTTAATAGTGAATCTATGACTGATAAGATGTAAGTAAAACACACAGATTAATTTTCAACATAATATTCTTTATTAGAAATGAATCAAACAAGAATACATTACCCAAGTACTTGCGGAATAGTACTTGGGATTGAAATGAAAAAGGTTGGTAACTCCTCTCGAAGCTCAGGCTAAGTCTGAGCACAACTACAAGTACCCACTGAGCTATCTCAGGGATTAAGTTGTATTTGGAGGAGTGAAAGATGGCTTGCGTGTATGCGTGTTTTTAAAATTCACAAGCTTAAACTTTCACTCCATCTCTTATGCTATTTATACAAGTATGAGTTTTAACTCTTTCCTAAGTGACAAAATGACAATTTACAGAAGACAAAATATTGATGTATTTTGTCTCTGTTTACAAAGACTATTTTAGGTAAGAGACAAGACTGCTTTCCAAAGGTCAGTGATGACACTGAGCCTGATCGTTTTCCATTCAGGGAAAGTTGACTTTGGTTGATAAGGACTTTGTCTTATCTGATTTAAACTTATCCCGCCTTATCCCGCTCATTCTTGGTCTTCATTTCCTTCAGTCTTCTACTTCAGTTTGTCTTCAGTGTAAGTAGTTGGAGAGGAGTTTTAGGGATTCAGTGAGTTATTGCCATCACTCACTGAATCCACCATCTTCTTCTTGACTCAGTCTTCACCCTTTAAGTTCCGCCTTACTGAGTGAAGAGACTTCTTCTTCGCCTCATACTGAGTATCCTGAAGATGGCTAAGTGAGAGACTATGCACTCAGTGACCTGTTAGTGTTTAACGGACTAAACACTTAGGTTATTTTCTATTCAAATCCTAGATTAAGGGGTTTGGGTATTTACTGAACCCAACAGTGACATTTGGAACAACAATGAGTGTGTGTTGGGACTCAGCTGGGATTACTGATCCTTCACCCTGTACCTGCACAAGTATATTAGGAAATAAAGGAACTACCACCCCATTGAACAACCTTGATGCCATAGACATATTTGCAAAAAGTTTTTGTTGCAAACAAGGTGTTGGAAAAATTTCTTCATGGGTGAGTAGCTTGCTTTTCTTCAAAATAATTTTAATAAATCTTGGGTACATAAGAAATTTCGTTTTGGAATCCACATTCTTTACCATATTTTCAAAAATAATTTTAGAAAAATTGTAAGTCCTTCCAGTTGATAAACAGATGAGAGCAATAGCAATATTGCTACTGAATTGCTCCTAAGAGGTTTTCTTTGGACTAATACAGTGAAGAAGTGTATGTATTAAAAACCTCTATTGTGGGAAGAAACAGCCTTTTTGAAATGTCAGTTTTTGATTTGATGTATCATATCCCATTCTGGATAGGTGTTGAAAATTTTTAGTATTTGGTAAGTCAAAAGGTCCATCCTCATCTTCTAATCGGAGATGTCTCCTCAAGGAAGATTAGTGATATCCTAATCTTCTTAGCATCTACCTTAGCTTTTAACTGTTTGTCCCCCTGTTCCAATGTTTTGATAGTAGCAGTCTGCCAAAACTGTTGAATATAGGAGACATAGATAGTGGGATTTGTGATAAGAGCATAATCCACTATCTGATGAAATTGTTCACTACCTTCAGGCTTTTCCAAAAACGCAACTTGATTGTGAGATTTGACGAACTCCAAAGTATTCATGATAAAAGTTTTGTTATACTGCTTGGTTTTGATCGGTTTAGGTTTAATTAACAGTTGGTACTAGCAATTGAGATTTTATTAGCGATGAGAGAGTTACGTATGTGATAATCTTTCTCTTAATAAAATCATATAAGAATATGAAAAGTGAATAATTATCACAAGAAACAACCCTATAAATATAACTTAGACACATAAAAATCTCCAACGGCTAGTAAAAACGGTTTTAACCGCACAGTACCAACGGCTACTCCGCAGTACAAAAATTTTACGCTAGCAGTACAAACTTGTAACCTTTAAAAAAAACATACTGTCCACCAGATTTTGAGAAAACTAAGTGTAAATAGAGAACACTTATCATAGTTTTTAGCAAACTACCAGCTATCAACGGATTTGAGATTTCTTTACCAATAGCCGTTTGCTTTGGACTAGTTAACTCTTCACTGTGAAGTATGGTGAGTTAAAAACCATATAGTTTTTGGTAAACTATCAACCATGAACGGATTTGAGAAGTCTTTACCAAGAGCCGTTTGCTTTTGGACTTGCCAGTTCTTCATAACACATGGTGAACTGATTACCATTACACTCTCCAATGCATAAATCCACTCCAAAGATGAAATCTTCAAGAAGATGGAAGGACTTGCTTGCAAAAGAAGTTTTCCTAACCTGCAAATGTTAGAAGACACCAAGAAAAATACAATCCAAGATGTTCACACATATGAAATTATCACGTTATAAAAGCAGTACCAAAATTTCACATTGACAATACAAACTACTTTTATCAGAAAAATTAATGTAGCAGTAGAAACAGACTTTGACTTCAATAACAGTACAAATCCTTTACAAAACTTTACAAAAACACAAAGAGATAAGATTTTTGTTTAGAGATTCATCATACCAATACTTGCAATTAAAAACTGAAATCTACCCACATCAAAGGCTTTTGTAAGCAAATCTGCAACATTGTTATCAGTATGAATTTTAACAATTTGAATACGTTTTGTTTCATAACAATCTCTTATAAAATGATGTCTTATCTCAATATGCTTTGTTTTTTAGTGAAAAACAGGATTTTTAATTATGCACATTGTACTGCTATTGTCAATATAAAGCGTGGTGTTCATAAAATTGTACCCGTAGTTCAGTAATTGATTTTGTATCCATAGCACTTGACCACAACAACTTGAAGCAGCAATGTACTCTGCTTCAGTAGTAGAACTTGCCACCACTGTTTGTTTCTTACACTGCCATGAAATCAACCTATGTCCAAGATACTGACATCCTCCAGTAGTTGATTTCCTATCCGAACATGCTCCAGCATAATCACTATCTGAGTATGCCACCAGATCAAAGGGTGAATCTTTAGGATACCAAAGGCCCAACCTAGGTTGACTCCTTAAGTACCTAAAAATCCTCTTGACAACATTCAAGTGAGACATCTGGGGAGACACTTGAAATCTGGCACAAGCACACACAACAAACATAATGTCTGGCCTTGAAGCTGTTAGATACATCAAAGACCCAATCATGGACCTGTAGAGATGTATATCAACCTCTTCACCATCTTCATCTTTAACCAGAGGCTTGTTTGGATCTATAGTAGTCTTAGCAGGCTTCACATCATTAAACCCAAACTTCTTCAAGATATCAGTCACATACTTCTCTTGACTGATGAAAATACCTTCATGTTTTTGCTTGACTTGAATACCTAAGAAGAAAGTTAGTTCACCCATGGAACTCATTTGGAACCTGCCGTGCATTAGCATCTCAAACTCATCACATAACACCTTATTTGTTGAACCAAAAATAATGTCATCAACATAAACTTGAACCAGTAAGATGTCACTTTTAGTCCTTTTTATGAACAAGGTTTTGTTAATGTGCCACTAACAAACCCATTGGTCAACAAATATTTGGATAAGGTGTCATACCAAGCTCTAGGAGCCTGATGTAATCCATACAATGCCTTCTCCATCTTGTAAACTTTATCTAGAAATTCAGGATATTCAAAACCAGGTGGTTGGGAGACATATACTTCTTCCTCAATTGTCCCATATAGGAAAGCACTTTTCACATCCATCTAATACACTGTGAAGTTCTTGTATGAAGCATAAGCCAAGAACAGTCTGATAGCCTCTATTCTTGCTACTGGTGCAAACACTTCATCATAATCCATGCCTTCTTCTTAAGTGTATCCCTGAGCCACTAACCTTGCCTTGTTTTTGACCACTATACCTCTTTCATCCCGTTTGCATCTAAAAACCTATTTTGTTGCTATTGCTTTCTTTCCATTGGGCACATCCACCAAGGTCCAAACTTCTTGAAGCTTAAATTGCAGCAACTCCTCTTGCATAGCCTCCACCCAGCTTGAATCTTGTAATGCCTTGTAAGCATTCTTGGGTTCCATCTGTGACACAAAACAAGAAAACATGCTATTTTGCAGATCTTTATGGCTATTTCTCTGATGAAGGGTTTGAGCAAATACCCCTTGATTCTTTAATCCTTTAAGTTTGCTCCTTGTTTGAACAGCAGACTGAGAATCTCCTAGAATTTGATCTCTTGGGTGATCTTTATGAATTCTTGTGGTGTGTGTAGGACTGGTAGAATAAGAAGACTCCATATTATTGTCACACCCTCGCCGGGAGAAACACGAGGGGTAACGGAAGGGAACATAAGCACAAGATAATAGAACATACCAACATTAATATTTAAAAGAAAGAGTTCACCATTACAATACCAGTTTAGCCGTCATCGGCAAATATATATTACAAAGTTTAGTTTCCAAAATATTGCGTTCTATTACATAATGATTTGTAGTGACAAGTGAAAACTTCATTATGCAAGACCTGGTAGAAAAAGCTTACAAACGATCACCTGAAATGCATGAGAGAAAACGGGTCAACTATGAAAATAGTTGGTGAGTAAACACGTTTAGTGAAATAAGAAAACTCGTAAGAATATTCAAAGATTTCGGTCAACGAAAAATAGTTCCCAAAGCAAAGGCATTGTATATCCACTTTCATTCCAAGTTCCGCCCATACAAAACTTGCAACTTTGTGTATTGCACAACCCATTGCACAAAATATAGTCGTCAAGTTTATGCTCATGCACCGCGTTGCCAAATGAGGTCACAAAGCAAAGGCATTGTAAATCCCTCAGTTCAAGTTCGCCCATACAAAACTTGCAACTTGTGTGTGTTCACAACCCATGGCCAAAAGTAGTATGTATAATGGTCAAGTATAAGCGGTCATAATAGTTCACAATATAGCACCACGTATATAATAATTCAGGGATGCTCCGAACATGGGAGACTTTGCACTTTGCTCAACAAGGGAGACTCCTTTGTCACTCGACCACCTAGGCGCGATTTATTGAGAACACTCCACCATTTAGGAAGAATTATTGAGAACACTCCACCATTAAGTGAGAATTATTGAGAACACTCCACCGACAAGGCGAGAATTATTGAGAACACTCCACCGACAAGGCGAGAATTATTGAGAACACTCCACCATTAAGGCGAGAATTATTGAGAACCCTCCACCGACAAGGCGAGAATTATAGTGATGCTCCGAACAAGGGAGACTTTAGGTCAAGGTCATAACATGTACGGTTCAATAAGTTCAAACAAGTCATAAGTTCGTAATTAAGTTCAAGGATCGATTTGAGTTCACAAGTTCTAGTCTAGAGAGTTCATAGAAGTAATAATCAATTTAGTTCAAATATGGTTCATGCATTGCGCCCAAAAGTATAGTAAAACGGTAAAAGAAAAGGGATGTGATTACTCACTAGCATAAAATGTTCAATAAGTTCATAAAACATAGTTAGTTTAGTTCAAGTATACATCATGCATTCCACCCCAAAACAATTTAAAGCATTTAAAAAAGGGAGTCTGTGAATACTCACTTGATGAATAGATGTGACGACAAAAGTGGTTACACCGAAATGTAGCGTGAGTCTCGAAACTGACCTAATATGAATGATATGATATGAAATAAGTCATGATGTAATGTTATGCACGCAATTCGGATGATATTTATACCATTTGTGAGTTTTGAAAATAATACTTATCGTCGAAAAATACTCGTTTGACGTCTTGACCATTCTTAAATCACTTTACAAGTATTTACGTCAAAATGTCATCCTACAATGGTTTTATAATGATTCATAGTGAAATTATCACTTTTCGTCGTAAAACAATGTCGTAAAATGGTGCACGTCGAACGTTAGAGAACGAACTCGACGGTTTTGGAAAGTTTGTATCGAAATCTAGAAGTTTTAGTACATGAGTTTTCGTCATAGAGGTCTCGAACATAAAGATAATAGGGGTTAAATATGGTGATTTTAGTTACGTAACACTTACTTTCGTAAAAATAATATAGTTTTTCTAATAATAATAGTTACGGCAAGTTTATGAAAACGTGTATATCTTAGTCGTTTCAAATCCGTTTTCTACGTATTATCGTCCTTAGCCGTATCAAAGTATAATAATATATTTTTGATAATTCGAAATAATTTGTAAAGCTTAGGACTTTCGTTTTTGAATCGATACAAAACTAAAATAGGTTGCTGAAATTTCAGAAAATATATATTTTATTAGTCAAACTTGAAAAAATTCATAACTTCTTCGTTATAACTCCGTTTTAATCCGTTCAGCGGCCACAGTTCGTTTTAAAGTATAATTTCTAAATATCAAGGCCAAAAATTCGTGCCTACTGTCGGATTTTCCAGAAAATCAAAACAAGGACAGAACACTTTTTATACGTATCGAAAATAGTTTTTCTCGTACTAAACTTATTCCAATCCATTCAAATCAACTCCAAAGCTAATCTAATCCTACCATACACCTTCTTAGGGTGTCATGGGTTCCTAGACATCATCAAGACCAAAGTATACCAAGGGATAATTATAGGATGACCATATATATAAATAACTCTAAAAATCATGTAAAATGGTATAAACAACACAAGTCATGCATGCTTTTGCTCAAAAATGATGAGATGAGTATGAAATGAATATGTAAGATGAAAAGTAAATATGAGATGCTTACAAGTGATATGATGAGGTGATTAGAACCAAGGATTAACCCTAAACACCCTAGGTTTTTATTTCAAAACCTTTAATAAGAGTGTAACTAGATTGTGTATATAACTTGAACTTGGAAAAATTTTGATCCTTTCTTGGTATAACAATGGTGGCGGTTTTAGAGTGAAGAAGGAAAGGAGAAAAACTTGATTGGAGACTTGAATTATTTGTGAATGAATTATGAAAGATAGATTGAGTAAACTTTTCAATATGTAAGAAGACTTTTACAAATCAATTAATGCATTACTCTCCCCATGACGGTTTTGGGGAATGAATCTTCAAAATACATATTTTTTTTTTCTTATAATGTAATGAATGTAAAAGTGTAAGTAAAAGTAATTTAGTAAAGAATAACTTGTACAATTTTATATACATTAGTGTATTTAAAGTAGTTTTGGCTAAAAGTAATTTTTAATAGGTCCGAGTAAAGTATATTGAAATTATAACAATTGTAAAAATACATTTCTTGTAAAATTTAAGTGATATAAAAATTATCGTGTAATTTTTAAGAAAAACGTCGTAATAATATAACTTTAACGATTTATATACCAAATAAATTCAAAACACTAGGTAAAGTCAAAATATAGTTTTTATAACTAAATGTAAGTATAAAAATATATCGGGATCATTTTTGAAAGTAACGGATTAAATATTCAAAATAATAACTCACGCGATAACGTTTATTTAATATAAAACTTACGCGTTAAATGTGAAATGCAATGTCATGAATGAACTAACATGATGCATAAATAATTTAAGAAATGACCGGAATTTGAGAATTGTGACATTCTTCCCATGTCGGTAGGAATCACGTCCTCGTGATTGATTAACGATACTATGGTCCGAACCTCGACAAGAGTTCTAAAAGTTCATGATCGCACGAACAGTCTAAATGATCATATCAATGCCCATGCGTCATGTTTCCCCATTCAACTAAGAATGCGTGCGTGATTAGATTTAATAGGGTAAACTTACCCAATATCGAACGTAGCTCTCAAAAGACCTTTATGTAGTCGATTCTAATTTAATCTCACAACTCATCAAACAAGAACTGTCATGAGATTAAACTAAACCGACTTGAGTAAACTTGTCTCTTAACTTGATTTTCGCAACTCATCAAACAAGAACTGTCACTAGATCAAGCTAGGAAACAAGTTGTTAGAAAGGTAGGAATCAACATCCTTGAATGAAGTCTTTTGAAAGATTCGCTCGATATTGGATTTGCTTACACAATCAAATCCAATCAACAAAATATATATAACAACTAAGGTCGATATCAATAGGTCTCAAATTAATCAAGGTCGTGAACGTGGTAAAGATTGGAAGGAAGTTATGCACTCAAAATCATGTCGATGCAAATAAGGTAGTTGTTCGAAAGAATGTACCCGTTACGCGTTGCGGGCTTCCTCGGTACCCAGATAGAATGCTTGACCACGTGCGGAGGAAACATCAATGTTCACGATCTTGTGGGCCTTATATTGCAATGCCAGGTTTGGACGATTACCTCTGGCGTGCGTTTCTTGCAGACCATGATCTTACAATGAACCAAAACATCGGGTTGAGTAAACGACATTCTAAGAAGTCGGATGAGGTCTTGACGGTGGTAATGTGTGTTATAGTGATCGAAATATGACAGGATCAGGGACATGCTATGTCTAACAAGTCGAAAGATGGAAAAGAAAAGATATGAACAAGGTACGGTAATGTAGACGTGAACGTAAAATCATGCTATGCATACCCACCCGACCAATGCAACGGTGACCGACTCAAAAGACTTCGACTAAACATGATTTAAATTTACCCTTCTTATCATTGCATGGTTCTTCATAAATTAGACATAGTTGATCAGGCTATGTATAATTTATGATTAACGATGCAACGATAGGACTAGATGACTCGAATGATGTTCAATGTTTAATAAAATAAAATAAAAATTTTTTCGGTTATAGCGTGATTTTATTTTTGAAAAATCGGCATTCTCTATAACCTTTGGCTCTACGGTACCAATCGTCATGGCACCCTCGCCGAGGGCCTGAAACACGAGTGTAACGGAAGGGAACAGAAGCACAAGATAATAGAACATACCAACATTAATATTTAAAAGAAAGAGTTCACCATTACAATACCAGTTTAGCCGTCATCGGCAAATATATATTACAAAGTTTAGTTTCCAAAATATTGCGTTCTATTACATAATGATTTGTAGTGACAAGTGAAAACTTCATTATGCAAGACCTGGTAGAAAAAGCTTACAAACGATCACCTGAAATGCATGAGAGAAAAAACGGGTCAACTATGAAAATAGTTGGTGAGTAAACACGTTTAGTGAAATAAGAAAACTCGTAAGAATATTCAAAGATTTCGGTCAACGAAAAATAGTTCCCAAAGCAAAGGCATTGTATATCCACTCAGTTCCAAGTTCGCCCATACAAAACTTGCAACCTGTGTGTACACAACCCATTGCACAAAATATAGTGCGTCAAGTTTATGCTCATGCACACGTTGCCAAATGAGGTCACAAAGCAAAGGCATTGTAAATCCACTCAGTTCCAAGTTCAGCCCATACAAAACTTGCAACTTGTGTGTTCACAACCCACTACCAAAAGTAGTATGTATAATGGTCAAGTATAAGCGGTCATAATAGTTCACAATATAGCACCACGTATATAATAATTCAGGATGCTCAGACATGGGAGACTTTGCCTTTGCTCCAACAAGGGAGACTCCTTTGTCACTTTCGACCACCTAGAGATTTATTGAGAACACTCCACCATTTAGGCGAGAATTATTGAGAACACTCCACCATTAAAGTGAGAATTATTGAGAACACTCCACCGACAAGGCGAGAATTATTGAGAACACTCCACCGACAAGGCGAGAATTATTGAGAACACTCCACCATTAAGGCGAGAATTATTGAGAACACTCCACCGACAAGGCGAGAATTATAGTGATGCTCCGAACAAGGGAGACTTTAGGTCAAGGTCATAACACGTACGGTTCAATAAGTTCAAACAAGTCATAAGTTCGTAATTAAGTTCAAGGATCGATTTGAGTTCACAAGTTCTAGTCTAGAGAGTTCATAGAAGTAATAATCAATTTAGTTCAAATATGGTTCATGCATTTCGCCCCAAAAGTATAGTAAAACGGTAAAAAGGGGATGTGATTACTCACTAGCATAAAATGTTCAATAAGTTCATAAAACATAGTTAGTTTAGTTCAAGTATACATCATGCATTCCACCCCAAAACAATTTAAAGCATTTAAAAAGGGAGTCGTGAATACTCACGATGAATAGATGTGACGACAAAAGTGTTACAGAAATGTAGCGTGAGTCTCGAAACTGACCTAATATGAATGATATGATATGAAATAAGTCATGATGTAATGTTATGCACGCAATTCGGATGATATTTATACCATTTGTGAGTTTTGAAAATAATACTTATCGTCGAAAAATACTTTTTTGACGTCTTGACCATTCTTAAATCACTTTACAAGTATTTACGTCAAAATGTCATCCTACAATGGTTTTATAATGATTCATAGTGAAATTATCACTTTTAATTCAGTAAAACAATGTCGAAGTAAAATGGTGCTGTCGAACGTTAGAGAACGAACTCGACGGTTTTGGAAAGTTTGTATCGAAATCTAGAAGTTTTAGTACATGAGTTTTAGTCATAGAGGTCTCGAACATAAAGATAATAGGGGTTAAATATGGTGATTTTAGTTACCGTAACACTTACCTCGTAAAAATAATATAGTTTTTCTAATAATAATAGTTACGCAAGTTTATGAAGCGTGTATATCTTAGTCGTTTCAAATCCGTTTTCTCGTATTATCGTCCTTAGCCGTATCAAAGTATAATAATATATTTTTGATAATTCGAAATAATTTGTAAAGCTTAGGACTCGTTTTTGAATCGTACAAAACTAAAATAGGTTGCTGAAATTTCAGAAAATATATATTTTGTCGTCAAACTTGAAAAATTCATAACTTCTTCGTTATAACTCCGTTTTAATCCGTTCAAGCGGCCACGGATTCGTTTTAAAGTATATTTTCTAAATATCAAGGCCAAAATTCCGTGCCTACTGTCGGATTTTCCAGAAAATCAAAACAAGGACAGAACACTTTTTATACGTATCGAAAATAGTTTTTCTCGTACTAAACTTATTCCAATCCCTTCAAATCAACTCCAAAGCTAATCTAATCCTACCATACACCTTCTTAGGGTGTCATGGGTTCCTAGACATCATCAAGACCAAAGTATACCAAGGGGATAATTATAGGATGACCATATATATAAATAACTCTAAAAATCATGTAAAATGGTATAAACAACACAAGTCATGCATGCTTTTGCTCAAAAATGATGAGATGAGTATGAAATGAATATGTAAGATGAAAAGTAAATATGAGATGCTTACAAGTGATATGATGAGGTGATTAGAACCAAGGATTAACCTAAACACCCTAGGTTTTTATTTCAAAACCTTTAATAAGAGTGTAACTAGATTGTGTATATAACTTGAACTTGGAAAAATTTTGATCCTTTCTTGGTATAACAATGGTGGCCGGTTTTTAGAGTGAAGAAGGAAAGGAGAAAAACTTGATTGGAGACTTGAATTATTTGTGAATGAATTATGAAAGATAGGTTGAGTAAACTTTTCAATATGTAAGAAGACTTTTACAAATCAATTAATGCATTTACTCTCCCCATGACGGTTTTGGGGAATGAATCTTCAAAATACATATTTTTTTTTTCTTATAATGTAATGAATGTAAAAGTGTAAGTAAAAGTAATTTAGTAAAGAATAACTTGTACAATTTTATATACATTAGTGTATTTAAAGTAGTTTTGGCTAAAAGTAATTTTTAATAGGTCCGAGTAAAGTATATTGAAATTATAACAATTGTAAAAATACATTTCTTGTAAAATTTAAGTGATATAAAAATTATCGTGTAATTTTTAAGAAAAACGTCGTAATAATATAACTTTAACGATTTATATACCAAATAAATTCAAAACACTAGGTAAAGTCAAAATATAGTTTTTATAACTAAATGTAAGTATAAAAATATATCGGGATCATTTTTGAAAGTAACGGATTAAATATTCAAAATAATAACTCACGCGATAACGTTTATTTAATATAAAACTTACGCGTTAAATGTGAAATGCAATGTCATGAATGAACTAACATGATGCATAAATAATTTAAGAAATGACCGGAATTTGAGAATTGTGACAATTATGCAGATCAGCGTCTGCACTAAAACCATCCAAAACCTCATCATCAGTGTCTTCATAAATATGCTCCAAACCAGGCATATTAGGATCATCTGGATAGTCAGCATCAGCATAGGACTTCCCATCTTTATCCACTGTGGGAAACCTTGGATATGGAGAACTGCTACGCTTAGCAGTAGAAACTGCTGGCCTAGAGATAGACGTGTCAATAGTAACTGGTAAACTAATGACAAACGTATCAATAGGAACTAGTGGGCTAGTGCCAGTTTCTCTTCCTCCCTTAGCAGAATTTCTTTGATGTACTATCCTGGACTTCATCATCAATTTGTGGTCTTTCAGTAACCACCATATGCACATCAGAAGGTTTAGCCCCACCTTCTGCATCACCTTTTTCCACACTTTCCAGAGGATCATCTTTTGGGCTCTTTTTCTTCAACTCTTTGGGCATAAGAAGTTTATCCAACTTCTATTTTTCAATCAACACAAAGTCTTCTGCAGATCCATTCTTCTTAGCTTGTGAACCTGCATTAGAATTGACTTTTTTACCTGCAGACTGGTTAGTTGTACTTTTAGACACTGGATCATAGTTCATAGTTCTGGTTAGAGAATCAATGTCAAATAACGAGTCAGGTTCATTTCCTGAAATGTTAGGTGTACTCTCACTAAACTTAACTTGTAAATTTTCTTCCACATGCCTAGTTCCACTGTTGAACACCCTAAAGGCCGTGCTATTAGTGGAGTACCCTACAAAGAACCCTTTGTATACCTTCTCATCAAATTTGCCTAGGTGGTCTATGGTATTCAAGATAGTAACAGGACACCCAAATGGTTTTATGAAATCTATCATGGGCTTTCTACCATGCAACAATTCATAAGGGGTCTTGTTATAAGGCTTAACTACTTTACTCCTATTTTGCACAAAACAAGCAGTACTAACTACTTCAGCCTAAAACGTAGTAGGTAATTTAGATTCAGACAACCTAGTCCTAGCTGCCTCAATTAATGTCCTATTCCTCCTCTCAGCCACTCCATTTTGTTGAGGAGTCATAGCCACACTAAACTGTCTTAAAATACCTTTATCCACACAGTATTGATTCATTACACTGTTCTTAAATTCAGTTCCATTGTCACATCTGATTACCTTTACTTTGTGATTTACTAAGTTTTCTAATCTTACTATTAATGCCTTAAGGATTTCTGATGTTTCATCCTTAGTTCCTATGAAGAACCCAAGTGAACCTAGTGTAATCATCAGTGACAACTAAGCAATGCATCTTCTTATTCAAACTTCTCATAAAAGTTGGCCGAAACAGATCCATATGCAATATATAAAGGGGCTCAAAAATAGTATTTACAACTTTGGTCTTACAAGAAGCTCTGTGTTGTTTCCCCATCTGACATGCAACACAGGTTTCAGGATTTTCAAAAACTTTTGAAGGCAAACCTCTAACAAGGTTTCCCTTTACCAATTTATTTATTGTTTTGAAATTAAGGTGACCAAGTCTCCTATGCCAAAGCTTGGATTCATCAACATTGGCTTTTGCAAATAGACAAGTTAAAGCTCTTTCGGGAATTATGTCCTTTATATCAACATTGTATATGTTGTCTGTTCTAGGGATTATAAGAAGCACAAATTTATAATCAGACATCTTAAAGTCAGGAGATATGACAAGACATTCAGTGTTGGTAAAAAGAGCTGAATTCTTTTTGTCACACATTTGTGAGACACTAAAGAGGTTGAACTTAAGTCCGTTTACAAGATATACTTTTTCAAAATCCAATTTCCCAGTTTTAATTGTACCTCTGCCAACAATCTTCACTCCTTTGGGGTCATTCCCAAAAGCAACATATCCACCATCTATAGCTTCAAAATCTTCCAGATTGGACATGTCACCAGTCATATGTCCAGAGCAACCACTGTCAAAAATTGCTTTATCCTTTAGCTTCACCTGTAAGTTGCCCTACACATAAAAGAAGAGAATCAGTTTCTCTTGGAGACCCAAGCCATTACTGACTTGGGTCTGCCTTGTGCATCAACATAGTTAAATTGTTTAAAGTCCATTGATGCACTGTTGTATCTGGAAACATGATCCAAAAAATTTATTTTTGGTTTCCAGACCCAACAAGCTGAGGCCTTTACAACATAAAAATGATTGCCCATTACAGTGTCAGTTATTACTTTTGGCTCAACAGTAGAAACTGCTTTTGCCTTAGTAGTACAAACATCTGTACATTTTTGAAAAGACATTTGCTTATTTGGAAGAACAGTAGTAATGGATCTAGTTGCACCAGATCTCATCAATACTGTCATTGGAACCATTTTCTTGTTATCACGAGGGTGAGTTTGTTTAGAAAACTTTTTGTGAGTCACCCTCATGTCATGGTTCCTTGAAGATTTTCTGTAGTAAAAACATTTTTCCTGCAAATGCTCAAAACTACCACAGTTATAACAAGCCTTTTTAACCAATGTAAAATCATCACCTAATTTTTGTGTTATTAGGTTGTTACAATTTCTTTGGTTACCTCTTGGCCTATTATTGTGCCTTATAGGCATCTCTCTAGGTTTCTCATTATATTCAACTGTCTTCCTAGAGATACTTGCACCTAACACAGGTTTTACAAACCTAACATGTTTAACTGTTACAGGTTTTTCTAGCTCAATATGCTTAGGTGTTAACTCAACCTTTTCCTCATCCTTTATCTGATGTCTAATATTCAATAGTTGGGGCATCAGATGACTGCTTCTCAACCTAAGGTGTTTTCAATAGACTCTCCTATAATTGTGCTTCCTACTTCTCCTATGAAGGATATTTCTTTCTTGGGGGGGGGGGTCATAAGCACCTAAAAGTGGAGGAGCTACTTCATTATATCCTAAGCCATTACCTTTTCTCATCAGATGCATATTGAAGTTTATCAACTGTAACTATGTGTTTTTCTTTTTCAGCTAAAGCAGCATCTTTTTCCTGTGAAGCTTCTTCTAGTTTTTGATTAAGAACATTAATTTCGCAGTCTTTCTTAAAAATATGACCCTCAAGAATAGCTATCTTATCCACATACTCTAGCTCATTTTGCTTAAGATATTCTAATTTTTGTTCAACTGATTTTAGACCAACTTTATATCCTAAGTTATCTAATTTTAGTTTCTCAACTTCTTCTCTTAAACTCTCATTCCTAGCCTTAAGCTCTTCTAAAGTATCTACACAAGATTTGTATGAACAACCAGAATCATTAGATACCTAAGAGTCAGAACCAGATGATGAAGAAGCATAGGCCATTAGAGCAAAGTTGGGTCCATCTTCAATCTGATCACTCCAGTCATACTCCCCTAGACCATTCACAGGACACCAAAGCTGTAGTGGTCTTTTCATCTTCAATAAGAATCCTCCTTGGAGTGTCTCTAATCTTCTTAGGAGCCCTAAATTCTCTGGCAAAGTGTCCTTTCCTCTGACAGTTGTAGCACTCAATCTTAGATTTATCAAACCCTGCAGTGCTCTGTGCCTTGAACTTAAGCTCCCTTCCAGTCTTCTTCAAAAATCTTCTTGCCCCCATAGTCAACATAGCCATCTGCCACTTAATGTCAATTTCTTCCAGATCATCAGGGTCGATCTGCTCCAAATCCTGATTTACTACATGTGTATTGGTAGTAAGATCAGCCAAGAAAGCACAAATAACAACATCACTTATGTTATTTCACTAGCAAGATTAAAAATTTGTGATAGCAGTAGAAACTCATAAGCGTTAGAAGAGTTTCGGTATTCGACCCTTTTGAAGATACAAAAGCTAGATTTTGTGTGTTAGAGGTTAAACTGGATGTTCCCTTAACTTCAAATTCATACACTTTAAGATTATTGTATAAATCATCCAAGGTCATCTTATCAAGATCATCTTTGTTCCTCCATATCATAGTATGCATGCTCCATTCAGGTGCTAGACTTCTGAGGAACCTGAGATTGATGCCTTCTTGAGGAATTGCAGCTTTCATGAGTGCAAGTTGGCTCACAAGTTTCTGCAGTCTATCAACGAGTCGTCAATACCTTGAACTCAGAGCAACAAAGTTCTCAAACGATGCTTCAAAATATTCTTCCTGACTTCTGTTGCATCATTCCACCAAACCTTAGTTCAATAGCATCCCACAGAGGTTTGGCATCTTCAATCTCACAGAAGCTCAATTGATACTCATTAGGTAACCCCATCAGAAGGATACTATGAGTCTTGATCTCCATTCTTCTCTGAGCTTTGTCTTCATTAGTCTTGATGGGTACATCCTTCCCATCAGCACCCTTAGCAGGTAGAGAATCACCATTCAGAACGATTTCCCACATAGAATAATCCAGCATCTTTAGATACTGTTGCATTCTTAGCCTCCAAAGCTCATACTCTCCAGTCTTTAGCATTGGTACTTTTGATGCAGTTACCATGTGTGTAGAATCAGCTTTCATGACTTCAGTAGTTGTTTGAACACAAATTTTCTTTTATCACAGCTCCTAGATCACAAGCTCTGATACCACTTGTTGATCCTAGTTGAGCAATTGATCAAATTGATTGAGCTAGATAAATCTAACACAAACAAAGTATAACAAGCTGTCTTGTAAGACCCCAACCCGACAAGGGTCTGAATGTCATATTATGGAGTCATATTAGAACATACTAAAAAAATTTGCAAGTGGAAGTCTTATAAAATAAAATACCAAGTCATATAAATGAATGACTTACAAAGGAAAATACATAATCCAATATGTTTAAAAGATACGAAATATTAAAACGAATGCTCTTCCAAAAGCAATTAAGGAAGCTAGGGTCGGATCACTCAAATGCTCCTGCTATCAGCCCAACAAAGCCCAGCATCCCACTAGGTACCTGCCGCATGGAAAAGAAATGCGGCTGAGCTTAAAAAGCCCAGTGGATAGATATAACAAAACAAAAGCTAACATAATCAAAATAAAAAAAACAAAACAAGGAGACTGATAACAAAGTCGTAACGAAATGAGCACAATGAGTCAATGAGGAACATGCAGAACACAATATTAACATCGATGAACATATATAAGTACATATAAGTAACCAAACATACAAGTACCGAAACATAATCAAATAGGAGTTGATGAACAATATCATAATCAATACAAGTAACCAAACAGTGAACAAGCATATCAACCAGCGGATCATCTAAACATAACTATGGCAAAACAACAAAACAAATAATCAGATATAAGCTAAGGTAAATTCTTTAAGCAGGCGGAAGCAACTGAATAGGATGTAAGTATGGCAATCACACAAGTCAGATAATCAACAATTATTAAATAGAACAAATATCCTAACAAGCGGAAATATAAACAGAAGTATAAGCATGTTAATCACATGTACCAGGTAGGAATACCGAACGAACATCATAATTAAATGAAGTAACTGAACAAGAATATAGCATGGCAAACTAAACAAGTCAACTAAACATATAACATAAGCTGAACCAAATTCCATCATTAAACGGTAGCATGAGCAGAAGTGTAAGCATTGCAGATCAACAATTCAGGTAGCATTCATTACTATGCCGAACCAATATCATAAGCAACGAAAAAAATACCAAACAGAAGTACAAGCATGGTAGTCACAAATAGCAGATAAGAATACTAGTTGATAAACATAGCCCACGAAAATAATTGAACTAAGGTATAACATGGTAAACGAATAAGTCAATAATTACATACTGGCACAACAAACGGATAAATCAAATAGTCACATAATAGCATGATAACAGATGAATCAGATAATCATATAATAGTACGGTAAACGGATAAAGTGGAAATCTGACATATAAGCTTGGCACCAAAATGGAGAGAGTATAGTAAATCAAATGAACTGGAATATAGTATGGTAGTCGGATGAATCACATAAGGATATTGAGTGAATGTATAATCAAATGGAGAACTGGATAAAGTATGGTATATAAGAATGAATAAGAACGTCAGAAATCTACCACGAGCCCAAACCAATCAAACCATATCATATCATAGTAACCATGGAGTAGCTAGCTCCCAAAATGTGAAGGACGTGTATTGCACACAACATCAATCACCAAACCAAATGTAGCAATATCAAATACAAAACAAATCTAGGATGCATCCATACACCCCTGCAAACAAATCATAGTGGCCAAACATATATTTCTTAAGCTCATAATCATATATCAAACAAAGGGACAGTGTGGAACATCACTCAACCACACTAGAGTCATGCCATTGGTGCATTAATGACACGACCATGTTACCTTCATGGCTAGGAAACAAATTGGCTCGGGTATCAAACTGAAGGGTCAAAGGAAGTCAAACTAAAGTCAAATGTCTAAGTCATATCAAAGTCCAAATGCCAAAGGTTCATATCAAAGTTCATATCAAAGGTTCACAAATCTAAGGGTGCATAGCAAAGTTCAACAAAGCATAAGTCAAAGATCATATAGGAAGCCATAAAGGAAAGGCTCAGAGCAAAAGCATCATACGAAGCTAAGTATCAAAAGATGTGTACGAATCATGAGAAAGCTTAAGAGATACGGTCAGAATATCTGTACCTCAAATAGCAAATGAATCCATATTGGAAAACACAAGGATCGAAAGTTACTCCTTCTTCAGCGAATCTACACGAATTAATTACCGCTTAATATTTTAGAATCTATTTCATAGTTTTAGGGTTCATCAATATTCATATTTCAAAATTAAGGTTTCTTTCCATTTTTAGAAACTTTCAATCTTTAGCAGGTTTCCATATTTAGTAACTTTAGGTTAATATTCATTATTAATTAAAATTAAGTTAGTCGAAATAGGAACAAAAGGGAATCTCGGAATAGTTATTAATAAAACCCTTTTTTTTCGAAACCACACACTCCAATCTCAGAACAAATACAAACCCTTCCCCAAATTAAACACTAGCGAAAACCCACTTATAACTATACGAATAAAAGAGGCGCCAAGCGAGACCAAAACACATGTGTTTATCGAGACCACAACAATTTACAAACCCAAATCTTATAAACCAAATATTACGTATTGTCACCCATCCTTATTACCACAATACATGCGATTTTATTTCCAAATTTTTGGTACACATATTAATGCCAAGTATGAATACATTGTAATTCATGTTTACAACTTATAGTTTAAAATATCAACATCCTCTTTGATCCATAATACTCCATGCTCGATCATATGTAAATAAATATAGGTTTTATATGGACTCAACACATGATAGGTCGACACCCAAGACTACAAACATAAGTGTAAACCCGATTTGCCAACCAATAAGAATCATGACCGATCTCACATTTCCATGCATGTAAACACAACCACGACTCCGAACCTTGATAGATTACCCAACCCATGCCCATACGACTACACATAAATGTACATGCGACACCCACATTAAGTTTAACACTCATAACTCCATACGTATAACACATACCCACCCTATTCCTTTTTATATCCGATTAACAAATGCATATACATACATCCCATGCTAAATTATGAAATCACACATGAACCCATTGTCTTTTTAAACTTATAAGTTTAGGCACACCCCGACCCATAAATTACCAATACTCGAACTCGACTCCAAAGAAAGAACACACATGCGAGATCAAACACAAGAATTTATAGCTATAACACTCTATGACCCAAATCCTAATTCATAACTCGCCCATATACAACACACACACACACACAATTGCAAACATAAACTACTAGTCGACACTCACCAAAATCGACCACATAAAATCATAACTCAATTCTATATTCCCGTTTAAACCCACTCGACTCAAATACAAATCCGGAACCCACAGCATGCACACGACTAGAATACAAACCAAGACTATAATCAAGACCTGGTCTATCTCACACAATGCTCGGCCTTATTATTAACAAGCTCCTTATCATATTTTACGTGTCAAAATCTTTTAAAAAAACAAAACCTGTTCGTATGATAACATGTTTTAAATCTTGATTACATATGTACAAGTGTCGACTGAGTACAAGAAAACAAAGAGAAAATAAATCATCTTTGGTCGACTAGACAAGGAAACGAACGGGGCAAATTTTGGGCTTGGATTAAAACGCGAAAACTCCATTGATTAGTACTTCTTCTTTGCTTCGTTCCTTCTTCTTTCCTTGGCAGAATGATAGAGATGTGTATATGCTGCCGTGTTAGCATGAAAAAAAAAAATTAAAAAATAAAAAAGTAAATAAGTGAATATCTTAAAGATTACAATTAGTTAGGTTTATGTAATAATTGCGTTCCCACTCACTCATATCTAAAATAAAACACACACACTAAACACACCTTCAATTTACACACGCACACACACTTACAACAACAACTAACGTCAACTCCTTACGCAACTAACCTCCTCCTTCCCCAATTTCATTCTCAAAACCCTAATTTTTTTGTCAATGGACAGATCTAATAGTAACGATTCTAACCGAATTAATCAACGGCCTTCTTCAGGTCACCTATTTCATCCTCAACCATGCTTTAATTCTACAGTTTTGATTCTAATTTAGCTGTTATTTGTTTGTAATCAAATTTAGGGTTTCAATTTGAGATCTGAATTTGATATAAGTAATCAATAGCTCTATAAACTGTGCGTTTTTGGTTGTGTGTGTGATTTTGTTCGTTACTGTATATTATTGTTCTTAATTTGATAAGAATTTATGTGTGTGTTCTTGTGTGTTTTTATGTGTGTGTTATTGTGTAAGCTAGGGTTTGTTATTTGATTAGAATTAGTGTGTGTGACTGTGTGTTTTTATGTGTTTGTTATTGTGTAAGCTAGGGTTTGTTATTTGATTAGAATTAGTGTGTGTGTGTGTGTGTGTTTGTTATTTAGGTTTTGAATGATTATGTGATTGCGTTGTTAAGTTATTATAATCAATAGCTCTATAAACTGTGTTTTTTGTGTGTGCGTGATTTCGTTAGTTGTGGTCTGTTATTGTTATTCATTCGATAAGAATTAGTGTGTGTGTGTGTGTGTGTGTGTGTGACTGTGTTAGTTAGGGTTTGAATAATTGTGTCATGGAGTTATTTGCTATTAATCTATTAATTTTGTTTCGATTTGAGATATTTATGGTTTGTGCGTGTAGCTAGGGTTTGAATGATTGTGTGATTGAGTTGTTAAGTTTGTTATTTTGTTGTGTTTTGAAGGTGTTGATTTTTTTGTGATTTTGATAAATATTGTAAAATTGTTGTTGATGTGCAGAGGATAAGATGTTTGATGCATCGCAATACGCCTTTTTCGGGAGGAATAGTATGGATAAGGTGGATTTGGGGTGTTTGGAAGAAGATGTTGTTGTTGACGAAAGTAGTAATAGTTTTGCAACTGGAGTTGTTGATGACGAGTATCATTTGTTTGATCGCGAAGAGGTATAATATTGGATACAGATTAAGTTGTGTTTTGTTTTTCATGTGCAGTATTTTTTTTTTGAGCTTTATGCGGTAAGTATAAAAAGATCTTTCAGAGGCTATGATTCATTTGTGATGCATGATTTCTTTTCAGACTTTGTGCTTAGTATATTACTACAACTACGGGCGTAATTGTGTACGTTGTAAAATAGCTGTGAAGTTAGATAATGAGGTCTGGGTTGGGTTGGGTGATTATAACTTGTAATTGGGTTAGATAATTAGTTACCGGACCATTTTTGATTCTCAAAGCTTTCCAATACTTGAATTAGGTTAGCATGAGTTAATGTGTTTTGCGAATATACAAGTTGAATTTGAATTTGAGCTTTAATTTAACATTTTGAGCTAGAGATTTGCAAAATGTCTAGTTTAAGTTAGCAATGGATGAATCTTCAATTATACAATCACACTCTAGATTGATAGTAATACGGAGTTTGCCAACATGTGGTATTTTTATCGAACTCCCGTTTAATAATTTTATGAGGCTAACTGATATCAGGTACTGTGAATTTGTGATATGAAACCACAGTTTTGAAATGTTGGTTTGTGTGTGGATTATAGTACGAGGATAGTATCCAATAAGCATTTTCTATGTTATAAACTAATTGTTACACGATACTTCTGATTATTCACAAATGGAGGATACACATGACAAAAAGTTGGTTCTATAGATTAACAGGTAAAAACAATTTCTAGATGGTGTATAAACTCAATAAACAATAGAATAATTATATTTTTGGTTGAAGACTAACGAGCTCAGGATGTCTTATCTAGCAGTGTCTCTTTATCAGAATAATATGACGAATTGCTGTTTTACTTGTTCACAAATTTTCATTTGGATGTTAAAGTTTATAACTTTTTTTAAGCTTTGTGAATGCATATCCTAAAACTTGCTGCGATGTCTCACTTCCTAAAATCTTACTATGTCTTTGTTTGACAGGAACCAGGTGTAGGATCCCTATCGGAATTAGATGATCTGTCAACTATATTTTCAAAGGTAAGTTTTCCTTCTATATACATGGTTCTTTGCAGTAACTTCTAGGTTGTTGTATGACTATTACATTGAGACATTTGGTTATTCTGTTATGTACTCTACAAGATTCATTCAAGCCTCTTGAGTGTGCTCGCTTGTGTTTAGGTCTTTAGATGATACAAAGCTATCTTTCAGTTTGATTTTATTGTTACATGTGAATTGTAGCTTGGTGGTTGTTCTCAGTTGGTTCAACGGCTCTAGTAGTATCACGTCACAATATTGATTAATCAATAAACTTTGATTTCACTGTTTAAAACAGTAAAAAGAAGATACGATAAAACATTACATATGTGATGCACTTTGAATTTAAAACTGGCTGTAGTAATGCAAGCTCAAAAGAAGATATACGAGGACACAAAAAGTAAAATGTATATTATAACCATGGTATTTGGGAAACTGGCATCTTTTCACCAGCTGGTCCTGGGGTTCATGCTAGGTGGTACGATGACGTGTTGGTCACTTATAGCCAAGCAACTGTCAACAAAAATGTTTCTTTGTTATCTTCGTGGCTATCATTGCATTTGTCATTCTTAATATTGATATTATTTATAATAATCAATTAAAATGTATGATGACATGTTTTGTTTTACAGTTAAACAGAACAGTTAGCGGACCTCGACATCCTGGAGTTATTGGCGATCGAGGGTCAGGATCTATTTCAAGGGAAAGTGAGTACACATATAAACAATTCTTTGTAATCATCTCATTATGCGCATTTTACTATTTGTGTTGTTATTTTTTAGACTCAGATTTTATGTTTTCCATAGTTAATACTCCGTAATAGATTATTTGTAGGTTCAGATTTTACACCTATTTGTATTCTTGTTATTTTTTAGGTTCAGATTTTATATTTTCCATAGATAATAATATACATTATTTGCAGGTTCATCTGCATCTGATTGGGTACAGGATAGAGAACTCCCCGAGTGGTTAGATCAACATATATCTGACACCGAAAGCAGTCAGGGAAGCAGGAGATGGTCTTCGCAATCTCATCTCCCTGATCCTAAGCCATTGTACCGAGCATCATCATACCCTCACGAGAAACACCAATTCTTCGCTGAACCTTTACTGGTACCGAGTTCATCATTGCCTTCATTTTCACCTGGTGGCCATAATAACCTACCTTCGCCACGCCAGCGTTCACATCTAAATCTTTCATCTAGCCTTGGTAGTTCGCAGATGCCTTATTCAGAACCAAATCTCTCACCTTTAGGTGGCATCCCTCAAGGGTCTCGTTATAGTGGAAACCGTACCCAACTGGTTCATCCTGGGTTGACCCAATATTCTCATGGTCAAAACCAATGGGCTAACCCCACACTACATGTGGATCATGCTGGACTGCTGAACAATACAATTCAACAAAAGTTGTTACAAAATGGGTTCTTGTCCCCACATTTAATGTCACCACATTCTCTTCATCAGCATTCATTCAACCCTTTTGCGCTCCAGCCATACTTATATGACACCCTAGCTTCTCATCCATCACACCTAAATAAATATGGATCTGGTGATCTAAGAGATCAGAGACCGAAACAAAAAGAGTAAACATGATGGTAACCGGATTTCGGCAGGGATCAGATAGTAGCAATCAGAAGAGTGATAAAATTCGAATACAGTTCAGATCCAAGCATATGACATCTGAAGAGATTGAGGGCATTCTTAATATGCAGCATGCTGCTACACATAGCAATGATCCATATATAAATGATTATTATCACCAAGCTCGTCTTGCCAAAAAATCTTCTAAAAACCGGTTCCACCCGGCTCACCTTCGAGATTCGCCACAACGGTCCCGTAGTAGTTCAGATTCACAGCCTCACATTAATGTTGATTCTCAAGGAAGGGTTTCATTTTCTCTCATTCGTAGGCCTCAACCACTTCTTGAAGTTGACCCGCCATCTGGCTCTGGTGATGGAGGTTCTGAAAACAAAGGGTCTGAGAAACCATTAGAAAAAGAGCCAATGCTTGCAGCTAGAATCATGATCGAGGATGGAATTTCTGTACTTCTCGATGTAGACGATATTGACCGTCTTCTGCAAGCAACTCAGCCACAAGATGGAGGTTCTCAGGCTAGGCAAAGGCGGCAGATTCTGTTGGAAGGTCTAGCTGCAGCTCTTCAGCTTGTGGACCCACTTGGTTTAAGTTCAAACACGTCTTCCGGGCTGGCTCCTAAAGATGATATTGTATTCTTACGGGTAGTATCTCTTCCGAAAGGTCGGAAACTTGTGTCTAGATACCTTCAACTTCTGTCCCCAAGTAGTGAGCTTGCGCGAATAGTATGCATGACCATTTTTTGTCACTTAAGATTTTTATTTGGGGGACTTCCTTCTGAACATGAAGCATCTGAGACCATTACTGCTTTAGCAAAGATAGTGAAAACCTGTATCAGCGCCATGGATCTCAATTCATTAAGTGCTTGTCTTGCTGCTGTTGTATGTTCTCCGGAACAACCGCCACTTCGCCCGATTGGGAGTCCAGCTGGCGATGGTGCATCCATCATCCTGAAATCAGTTCTTGAAAGAGCTACTCAGCTCATAAGTGGTGCTAACTCCAGTTTGCAGAACCCGACACTTTGGCAAGCTTCGTTTGATGCGTTTTTTGGGCTTTTGACCAAGTATTGCTTAAGTAAGTATGATAGTTTGGTGCAAGCTATGTATGCACAGATTCCACCAAGCACAGAGATTGTCTTTTCGGAAGCTGCAAAGGCGATTAGTCGAGAAATGCCCGTGGAACTTCTTCGTGCTAGTCTTCCTCATACAGATGATAATCAGAGGAAGATGTTGGTCGACTTCTCTCAAAGATCAATGCATGTTGCTGGATACAGTGGTCATAAAGGTGGTGGCCAGGTCGCTCCAGAATCAGTAAGAGGCTAATCTAGACGGCTGTTATCGCATGGTGATTATTCCAATTGCGGATCAGTGCAAAGATGACTTTTCAACATCTGAAGTTTATTCTGTGGAGTCGTGGCGAAGTGTACATCTTCATCTGCCAATCGAAGGTGGTTTTATAGGCCTATGGTGGCAGAAGTTTGTTTATTGATGGTTTATAAACCCTTAGATATAAATACTGTGTGACCGCGCACTTGTTCCCCAGTAAGTCGGGGTTGGATAGACGGTGTTTGGTGGGGGGAGGGGGGGTTCAAGGTGCAGTACTTCAAATAAGCTTTCTATTATTCTGCTTTCTTGAGGAAATTTGCATGTACAGATTCTGCCAGTTTGTATGACTTTAGTTTACCGCATTGCTGTTTTTCTTTGGTTTTAATTTTCGTGGCAACAAGTAGCCATTATATAGAAGTGTAGAGGTGGCAAATGCAGGGTCAGATAGGTAAATCAAGGGTCAAAATGACTGATTACTTAGTGTCAACATGGATTGGGTAGAGTGGCATATACAAAATCAGTTTATGTGCTGAATGTAAACTATGATACATAGGTTGTCTCGTCTTTATTGCAGAAGTTAGGAGTGACTTGCTTCTTGTTTGACTTATTTGATTGGTAAATTATTTAGTTTAATCCAAACAAGTAGGGTTGGATCAGTTGGAAAACCCCTTGCCTTTCAACCGAGAGGTCAGGGGTTCGATCCTCACTCCCTACAAAAGACCGGAGGTCCTTTCTACCGTTGGTAGAACTGGAAGCAGCCTCTCTACCTTAGGTAGGGGTAAGGCTGTCTACATCTTAACTTCCCCATACACCGGAAACGGTATTGGGTACCCATAACCCGTGGAAGACGGCATTGGACGTTACTTTACTTTTTTTTATTTAGTTTAATCCAGTTAAGCTTGTTAGATAGAGGCTACTTTCTTCTTAGTTGTTTTATATGATATAATACTACAGTTTTGGTGAATGTCAAAGTAGATAATGATATCTTGCGCATATGAGTAGTAACCAATATATATATGATACTAGTCTATGTTAACGCAAGTAGATAAGAGTTACCAGTGATATTGTTAAGTACGTACATTTGGTTTTATTACCACTTTAAAGAGGCCGTGTATAACATCCATTGCCTTAAAAGCTATGACAACCTTGGTGTAATACCATTGTGTATTCCGGTGTATATTGGGCGTCTTATTGAGTCCTGCTTTTAGTCTTATGAGTGTGGGTAAATTTGCCCAATGTTTTTCTCAGTTTTATGCCAATGTGATCACGCCTTTTCATGATTTTGCTGTTACTCCACCGTGAGCTCAAGTGAAAATGCTTCCAAATACACACGAGACAGATTTTGGTGTTACAGCACCGTGAGCTAAGCAAAAAACCTTCCAAACACACACACATGACACATATACACAAGAGGTGGAGGAAGACGAGGAAGCTCAAGTGTACATTTATTGAAGAATACACATAACGTTACACTTTCGTTTTGTACACGTGTATAAATTCATTCATTCAACACGAAATATGAATTGATGGTAAACTACAATTTAATAGCAGAGATCGTACTAGTTTATTTGGCTTGGCTTTTCAAAAAAAAAAAAAAAAAAAAATCGATCGTATTAACACTGTAGGACTATCTTAATTCGACTTTGACTTGATCATTAAAGTTTAGCGAAATAACTCATTTGACTCGTTAGAAAAATATTTACCCATATCAACTCTAGAGTTGAGATCAATATAGAACTCATATTTGTCATAAAACAAATGAACCAATCATAACCTTCCATTTTTTATCTAAATTAATACAAAACCATTTTCCACATTTTTTTTTAAAACAACATATCTTACAAACGGTAAATCTTCAAAATATAAAAGATAACCGCGGACGAGAATAAATTATCTTTCATAGATATGCACTTTTACATATTTTCGACAAACATTTTTTTCAAAAATTCCATCGAAAAATACATATATGATTTTACGAATCATATATGATTTTAAAATCATGTATGATTCGATTTTTACGAATCAATATATGATTTTACAATCCATATGATTCTCAAAATTCATATGTGATTCGTAAAAATCGAATCATATATGATTTTCACAAATCATATATGATTTTTGTTGACCGAAATTTTGAAAAAAAAGTTGTTAAAAATATATAGTAGTGCATATCTATAGAAAGATAATTTAATTCTCGCCACGATGGTATAATTTTTATCGCAGAACGATTAACGGTTTGCGAGATATTTAATTTTTTAAAAATGGTGAAAGGTTTATCATAATAAAAAATGAATTGGCTATTATCGGTTGACGGAGCCTGGTTAAATTTTGCTCTATATCAACTTTTGCCATCAACTCTATTGACTCAAATCTTGTTACAAGTCATGCTAATACTTATTTTTATTACCATTTTACTAGTAGAGTGATAGGCATCGTGCATTATATAGCCCCCGTCACGTCAGCTCGTGTAACACACATTTCAGTACGCACAACCGAAAGGACACACTTCCTCACACAACAGTTTAACACACAAACAAAAAAACACCCCCACTTCACTTTTTTATTTTACGTTATAACCGGTCATATGGTGCATTGTACCGTCCTCTTAACCTGAAAAACCCTTTTTGCCTCCCAAATGTATCCACCCATGCTCGAATCCCTTCCCTAACATTTATTTTCCCTGCTTCTTTTTCATTTTTTACAATGCTTTCTCTTTGTTTCAACTTTTGGAATTTTAGTTTTGTAAAGATTGTTAAATTTTCATACTTTTAGCTGATCGGACATCGGATACCGCTAAATTTATAAAACACATAACATCAAAAATTGTACCAAAGAAAATTACAGAACCTGTACATTGCAAACTTACCAAGAACGCAATGATATAAAGCTGATTTACAAGACTGCTTCTGTTATCAATTTTTCAAGCTCAACATTTTGTAAATAATTATTGTAGAAATAATAGATGACTCTTCCCATGTAACCAATTACCTAAAAGACGAATTAAAAAACATATCCAACTAACGAAGAATCTACACCAGTCAAATTAGTTTCAAGAAACATAAGCATACTTCTTGAAATATATCAATGCACTACCTTTTTACAGCACGATACATGTTTTACATATGCTAATTCTAACCTCTGATATTTAAGTTAACTCAAATTAGCACAACTTTTGTGCAGAAAATACTCACTGATACAATAACACAGCATATTTTGCAAATCGATTTGTGATGATGAACCGACTATCTCTCACTCTACCTTTCAAGCTTTTGGCGTTCGTTCTGCTTCACTGGGCAAAATGGTAAATTCCCATCAAATCCAATATATCCTCCTTCCGTCTGAGTTTTCCCATTGGCAAATGAACAAGTTTATTGGTTGGTACTGGCTGTGACGTTCAGGTATAACTGTTTGAGTGGACAATAAGCTCATGGATGTCTTGACCCGTCATCATGCAATTGCGTGGTTCGCACACCAGGTTCCTCCTAACAAAAGGATAAAAATATTATGTCTTTCTAGTATGGTGCAGTTACGTAACTGAACAATTAATGTTGATGTGGCGGTTTTGACCCATTTACTCAAGAATGGTCCAGAGTCGCCCAAAATGTAATTTTATTTGATAAAATATTCACCTAACATCATTCTATTAATAAGATTTTAGGTTTGAATTAGGATCCTCTCATGTTCATTTGAACATGAGAGGTAATGTTATGTTTTATAAGTGATTGTACATAGTTATTATTGCAAAACATTTGTTTTATTTTAATTCAAATGTACAATCACTTAAAAGTTAAAACACAACATTACCTCTCATGTTCAAATGAACATGAGAGAATCCTTTTCCGTTAGGTTTATATGCAAAAAGAGTAAACTATGTAACCTTATTTTGCACACTAATAACTAAATCATCAATTTTGGACAAAAAAGCGTTTTGGATCAACCCAACCCGGCCTGTTTTAACTATCAGTTTTGACCCACACCACTTTAGGCAGGTTAACCAACCAGCTTGACCAGACCATTTTGCCACATCTATATGAATGCCATAACAAGGCTTTGAGACGCTAACCCGAATGCCATACGTGAAACCTGGTGTCCGGAAGAAGTCCATTCCCTGCAGGCAAGAATTCTGGACTGCTCTTATATCATAAGATCAAGATTTGTCACAAATTATCACATACTCATCAATAACATACCAGAAGAGTCGGCGGAGTGCCATAGTAGCTTTCATGATTCGGTGCTATAGAGTTCAACTGTCCCTATATATAAAGCAAAAGAAAGATTTGAATAATTGCGTATTCAACATAAAAAAGTAACATATACAGTGACAGGGTTGAATTAAAAGTATGATGTGAAATGATATACCAGCCCCTGAATAGTTTGTTGATTTCCAAAATTATAATCTCTTGAAGGAGCCATCAAGTTAAGCTGAACCTGAATCACAGATAATATTGAATTATAAACACTATAAATCAAACAATTTTCTAAATTTGGCTCGTTTATAAATGAATGCTTACCATTCCTTGCATACTTTGCGGTGGGCCAAAATAACCATCCATGGCTACTGACCGCGAATTCAACTTGTCCTGTAAAGATCGGGAGAACAATAGATGAATTTAGCCGTAAATGAAGATCTTTAGGGTGAAAATGAATAATAAAAATGTGCTTTGAAAGTACTATTGAAATAGAACATCTACAAATTAATACTATATTACTATATTGTGCTAACACAATCAATTACCTAGATGCCTAATCATGGATAAGACAGATGCTTAAGCAAACAAATTGAGCGTTCCTAGTAATACACAATAAAAACTATTCTGAAATTACAAAAATAAGAAGGATAATATAGATAATATATGTTCTACTGAGATTGCTTTTCAGCATGACTAATTTCACTGTCTAGTTTTTCCATCTTGTTAAAAATCTCATTTTGTTGACTCTTGTCAAATCAGGGCAGTAACTACAAAGTCCACCTATTTGTGAAAGAAAGTTAGAAACTAATTTCAATATGGGGAGAAAATTATAATAATAAACCCATGAGACTGATTGTCCTCTTATGCGAAAGCATCATGTGAAACTTCAACCACTCGATCTATTTAATCTATAAGCACCAACAAACTCATAATGACTAGTCACAGAGGTAAGTTCTAACGACACAATTGAATAAAGGAACGAACAACATTATGAACTTTATTTCTTTTGTGTGATTAACCTCACTAAAAAGTTGATGCTGATAATAAAAGAATGTATGCACTAAGGATGCTGAGTAGAACTTAGATAATGGCGTACCAGCTGCTGCAAGCTGTCTTGGGCTCCAACAGTCATAATATCCTGCTCCGAGCTTACCTGCAACAAAAAGGATTCATAAAATTAGCATAAGATTGGGGGCTTGCACGGGTCCTTATAGAAAATATGAAGCGTAGAAATTAGAGATAACATCTATGTAACCTTTCTTTTCTTCATAGGATTCTTCTTTTTATTTGTACGCATGTTTCTGTTTTGATTATCCTCTTCAATTCGTGGAGCAGTTGATGGCCCAGCTTCAATAAGGTTCTTATTTGAATTGTTCACACATACACAATTTGCATAAACATTCTCAAGTTCACGAACTGCCAAATTGTAACTCTCTTGAGATAATGATCCCTCTTCACCCAATTTGATCGCTCTTTGACATAAATCATTATATCTCTGAACCCTATACGGCACCACCTCAGGTCCTTCTATTATTCCCTTGTTTTTCACGTCTTTTGTCCACCGTTTGAGAATATACTGAGACGGAATGTTAGCAAGACCACAAATTTGGAGAACAATCAACGCATGTCTACAAAGAAAACCTTTGAACTCAAACAAACGACAAGTACATGATACTTCAAATGTTGACTCGTTATAATAAACACTGAAATCCAAATTCTTTTCAAATTCCGAAACCCTAAAAGATACAGTCATATCTTCATGTGCCTCTTTTTTAGGCATACAAGCAACCGCACCCAAAACCTCAGCTTGAAATTTCCGGAAAACTGCATGTGTATATATACTCGACACATGTTTCTCAAAAGGCGATGGTGACTTTAAAATAGGAGGCCTATTCCATGTATCAGAATCTCCTTTAGCTTCCTCTTCATACCGATCTTGAATAATGTTTTCGTACTGTCTAACAAGCTCTTGAACAGTCGTTTTTCTATGTACATATTTGTCAAAAAAACAGTTCACGCTCTCGGATCGTTGGAAAGTAGACATTCCTGCTAAAAAAACATCCCTCATAAAAATTGGGACCCACCGCTTACGGCTGTCATACAATGACTGCATCCACTCAGAGTCTTTAAGCCCAACCCTATCAACCATTTTAAACCATCTTTTATCAAATTGTTCATCCGTCCATGACCTATAAATGCACTTATCAAATTTTGCCATAAAATTGTCATTTTGCTTAATCACCTGATTTAGAACTTCCGAAATCTTCCCCATTATATTCCACAAAAAGAAACAATGTTTGGAAGATGGAAACGCCTGTGAAACAGCCGATTCCAAAAACGGATCTTTATCAGTGATTACAACTTTTGGAGCACGTCCACTCATTGCGGTCAGCCATGTCTGCATAACCCAATGATAAGTAGCAGTAGTCTCATCAGATAATAACGCACAACCAAGAAGCATGAACTGATAATGTTGATTGACCCCTATGAAAAGAGCGAGAGGCATCCTATATTTGTTTCTAACATATGTTGTATCAAACGAGACAGCATCACAAAAATTGACATAGTCGTGCCTGCTTTTAGCATCGACCCACAACAAATTTTTAACACGCTGATCCTCACCTACATCTATCGCATAAAAGAAATTTGAATTAATACTCTGCATCTGGGCGAAAAATCTACACAAAGTATTTGCTTCCCCTGTTTCTAAGGCCATGTTACGCGATTTATCAAAGGGATTACTTGCCTCAATCTTCAAACCAACCACATTTTTATACTCCGCAAACTGTCTCGCCATTGCAGCATACATTTTTCTCGTTTGTTCACTGACAGCTTGAGCGGGCAACAAATCATGATTGTGATCTTTTTCAAATCTGTGGATAATCCATTTTCCATCAGATCGTCTCTTTACATGCATGCTTGCTTTGCAATCGGTTTTAGAGCACGACCTTCTGCCAGATGCATTCTCGGGATCTTGATTGCTTCCTTGTCTACTTCGGGGTCGGTTAAATGATTTGTCTTGTTCCCGCTTAGTTCCATATCGGGAACATGCAAATTTTGCATCAATGAACTCCCGAGATGTTTTTGAACGTCGGCTGTTTTGTATTGCAGTACTAAAACCCATAGACCTTGCGTATTCTTGATAGAAAGAATAGGCTTCCCCATGTGATTCAAATTCCATACCAGATATAGGCTCGAGATTTATATCTTCTTTAAAATCTACCAAATCAAGTGATGTGGAAATCATTGCCCCCTCATTGTCGGAAGGTAACTTTTCGATTTCTCGGCCTAAATCATCTTCATTGTTCATTTTATCATCGTCCATATAAATAGTCATCTCCTTTGCCTCGTCTTTGTCTTCCTTGTCATGTTCTCCAGAAGGGAGCCTCAGATTAATATCCATGGCAAGAACTTACGTTTTTGCACTAAATTCTTTCAGTTGCTACCTACAGAGGACAACAAAACATCAAAAATTAAACCAACTGCATACAACTGAACCTTCAATCAAAAAGCTTAGCCTCTTAGGTATTGGACTACCAATGCAAACCGTCAAAGAAAGCTCCCCTGCTAAACAATTTAGGGCAAATATCACTATTTAGTCTCTCATTGTTGGCTTAAATCGAGTATTCATAACCTAATTATGTCAACTCTAAACTGGTTCATATTGCAAAAGCTAAGCAAAACATCAAAAATTAAACCAACTGCATACAACTGAACCTTCAATCAAAAAGCTTAGCCTCTTAGGTATTGGACTACCAATGCAAACCGTCAAAGAAAGCTCCCCTGCTAAACAATTTAGGGCAAATATCACTATTTAGTCTCTCATTGTTGGCTTAAATCGAGTATTCATAACCTAATTATGTCAACTCTAAACTGGTTCATATTGCAAAAGCTAAGCAATGATTTCTGAAACAAAGTAACCTTAATGGAAAAGGAAATTAAAACTGCAAAAGGCACGGTTACTGCACAAATTGTGATTCTTTTACATACATATAGACCCTTATTAACACAACACAACAACAACAACAACAACAACAAACCCAATCCCGCCACGGCAGGGTATGGGGGAGGTAAAATGTAGACAGATCCTACCCCTACCCTGTGATAAATCCGAGTAGATCAGCTCCAACGACCTCCCAGTGCAGGAAAGAGGAAAGGAAAGAGAGCAAAAGGACAGGTAAAAGGCAAAAGATAGCAGGCAAAACAAGCAAAGGCAAAACAAGCAAACACAGAAGAAACAAAAACGAACCCGACGAAAGCCAAGGAGGCAAGGGACCATAGTTGTCAATAGCGACGATATTGTCGCTATAGCGGGCCACGAAGGACGCAAGGGTCATGTGTCGCATTACCATTTAGCCACGTATCAGCTTAATAAAATTGATTTTTTTTTTTTTTTTTTGCTTTCTATTAAGTATAAAAGCAAAATTAGGGTTTATTCTCTCACTTCTATCAGCCCCATTCTACCATCAGTCCATCACATCTTCAATCTTCATCACCTCCTACCATCACTCCAAGACGCCGTCACCGCCACTCTGTGTAATTACTTCTCCATCTTTTAATATTCCAATTCCAACTTTGAATCATCTAATTCCAACTTTGCATTGTCTAATTAAATTATTTTTCTGTTTGTGAACAGTATGGGTAGAAAAGAAGACATAGGGCGGTCCTATGCAAGTTTGATGTAGGGGACTAAAAATCATGTGAAGTGCAATTGCCTTTGTTTCCATTGTGGGGGGATTACAAGACAAAACATCATCTTGCCGGTGATTCAAATGATGTTGCTAAATGTACATAAGTTCCCCCCCAAGTGAAGGCTTTATTCAAAGAAGAGTTTGAAAAGAAAAAGCAAGCAAAAGAATTGTGAACAAGACCACATTTTGATGATGATGTAATTGATTTAGATGAAGATGAAGAAGAAATTACTCAATCAAAGGGAAAGAGGCCCATGTCAACCACATCTTCAATGGCTTATAAAAAACCGGCGTTAGATGCAATGTTCAAGCCATCGACCACGCTTGGGAAAAAAAAAGCGGGCACTTAGTTGGAAGTAAAGAACATGCCCAAGTCCAAAAGAAGCTGAGATTGGAATATGTGCAAAAGTTTTGTCGATGGATGTATGATACGGGTGTATCGTTTAATGCAGTGAAGTATGTTAGATATCACATTCACCTCCTAAGTAGTTTAGTAATTTTGGTCTAAAAGATATTTACCGTAATAATCTAGAAATAAACTAGATACTTTGGTAGAATAATCTAGAATAAGCTAGATATTAGCTTATAGGAAAATCTAAGATATTTGTATTAGAATCTTCTAGAATCCAATAAGCCCTAGTATAAATAAGGGCTTATCCCCCCATTTGTAATCATCTATTTTGTACACTACTGATCTTGTATCCTTTTATTTGTAATACAAGAAACTTTTGTCTGATCTCCTTTTGTTTTGCTACTAATTATTCTCGATTATTCTCCCCTGATCCTAACAAATTGGTATCAAGAGCCAATTGATCGATTTTAAGCAAGCTAAATTTTATGGGTCAATTGGTTTGATCAACTTCTTCGGTTGATTTCAAGAATCACTGATATTGTTTGAATTTGTCTTTTGTTGAAGGGTTTCACGATTGATTTGTTGGAACATCGCTTGTCATTGCTTTTTTGTTATTCTTCAATCACCTTGCTTCGCTTGATAGATTGAAGTTTTGCTGGATTGAGATTTAGATAACCGCTGTTGTTATTGTTGTGGGAGGTTTCGCTTCGTATATTAAAACCCCTATTAGAAAACCCGTTTGGTTTATGTCTTCTCAAACATCATCATCCTGTTAGTGTCGCTGAAGTTTAATGGGATATATTCTCGGTCAGCTTCTATGGCTCAAGGCCCCACATAATTAGTTTTTTGGCCTTTTGGTAATTGTTTGCCAAAGGAGAGTGGGCTTGCATTGAATTTTGAATTTAAGGTTTTTTATGTCGCCTTTGTGGAATTGGTAGGAATTGTTTTGGAAACCGGATACGTGGTCAGGCTCTGGCCGTATTTGTTTTGCTTTGGCTTCTATGGAATTTGTTCTGTATTTGACTGTAATTTTATTGGAGTTGGCTGTCGGGTATTATTATCCTGCATTTCATTCAATGCCAATTATCGATGCCGCTCACAAGTTATTTATTAACTTGAATTTGTTGATACCTGATAATAAGTTTAGTTGGACCTAAAACTTCTACTGGCCGTCGTCATTGAACTAATTGCATTTGCAGATTTGAAGATCAATTTGGTGCTCAAGACTGGTTATAATCGTCGCTTTGAATTTTGTTCATCAAGCTGAATTTGTCGGGCTGAAATTTTGGATCTTCGTCATTCCAAGCTTTTGAAGTTTGTTGTCAATTGATTGTAGAAGTGAAGATCGCTGGTACGTGATTGTTGCCTTGCTACCGCTTTGAATTTTTCTGGCTAACATTTGATTGCTCGCTGAAGTTATCTGCATTTGTTTTGATCGATTTTGTTTCTTGAAATTGGGAATCGATCGCTTGATTTGAAATGGCTAGTATCTCTAGCCTTTGAACTTGGAATTAGATATGGGTTACTTGTGAGTCAACTCAAGGTGAGATTGTTAGATATTATGACTTCACCTCCTAAGGGTAGTTTAGTAATTTTGGTCTAAAAGATATTTACTCGTATAATCTAGAAATAAGCTAGATACTGTGTAGAATTCTAGAATAAGCTAGATATTAGCTTATAGGAAAATCTAAGATATTTGATAGAATCTTCTAGAAATCCAATAAGCCCTAGTATAAATAAGGGCTTATCCCCCCATTTGTAATCATCTATTTTGTACACACAACACTCACCTTGTATCCTTTTATTTGTAATACAAGAAACTTTATTCTGATCTCCTTTTGTTTTGCTACTAATTATTCTCGCATTATCTCCCTCATCCCAACAAAGTACTGATAGTTTTCACAAAGACTGGGGTTGATCGTCAACATGGTCCCTGTATAAACCTCCTACTTATCATGAGGTTCTCACGCCTATAACAAGCTAGAGTCGAGCATACCAAAAGCTCACGCAAGATAATGTAGCGTAAAAGTCAATCTACCTGTGTTCGTCAATACTTGATGATGGAGAGATCTAAAAGGAAGCGTTAGAATCAACTTTCTACGTGAACACCCCTCGAGGAGTATGTTCATTGATTCTATTGATGCTCTAGTTTATTCTCACAGTGATAAGTCGCTTGAATTGTTCAACGCTATATCCGTGAAGTCAGTCTTGATCATGTGATTCAAATTGGACTGGATAGTGCAAGCAACATGTTAACCGTAACTGTGGAGCTAAGCATCCATTATATTTGACTCCATGCTACCGCTTCATTGATTGATGTTGGAAGATATCTTTAAATCGACACATTTAAAGAAAACTTCGGAAATATTATCGTAGAACACATACATATACAACCGCACATCTACTTAACATACGGTAGAGTTCACCGCAAAAAGACATGGTTAGCCCAGAAAGACACGATTTGCACAACTTTATAACTCTTGAAAGTTTTAAAGTTTAATAAGAAACACTTAAAAGTTGTTCTACTGAGCACCTGGAACCGGCAAATTGCAAAGAGGTAGCGGTAGGTAAACAAAGAAACACTATATCGTGGCCTAGCTTTTGGAATAATGTTGCCTGGTGCTAACGCTGCGAACCGCTGCTGGTGCTTCGCTTGGTTGATTTTATAAAAGGCCTTCAATGGGATATATTTACGAGGCATGGATAGTAAGAAAAGAGATTATCACGCCTTTAAATACAAAAAAATGTAAGTATAATGAAGTATTCAAAATTATTGATCAAAGGTGAATGGTTGCCACGACCCTCCACGCAAATGGTACTTGAATCGAAGTTTGTACTAAGAATTCGGTAGGCTGAGAATTGTATCGGTGTGATTAGTGGTTTACATGCCGCATTGAAGTTTTCGCACCATGGAAGAGCAATGCAGATTCATACCAGCTCCCGTTTATCGACATGCTAATGGGATTTTTGAAGCTTAATCGCTAAGAAATGAGAGATAAACTTGCACCAAATGAGTGGTGGATGCAATATGGAGCATCAACACCAACACTAAAAAAAGTTCAGTACCAGGTGCTTAGTTTGACTTGTAGCTCGTCTCAGCGAATTTAATCGAGTGTATTTGAACATATTCATTCCAAAAAAAGAACATTGTCGATCGGTTAAAAAAAAAAGTTGATTTGCTAGATATCAAGTACAATCGGCTCTTAGAAGAAGATATGATATCGCGCGATACCATTGACCGATTGTCTTAGATGATGCACATGTACTAGATCCGAATGAGTGGTTAATGATGGCTCAGATGAATATGAGGACGAGGACTGGACGATGATGATGATGAAGATGAAGCAAATGCCCCGTTCGGCTTGAGGGTGAAGATTTGAGATGGGGTCATGTTTCTGAGGCTACCGGCGTGAGGCAGACTTATGAGACAAGTGGCAAGTAGGAGGCCGAGTGGAAGTAAAAGTGGGAGAATACTGGCGTAAAAGGGGTGGCAAGGCCTCCACATCTCGATCAAGGCCTAAAAGAAGATGCTTAGTAGATGAAGATGAAGATGTGGGTGATTCGATGTCAAGAAAATGATGTTCTGGGGCTTATAAACATTTCGAGTCGACCGGACGGCCTTGGGTGATGATGATGATGACGATGATGATGATTGGAGCCGGTTATGACGTGATTTAGATGATTACTAATAGACTAATTTAGCTATTTTGGTGTTTTGAATGTTTACAAATGTTTATGTGTTAGAATGGTAAAACATATCTTTATTTTGCTACTATTTTATCGCTAAACACAAATAGCGGTCGCTATTTATCGCTATTCGCCACGTAGCATATAGCGGCTCGTTTTATTTGTCGCTATTCGCTATTGACAACTATGCGGACACGTACCAGTGCAAAAAAGCACAAAAGCAAAGCGCAAACAAAACCAAAGAGCCAAGGCACAAAGAAAAGCAGGCTAACCTAAGGTAGCAACACAGAGCAAAGCAAGCAACGCATGGGGCTAAAGCTAAGGCAAGGCAAAACGAGGCACCAAAAACATAACGCAAGGCAAGGCAAAAGCGGGAAAACCAAAGGGAGCGCACAAAGCAAAGCAAAGCACAGGGCCTAAAGCTACGGCAAAGCAAAAGGGAGGCACCAAAAACCGAAAACACAGGGGGCAAGGCAACAAAGAGACGCCTAAAAGCCTAACACCCAAAAAACAACCTAAACCCACTAAGCACCTAGCAAGGACTACCCGCACATTCTAATTCTATCTCTCCACCCCTTCCTATCTGAGGTCATGTCCTCCGACAAGAGAAGTTCCTTCATGCCGAACTTAAGTCTATCCTCCCACCTGAGTTTGGGTCTACCCCATCTTCTCACTCCATCTACTATTAGCGCTTCGACTCTTCTTATTGGCGCTGATTGTGGCCTCCGACATGACCGAACTACCTCAACCTTCCTTCTCTCATCTTCGAAATAATATTCCCGACCTCAAGTTTTGCTCTGAAAACTCCGTTCGAGATCATGTCAAGCAAGGTTTTACCACATGTCCATTTGCAGGAAAGTTTTCTTAATTTTCTTTCTCTAGTTTTCTTGAAAACGGAGTAACTCTTCTTTCACGAGGGAATCTTTTGAAAACCGGAGAAGTCTAAATTCAAGTTCTCAAATCATAGTTATAATAGCAGAAAACAGGTTTTTTGTTTTAGAAAATACTCATTTTGAACACGTTTTATGTGTGTTTCGGGGAAACTTGTTATTTTCCTACAACTAAACACACCAGGTAAAATAAATAAATAGAGGATATTCATTCCAAAATGTATAAAACCACTTTTCGGTATTGAAACATTGGCATAATGTATCAAACATTTGTACTTATATACACAGTCAGGATAGAATAAGTTAAAAGTTTATACCTTCAATAGGTAAAAAAAGAAAAAAAAGGGTCTAAGTTGGATACATCTTCGGACCATTATCCCTAAAGAGAATCATAGCACAGAGTCACACAGTTGTAAAATTTAGTAAGAATTTGACAGTTTATATTTACAATGAACCGAAAGACTGATGAATTATATAAAAAGAAATGAGAGTAGATTATATCAAGTACAGTATATAAATTTGTTGGGTGTTGATTAATTACAAAAGAAAAAAGAATTTAAAATTAATAATGACGATGAAGTAGAAGAAGAAGGGTGTATATATGTGTGAGAGTTACCTGGATGTTTAAGTTCCGTTTGGATCTGGGTTCACGCGAGGGGGTTGAGCGAGTGGAGGTGACGACCCCCAATTTGATTTCAGTTTTTGATTTGATTTTTAGGGTTTCGCTCTTTCTATTTCTATTCTCTCTCACTACCCTCTGTGTTAAGCGCGTGATCATCGACAATTAAAAATTAAAAAAATGGTTTTCTTTTCTTTTTTAACCAATTTTTGTTTAAATTGTTAGTAATACGTTGACTGCGTCAAACAAATAGTAGTAAAAGTAGGTAAAAATTAAGGGTCCGTTTGATTTATAAATGAAGTTGGATTAGGATTTGTATTTAGTATATAACGAATGCTAAACTCAAGGACGCACGGACGGTTTCAAAGGACTTACTTTCAGAAGACACTTAAACCTTAGACTAATTTTGTCAAGTTGCTATAGTTAGCAATTAATTCTACAGACTTACCTCAGAACGCCCTTAAAGTTTAGGGACTATTTTTGCCGATTGCTATAGTTAGCAATTAATGATGCAGACTTATTTCACGTTTAACTTCAACCTCAGGGACTATTTCTGCCAAGTTGGAAAAGTTTGCATTTAATGCGTGCTTGTTACTGTTTTCTTCCCCGATGTTTAGTATATATATATAACTAGCTTATAAACCCGTGAATTCACGGGATTTTTAAAGAAGTTATTTATTTAGGAGTTACGTTTGTGAATAAATTAACAAACAACAACAATCACAAATAAGTTCCATTATTATATGAAGGAAATAATAAGTAAATTGTGAATGATACAATAAACAATTTGGATTGAGATCCCCTCATGTTCAATTTAAACATGAGAGACGATGTTTAGCCTTTTGTGAATGGAAAAAAAGTAAATCATTTTATGTGTGACCTTTAATTTATTATATAAAACCAACAATTTTTTTTTATAACTATTCAAATAATAAACGTGCATGTATCGTTTTATCCAACTGATAGCCTTAGAGTCATAGTATGAAGTCAAGGTTAAAAACTCGAGTAACCTATGTTTATTCCAAGAACACCAAAAGGTTTAAAGAAGTCAAAAAGTAAGTTGTTTATAAAAGTATACGTAAAGTTAAGAATTGATATAAAGCATGTCATTTAAATAGTTGTACATTTACGTTAAAAATTATTGATAGACCTTTAAGTATTTCTTTGTAGACAACGTTTATAGTACCTTTCGAGATATAACAGTCAACGGACAGGTTTTGTGTCAGTTGTTTGGGTTCGGTCATGGATAATGCTAACAGGCTAGTTTCAAATTTCACTTGTTCATAGAGCCAACGGGCTACTTTTAAAACAATAATGACATGTAAAATAATATGGGTATTGGTCGAACGATTGTTATAACAGCAAAATTGTAACATTCTCGACAGAAAGCAACATTCTCGATAGAAAGCACGACTAAAGAGTTTGTTGTTAAAAGACTTGTATGTGATGAATAGAGACTAAAAAGAATAAGATTGCTCATGTAGAGGCAATATAGATAAGGGTTTCTAAAAAGTACAATTAATAAATATATGTTCTTACAGAGTGCTATATATTAATAGTTCTATACATAATTGTATATGGGCAACAAAGAAGTATCTAGAAGGTGAAAATATGAACAAAACCATGCTATTTCGGATGTTCCATTCTCGTCCTTGATTCCCTTGTGGTCAAATTTGACACTTCTAGTACAGTCAACTGTGTCAACCTCTTACGGAACATAACACGAAATAAGGAAAACGAAAGCTTAGCTGCAATAAAATTCAAAAAGAAGTAGAATAAGAACACTAAAAGTTTAGAAAATCTAAGATTGTGTTTACGGTAGTCGGCTTCGTATAGAGTATAATATATTTTTGTGTCGTTATTAGAACAATATCACATGCATACTTGTAATTCACCATAAGCCCAACTCCTACAAAACAAAATCTATAGTAAAATAAATAATCATATAAATCAGCCTCAATGCCCAAAAGGTGTCTTGCTTACCCACCTTTGACCCTACTAACCTTTTTTGACCCTGTATTGTGATATCCTAGAAGATCGTAAAATCATGTGTATTCATTTCCATCATCAAATAAAAAATAGTGTTGGAAGCTGTTTTCACAAAAAAAACAAAAGAAACTCAATTAGAATAAATTACAATAATCCCATCAGATTGACGATTTCAAAAAAATAGTTATCTTCGAAACAATGATAATCATACGATGTTAAACTTTATCTGAGATTAACTGGAGCTGATAGTCTGCAACCAAAAAACATTATTTGCTTAACAACACCATACCTTTCTCCAGTCCCGATGATCAGATCATTGTAGAAGATGAAAAGGGTCTTCTCATCTCATCTCCAATTTGAAGGTTTCCCACCGCTATGTGAACCTTAAAATAAGATAATACTTCAAACCATTAACACTTTAGTATGCCATATTTTAGCGCTTAAGTACTTTGTGATTTTCAGCATCAGATTTTAACAATTAGAACGGATAAAGAAATTTTATAAGTTAAAAACTTTGAGCCAAAGTGTGCCTAAATCTTTTTTGCTTTCTGATTGATACAAATATGAACAATAAGAAGAGATCAAAACATTTTAAGGTTTTATTTTTTGACCCTATTCTTTTAAATTAAATGTTATTTGTTTTAGGTCACTTTTACGTATAAGCCTAAAATTTTAACATAAGTTTAAAGACTTGAGTTGTCACAAAACGACTGGTCAAAACTTTCATTACGATATGGGTCGAAACGGGCCAAGTTGGGTTAACGTGCAACATTTCTAATTAATATGATATGTAAGTGGTGAAAACCCCTTTGGACACTAAGTTTGCACATAAGTGGCTGGATTTATTCCGACCGTTCCAGGGGTCAATGCAACTTAAAAACACTTTGGATGGCGCCAAACGTGTGGAATAATGAAAATGATGTGTACGCATCATACCTTGCTGCAATCTCTGAGTAAACATCAGAAGGTTTCTCTCCAGCAACTACATTCACTGCAGCGACTTCTAACTGTAAATGAAAATCATCACATAAACGCGTAAATAAAAAAAATAATTAAGATAAAATTCAAAAAATTTGCAATCTTTAGACAACCGAGTAACAAACTTCACGAACAAAAAGGATTTACAGATCAGAAACATATGTTTATCTCTAGAAGTTCACTTATCAGAAATCAAGTCAATGTAGTTCTCTCAGGAAAAATCTCTACTATATCGCGGATAAGTGGTCTGGCTTTAGGATTACGTTTCAAGCAATGGTAAGCTAACATAGTGGCCTTAAATGGTCTGGAGGATCTAAGAATGGATAACAATTTTCTTTAAGTAAATGAAGAGCCCAATCTGCAAGGTTTTGTTCTCGGGCTAGTCTTGATTTGTCAAATGATTTCTTCTAGTTAGAAATTCAAGAAGAACAATACAGTAGCAATATACATCACTTTGTGGTGTGAGATGTCCTAAAATGAGGGAGAATTATATTAGCTAAGATGGAATCAACTCCAGACCAACGACTTACTATTATTGCAGTATAGGTGTTAAGATGGGCATGATGGTAAAGGGTCATAAAAACCTACTACTAAAACAAATCAATTTAAAGTATGGGTCGAAACACTCTGGATTAGATTAACATGAAATCACTCATTTTCTACTTTTAATGTTATGTATAAACTACCGTGATCACATAAACCATATCGTTGCAATAATGGTTCATAGAATCAGGTGACAAAATGGTACATAGATTCATGTAGCAACCTGATGATCCATATGAGCTCCCAATGGACATATCCTGTATGGTGAAACAACAATTTTGACCACATTAACATCCCACCCATCCATTTCGGCAACCATTTTCCTAATTAGATTTAAAACCATTTCCAGCAAAAATAACCAAACATTGAACATAACATATTTCCTTATTAGGCTAAATTTTATAATTTGACGCGTATGATACTAAATTAATACAAATTCCGTGACCCTAGTACCATGGGCATATTTCCATATAAAACAATATATAACAGGCTATTACCTCTTACATAATGGTTTCTTTTTTCCATGTTTCAGCCCTTTTGCAAAATACCTTCCTTGACATGCCTGCACATTTTCAGGGACATGTTATTTTATGAAAACAAAATGTAATTTGGATTTTGGTACTTTTAAGAAAGAGAAATTATATTTATTTAAATATTTTTTTATAATAAATTTTAAATAAAAACTATTATTTATATATTAAAATGAGAAAGTAATCTGCAATGATATATACATGTCGTACAAATTTGATAAAAATGAAATGATGAAAAAAAAAACCCACTTGTAAGAGGAATAAGCTCATACCAACTATTTTTATGTGAAATGAAATTTTAGAAATGATTCATTGTTTTGATTCAAAAGTGTCATACCAAACATTTGATATTCACGTTAAAATCATATGAATGATTCTATACCCCAATACCAAAATGCACCTTAAATGTCGTTTGGAGAGCACAAAGGTTTTGGGGGAGTGGTAGGCTCGTGTTATTTAATGTTACTTCCGCTATTTTTTTTAACTCGAGTCGTAGGACACAACTCACACATAACTTGATAAACACAAATATAACAAAAAAAAGAGGAGAAAAGCTTGAAATTCATTGGATTTCACTGTTTGGTAGCGCCAAAAGATTAAAACAAAAAATAAAAAAATCACAAAGGTCTTTTTTTTTTTTTTTTTTTTCCCTCCTTTGAAAAACCTATAAAAAAAAGATAATAATACTATGTCTTCCAAAATGTTTTGAGCACCTGATGTTGCACACGTAATTATTTACGCAAAGTTTTATTAAGAAAATACATTATTTAATAAAATTATGGTTTGAAGCAATTACGAGGAAAAGTAAAATAATAATAATAATAATAATAAGGGTTTGAAGCAAATTTTAAATCCTGTTGGATCATCAACCCGCTACACACAATAATAATAATAATAATAATAATAATAATAATAATAATAATAATAATAAGGGTTTCTGTGGGCGATTATGGAGACGCTGCTATCTCCTTGATTTGCTGCTCCGCTACCATACCATGCCCCACTGATTCAACATTCCGGTTGGAACAGTGATTCAACTGCCTTGTTGGAGTGTGGTGTCTTTTCTTTCTTGTTGTTTTTGGCGTTCTAGGGGCTTGGCGGTTCGCTTTTGGAACCAGCATCATTGTGGTGGGTTCGTAGTATCTTCCACTTGATCATTTTGTTGGGTACGTTGGTGTGGTGACCTTGCCGGATCCCTCCTTTTGATAGGAGGTGGTGGTTGGTACTTGGTTCCTGGTAGTGAGTTGCCTGGTTCTTCCTGGTAGCGAGTTGCTTGCTTGGTTCTTCTTACGCTTTTTCTGGAAGCGGTTTGTGGTTAGCCTCTTCCTGGTAGCGAGTTGCCCATAATATTTGTTCTTTTTGGGTAGCGACTTGCCCAAATATTTTGTGTAGCGGGTTGATGATCCAACAGGATTTAAAATTTGTTTTCATTGGTGGGGCCCGCACATCCTAGTTGCGTTTTGTCCCTTTAGCCATTATTTGCTGTGTTGCGTATGTGGTGGACCATAGTCACACGTGATGATGTTTTTAATTTAGCACTTGTTTGTTTTATTTGAGAGGTGGACAAAAAAATAATAATAATTAAAAAAAAAAAAAAAAGCTCTATCAATTTACGGGCTGGCTAGCTCTTCATGGCTAATCGTGAGGCTTTTAGAATCCCTTGTCCGTTACAAGGTTGTGAAGGGTGCAGTGGGGGAAATGGTAAAGGGCTCACTAAGAAATATTTTATTGACCATTTCACTCCATTTTAAAACCGATGTTCTAAAAGCTTCATACAAGGATCGGGTTATGTAAGGATTTTTCCTTATTCTCCAAGGCTTGACCGTGCACTTCATGCTGCGGAGTTCCATTTTATGGGTGTGTTTTTGTACCCACACCTTTAGTAAAAATTGTAAGCATATGTGACGGGAGTGGTCATAGCACCTAGTTTTCATGAAGTTGCGTATCTATGGCATCAATGCGCTTCCAACGCCAGATAGATGCGAAATGGTGCTATCGTTGCATCGGCTATCACCGATGGTGACATTGGTGGAGGGGCACCCCGCGGGCAATTTCACAGTGAGAAATGCTGGTCGCTTTTGATATCAACTTATCGGGCCGAAAAGTTCTGAAGAAGTTACGCATTAAATGCATCCCCCTAGGCTGCTCGGTTTGCCAAGATTTTTCAGAATGCACTTGATAAGGTTCTTGCGTCTGGGGGATCGTATGTACGTATAACTCCTCATCTCCGCCATGTTGTGTTTGACCACCTTCACGCTACCACCAACGAGCCCAACGATGTTCGGAGAGCGAGAACGGTGCCAACTGAATGTATATCGCCGCCATTCTCTCGCTGGAAGGATCCCGCATGTGTTCACATTGGTAATGGAACGCGATCCGGGTCACTTCATCCCTAGGTGGTATGGCTAAAACCAAAGATCTTGATACTGCTAACTCGGTTCAATGTAAACGAACTGGGACGACACTTCACCGCCGCCATTAAGATGCTTTACGCCCTCCTCGTACGCCTCTATATGACACCTTGCATGAGCTGGGAGGCCAAACACCCCCGTGCCCCACCACCAATTTTTTCATTGGACCCTCTGGGTGAAGATGCACTTATTGTGGATAAGGACCTGGTTTTGAATAGTATACGCAGTTTCCCGAAAGGGACATCATGTGGTCGAGATGGGCTTAGGGCACAACATTTAACGGATATTTTGGGAGGGCCGCGTCCCGCCATTGCCGATGACCTGCTAGGTTCCATCACCGGGCACAACCTGCTTTGATGGAAAGCCCCGCTATACTAGGGGAATTTATCTAGTGCCCCGACTCCGCTGTTGCCAAAGCTGGTGGAGGCATACGGCCTATTGTCACGTTGGCACCGCTTTTACAGGGCTCGTGTCGAAGGTTGCTTCTTCTTCAATTGGCAACTCTATGAATACCTACTTGCGTGACTTTCAATTTGGGGTTGGTGTTTCGTGCTTGAGGTCATTATTCATTCGTGAATCAATTTATTGAGGCTAAGGCGGTCACTGTTGGGTTGTCCATGTTACCAGGTGGATTTTCTAACGCTTTCAACTGTTGATAAGAGTGTCCTTCTCCAGAGCAAGGCAATGAGATGCCCTTCTATTGCTCCTTGGGTCGAAGTTTTGCTATGTGCCCCGCTAGACTTTATTACGATGATTCGTTAATACAAATAAGTCAGTAAAACGCTTTATTTATATTTTATGATCTTCTAATGTTTTGTCAATAACAAACGTAAAATCATTTTAACGAAACAAATAAAATACGTAAATGGTTTGAACTAATAGTTTCTAACATATTCACATTTTACATAAAACACTAAAACAAGTATAAGTGATTTTATGATTTAATATTACATATGTACAACAACTAGTGTTTATATATTTGGGTAAAATATACACATAACTAGTATGTAGTATATTGGGTAATATAAATGGGTAGAAACTTAAGTATCATAACCCATTGGGCAAATACATTGAATGTAGTCATGTACAACCCAAAGCCCATGACCCATGAAGCTTGACCCATAACCCATTGCATGACATCATGCTTATATCATACATGGATAATATCCATAACCCATGGATCAACCCATACCCAAGTAACTAAGTGCATTGCACTCAAGAGATACATTGTATCTAGCCAAAGATCCATGGTTCAACCCATGACCCATGACCCATAACCAAAATACCCATGGGTGGGAGATGCCCCACGGATCCATAGTTTACGCTAGACGGATCCTCATGGAAGGATCCGTGGGATCCGGGAACAAGAGATTTTTTCTTCTATATATAGTGAGCCATTTCTTCATTGTTGCTCACCCTTTTCTAACACACTTTCTCCCTGAGTTTAAAACTCACTAACCTCATATCTAAGAGATCTATGTTTGTAGTTTTGTTTTTGTGTGATCTTCTAGGTTCCTCTTAAAGGCAAGATCACCACCTTTGAAGTCGAAAGCAAGCTCAAGTCTATGAGTTGCCATGCTTCCTCATCATCAAGTACATCAAGTCTTCCTGTTGATGATTCTTTTCTTTCTTCTAAGAAGTGTAGTGTTGAAGACATTAGTGAAAGATGTCTCAAGGGTCAAGACGAAGACATTAGTGAAAGGTGTCATCGTCCATGTTGTAGGAATTAGTGAAAGGTGCCTAGAAGCCAAGTTACAAGACATTAGTGAAAGGTGTCTGGAAGATCTAGCCACAAGACATTAGTGAAAGGTGTCTTGAAGATCTAGCTAAAGGCATCAGTGAAAGGTGCCTTAGATGTACATTCGATATGGTGTGTTTCGATGTATAAGATAGATTAGTACTAGATCCAAGGATATTGATATCCTTGATGACGTTGTAAAGGAGTAGATCTCCTTTGGGATTAGTCGTTGGTGTAGTGTTGGGTAGTAGTTCCTCCATTGCAATGGAACTAGGTGCTTAGCCTAGTACCTAATAAAGGGTGCAAAGGCTGTGCAGGTGTGGTTCACCTTAGTGTGAAAGAACCCGGTGGTTAGCCTAGCACCAGATAAAGGGTAGGCGACGCCAGAGGTGTGGTTCGCCTTGTGTGAAAGAACTCCTAGATTTAGCTTTGTACCGGAAAAGGTTGCGAATGTGAAGGCTTCTCCGCCATAAGGAGATTGGTGTAGGTTTACGAACTCCTCTAGTAGGTGACTCGGGAGTAGTAGAGGGCAAGGAAGGTGTCCTTGTAGTCAAACCACTATAAATACTGCTTGGTGGTTTTGTGCTTCTTACTCTTATCTTTCATTACATGATTTTATATGTTTGTTTATCAACATCCAACACACACATCCAAATAGATTGACATAAGTCAATCTGAAAAGTTTAAAAGGAAGTTTTAATTGGTAAAACTATTCAACCCCCCTTCTAGTTTTCCACAATGCAGATTTAGCTTTCAAGTTACCAAGTTTCTTCAAGTATATTGTACTTTAAAAACTTGATACGATCCATGGTTAATTGAAAACTACAAAGAAAGTTTTTCATAAAAAAAAACACCATGTCTTTTAAAAACTATATGCTTGGATGTTGATCTGATAACAACGTTTTTATTTATTTACTTTCTCATTTAATTGCACTAATCTTCTTTGTCATGTTGATTAGTCAAAGCTCATACCCACCAAGCTTTAGGAATCGCTTGGTAACAAGAATACCTTCCTTAAGAAGGTATCTTAAACGCAAAGGAGCGGGAATCGTCTAAGTGACATTTGCTGTGTCATTTGTGTTAATACAAATAAGCCGTAAAAACGTTTATTTATATTTTACGATCTTCTAATGTTTTGTCGATAACAAATGTAAAATCATTTTAACGAAACAAATAGAGTACGTAAATAGTTTGAGTTAATAGTTTTCTAACACACTTAAGTTGTCACATAAAACACTAAAACAAGTAAAAGTGATCTTATGATTTAGATACATATGTACAACAACTAGTGTTTACATATTGGGTTAAACATATACTTAAACTAAGTATACTAATATGGGTAAAAACTAAGTGTATGCTAAAATGGGTAAATACAAGTATATACTAAATGGGTAAATACTTGCAAATGGTTTTGACCCATAACCCATGGTTTTATATATACCACTTAACCAAGTTCATTGTATCTAGAAAGAAAATCATGGATCAACCCATAACCCATGACCCATGACCCATAACCAAAAATACCCATGGGCAAAGAGGATGGACCACCTGATCTCCTACAAGTTGGCTAGTTTGATCCCTTTGGTAGGGATCCGGGGATCCGGAAACAGAGAATTTCTCATAAATAGAGAGCCATTTCTTCCCTAGGTGTGCTTTTTTACATACATACCCAAAGTATTCTAACCTCTAACCCTGCATCTAAGTGATCTATGAAGTTTGTCTTTTGTTTTTGTGTGATCTACTAGGTTCCTCTTAAAGGAGAGATCACCACTTCTTGAAGACGTGCAAGCTCAAGTCCATGAGTTGCCATGCTTCGTCATCATCAAGACTACTAAGGTTCTCTTGTTGATAGTTCTTCCTTTCTCCATAGATGTTGGGTTGAAGGCATTAGTGAAGAATGCCGGAAGTGTCAAGATGAAAGCATTAGTGAAAGGTGCTCATCATCCGTGTCAAAATTAGACAAGAATGCCGAAAGTGTCAGATGAAAGCATTAGTGAAAGGTGCTCATCATCCGTCAGCATTAGTGAAAGATGCTAAAGTCAAGACGCAAGGCATTAGAAGGGTTCCTGCAAGGTTGTGTCAAAGGCATTAGTGAAGGATGCTAAAGAATCAAATCAAGTAGCATTTGGGAAGAATGTTGGTCGATAATCGATGAAGGTGCATCGCAGGCTATATATATGTATTTTTTTATCTACAAGGATGCGGATATCCTTGATGGTGTTGTAACAAGGAGTAGATCTCCTGATTAGGTGTCAGGTTGCTGGGTGTAGTTCACCTGGGTGTGAAAGAACTGTGCTTGTTAGTATCAATAAAGGGTGAAGGACGCCAGATAGGATTAATCTCCTGGTGCTAAAGAACCCTGGACAAATTAGCCTAGCAATCAGATAAAGGTAAGCCGACGCTTGTGTTGTGGTTCGCCTGGTGTGAAAGAATCGGTATTTAGCTTTGTACCGGTAAAAGGTTAAGTTTATCGCCAGAAGGTTGTCTCACCACAAGAGTCAGTGTAGGTTTAACGAACTCGAAAGAGGTGCGCATCGGAGCGGAGTAGGCAAGAAGGTGTCCTCAGAAATGTAGCCTAAACCACTATAAATAACTCAGGTTGTGGTGATGTGCTTTTACTTTATATTTCATTTCACGTTTATATATCCATCTATCAACGCCCAACATAAACAATCAAATAGATTGACATAAGTCGATCTAAATATTTAAAAGGAAGTTTTAAATTGGTACAAAACTATTCAACCCTCTTCTATTTCCACAATTTATCGAGCTTTGTTACCAAGTTTCAAAGTATGTTGTATCTTAAAGACTATAATGATCCGTGTATGTTTGAAAATGATTCGTACAAACAAATAAGCTCCTCACACAAGTTCTACCACTGCTTAACGACTCGACCGTAGAAGTTTTAAAACCGCCGCATTTACACAAATACAATGAAGATCGAATACAAGTGAATTCCGGTCGTAAGTCCCACCTGAGACTCAATGGTGTGTAAACACTTGATCGATGATAGAATGATCACTAATGATAAATGACGAAGTTTTTGATAAGATAATTACACTAATCGAAAAGATTATAAAATAAAGCCGAATTTAAATACAAATTAAGAAGATTAAAAAGATCAAAGATATTAAATAAACGCTATCACTATATTTAAAGTGATGAACGCTTAAACTCGAAACTTACGTTTAAATAAAAAAACTACTTAACGAACGAAATAAAACGTGAAAATAAAGAAGGAAAATACCTACGGATATGAAAAATACATTTTTACAAACCTAATGATATGAGAAAATTATTAGAAAAATAAAATTATTTTTAAAACTATTTATATAATTATTATTAAATAAAAACTATTTTTAACTATTAAATAATAACCTAAAATAAGATAAAATATGAAATAAAGCTAGAAAAATAAAATTATGACTTAGAAAAATCTAAAATATGATAAAACTAATTTTAAAACAGAAAATATATTTTTTAGACTTTTTATATATTTATTAATAATTAAAAACTATTTAAAACTCATTAAAATGCTAGAAAATACAAATTAAGCTAAGAAAATTATGGAAAAATACTTTTTATTACTTTTATATTTATCTTAACCTAAGAAAATTGAAAAATTATTTTTTTGAACTTTTTATAATTTATTTGTATTAAAAGCTAATTAAAAAGGCTTAAAAACTAAATTAAATCAAGAAAAATAGCAAACAAGATTAGAAAATTATGAAAATTTCAGGAAAACTCTAAAATAATATTAGGAATATAAGAAAAATGGAAAAACATACTATTAGGAGAATATGAAACTGATGTGGAAGTGCTTAATGAAATAAGCACTTAAATAAGCAAATGGAACAAAACAAGCACCAAACTGATAAGGGAGCTTAAATAAGCTAAAACTACCTAAATGCAACTAGAAACAACTGCTTAAACCTCTGATTTGCAATCTTACAAAGATTTGATAATTGAGCAAAAGTGGCCAAAAAGTATAAAAGGGGGCAACTTAAGTTTGTGAATATAAGCACCTAAATAAGCTAGAAACATGAAACAGAATTGAACTTGGAGAAGACCTAGGTGAGTATCTATAAGCCAAAATTAGCTCAACACAAGCCTCATGATTAATGAGCTCGCAAATCAGATAAAATTGCAGCTCAATGCCCGGACAGTGGACCGAAACCATTAGGACAAATTTTATCCTGGGCTTATAAAATTTCACAAAATTAAGCAAAAATAACAACAAGAAACTAGACAAGCATGAGATTTCAAAACATCAAGTTTCATTTGCATTGGTTCGCATCGAGCCCAAGAAAAATCACCCTATTAGGGCCAAAACTGAGTTTCAATATTTTGACTTTTGATTAAAAAATGGAAAGTTGACTTTCTTGGACTTTGGACCTAGATTAATGGATTGAAAATGACCTATCTTGATGAAATGAAGCTACTGTAACCTAGCTTTATGGATTTTAAACACAAAATAATCCTTTGATCTTGTAAAAACTCAAATGACAAGCATTAAGCATAGTGTTGGGAATTTGACTTAGACTGAAAAGTGAGGTAAAAATAAGGACAGATATGAATGTAATCCACTATGATAAGCATAAGGCAACTGATTTACTCTAACACTTAAACCTTTAGCACAGTTTAAACACTAATCCAAACAGTCCTGTAAAGACTGATATGCAACTATAAACAGCAAGTCTACATAATCAAACTAAACTAACACTTAATCTAAATCTATATGACCAAAATAATCCTAAATGAGATGCTCTAATCAACAGATGACCATAGAATCAATAACAAACTAAAATGCAAAATGGACTTGAAAATTTGAAACTGAGAAACTTACTCAAATGATTCCATCTTGTTTGCAGACCAATACCAAACCCAAACCTAATCTATTCTAAGCTAGTTTAACCCATATCAAGGTTCTGCAACAACAATATCCAGTTCCATAGCAATTTAAGCCGTTAATTTCTCATCAATTACCATGGGACATTTTGTTTGATTTTCATTTAAAGTTTATCAAAAGTCGTTAAGCTTTGATACACTAGATTGAGCTTAAAAATAAGCTAATGGAAGCTTAAACATAAGAAGATGAACCAGTATTTCAACAAGAACTCAAATTTTGAGACTTGAATGAAAACTTAAATTGATAATCAAAAGTACAATATACTGATGTCTTAACTTGAATGAAATACAATTGAACCAATACAACATTTTAGCTTAACTAGAACATGAATTTAAAAAAACGACATTTAAGAAAATTTTATATAAACTAGCTACTCTCCCTCATAGCTTCTTTCTGCTCCTTATATATCCCAAATTGTTTCTCTCTCCAGTCTGAGCAAATCCTACCTTTATTTAGGACCCTTGGATCATTTTGAGTAATCTTGGCCTCAAGTGTTTTCAAGGAAATGAGGTTTAAAGTAGGGTCGAGCTGTGATGAGGAGGTGCATTTAATGCTCTTGGCAGGATGTTGATGAGTGGGGGAAACAAGAAAGGTGGAGCAGTGGGAGGAGTAGGGAGGAAGATGGTTTGCAGATAACTGGTTTGGAAGACATGTATATGGGGCTGGGTTTGTTTATTTAAATGTTGGGTTGGGTTGGTCTAAGCATGGGTTTGACCGTAAATGATTCGGGGCTGTGGTGTTAAGTTACCACTGGGTCGGGTAGTTAAATACTAGATCCTGGGCTTGTTTGTAGGAGTATTACACAAGGACCACTAATGTAATATTTGGAATTCAAGGGACCAAATATGCAAATTATGAAGATGTAGTCAAGGGTTGGTCTTGCCAAACTTTAATAATCCAAGGGCCAACTTTGATATTTTTGAAACTCCAAGGATTAATTTTGAACAATTTAAAAGCCCAGGGACCAAAACTGTAATTTTCAAAACTTTAGATTTTCCACCAAAGGACTAAATTTGACAAGTTATGATTTAAAAAGGACCTTTGGTGATTTTACTGAAATTATGTGCCTGTGGGACCGTTTTGACAACTTTGAAACTGGGGACTAAAACCGCCAATTTTGCAAATTTGATACGTTTCATCCGATTTTGATATTTTGCATTAAAAACACATAAAACACCGATTTGTGATATTTTCTCATTTTGAAGCATTTTGAGTGTTTTTTTGATGATTATGCAGCCTATATACAGTACAAAATGATGAGTAATTGTAGACTCATCAATCCCCATTACTAAGATATTGCTAGTCCCTAGCAATGATTTGAACTTTAATGGATTTTAAAACTCTTTACCAAAAGCCATCACTTCTGGAGTAGCCAAATGTTTCAGCTCAAGTAAGAACCTTGGTACACCGATAACCAAATGATTTTGAGCAAATCATAAGTCAGAACGGATTTGATTAGTCTTTACCGTAAGCTGCACTCCTCGACTAGCCAACTCTAGATAAATTATCAAAATTATCTTTGGTGAGCTGATTACCAATTATGGTTTTTCCACTGCCTTTACCACAAGCCATAACCTCATAAGCTAGCCAACTCTTCACTTTTTTTTAGATATGGTGAGTTGAGGAACCATACAATTTTGGGCAAATTGCAAGCCATATAAACGGATTTGATAGATCTTTACCAAGAGCCGCTTGCTCGATTAGCCAATCCTTTGTCTATTAGACAAGGCGACGATAATCAAAATGAGTGTAAGTAACACTTACTCCAAAAAAAAATTTTGGCCAAAACGGGAATTGGTGGATAAATATGATAAAATTCGCGGAATCCCCACACTTAGAAATGAATATTGCCCTCAATATTCAAAGTACCTACGGCGCCGAACCGTGAACGAAAAGGGAAATACTACTACTTTTATTGGAAAGATTTTTTTTTTTTTTTTTTTTTTTTTTTTGAAACTTGTATATATACAGGCAACATGCGGCCCCCCACACTAGGTGGTAGAAAATAGAAAGAAGTCGAAATACGGTGAAAACCCATATAGTGTGCAAGCATCGTTTGGTTTCCGAAGTCGCTAGTTGACTCGACCCTAATTCATTGGTTCATGGGAAGCAAGTGGAAGAAACAATTCCATCTGACTTTCATTCAAGATGTTTGATAAACATTTGAAGCACGCAAAGTTCCACACCGATGAGATATAGAGAACCTACCAAAATGATAATTGAAAAGGCCGGGATCAAAGATAGTGTCCTCACTCCCGAAGGAGTGAAGAAGAGAGGAAGTCATCATATGAGAATGGGAGAAAGATGTTGATAACAATCAAGATCCATTCTTCATCTCAAATGTAGACATATCCGGAGGAAGTGGGGTAGTATCATCAATAAGAAAACTCTTATGATAGAGTATACCTTCCTCCGAGCCAATATCATCCTCAAGATCAAAATAGAAATGATCATATTCCTGAGGAGATATGTCATGAGAGTTCACCTGAGAACTTTTCATGAAGAGAATCATTGGAAAAGCTCCCAAGTTCGTGAGATGTTTCGCTTGTCCAATGTAGAGTCACTATCCACAAAGCGGGGATAGAGATGAAGTCTTTAGCAAAAATGATTCGATCTTAGAAACGAGGAGATTTATATTGAACAATTGCTTACGGCACCTCATCCTTAATTTCAAGATCATCGCATCTTCACATCTTCTAAGCTAACTAGTCGTAAGGTAGTTCCTCATTACAATCGATGTCTCCATAGGATAAAGAATCGCCAAACTAAATACAATCGCTGTCGAATCGAGAACATCTCGACATGATCATACGGAATGTCAAGAGGAGGAGAAGAATCACCATTAAGAGGCTCATCACACATATAACCGGAGATAACCCGACTCACTGGGATTGGGACAAGGTTTCAACACTGACGATTCCATTTCTCGAATAGTGCCAAGAGGCTCGCCCCCCCATTATGGTAGAGTCTTTAAAGCAATTATAGGTAAGATAGGTGTGATAGCAATAATCGGGAGTCGGAAATAAGATCGCTCAATTGAGTAACACTCTCCTCGCCGTTTCATAATATTCCTTCATTTTGAATACTATCTCATCATCATCGCCATCATATCCAGATTCTTATATTCACCGTCAAGCTTACACACCATTCTTTTCATTTGCGCTTTCAATTGTATTTCTCTGTAACTGAGGAAGATTACACTCCTCTCAAATCATTGAAATGATGTGAAGGCTCTAAGTCCGATGACCGATGGAATATCGCTGGGTTGGAAATTGTCAAAACCGAGAATTGGAATTTTGAAAATTTTGATTCACCTACCGACATTCAAAAGTCGATGAGACCCCCACACTTTACAAATGAGATAATGGAAATAATTTCACCAAAGTTCTGATTGAACATGGTTCCTACCTCATAGACAAATGGACCTCATGGTGGACAATCAAAACCGAATGAGAATCATCATTCCCACAATACCGCATGAGTAGATTCAGATTGGTCGTGGAGGTAGGTAGGAAAAATCGGGTGTTTCATTTGAAATGATCGGATACTGGCCAAATTTGTCTCCTAAACTCAACACTGGGTACATCAACACAATTTCCACCGTTAAATGGACCTCCACACTGTGAACATGTCAAATACCATGACATAGAGAATTAAACAGTAAGAGGGATAAGAGAGAAGAATTAAACGGTTATATGAGGATAAGGAATGGAGAATTAAAGCAGATTTGGGGGAAAGGAATGAAGAATTAAACAGATTAGAGGATAAAAGATGGATTTTTTTTTTTTTTTTTTTTTTTATATAACTTTACAAAAAACTTTTTACAAAGGATGGGATATGTGCAAGAATAATCAAAAGGCTAAACACACGCTAGTTTCCGCAATGCTGCCTAAAATTTTGATTCAGGCCAAATGGCTACAAGCTACCTCATTCACACGTCCTACCACTAATTTGAAGTGAATGACCGACCGTAGAAGTTTTAAACCGCCAGACATAACAAATACAATGAAGATCGAATACAAAGTTGAATTCCCCGGTCTGCTAAGTCCCACCTGAGACTCAAATGGTGCAAGTAAAACACTCGAGATGATGATAGAATGATCACTAATGATAGCTGACGAAAGGTTGAGGAGATAATTATTAATTAACAAAAAAAAGATTATAAAATAAAGCAATTCTAAATACAAATTAAGACAATTAAAAAGATAAAAGATATTAAATAAACGCTATCACTATATTTAAAGTGATGAACGCTTAAAACCGAAACTTACGCTTAAATAAAAAAAACTAATGCGAATCGAACTAAATAAAACGCGAAATAAAGAAGGAAAAATACCTACTGATATGAAAAATACATTTTTACAAACCTAATGATATGAGAAAATTATTAGAAAAATAAAATTATTTTTAAAACTATTTATATAATTATTATTAAATAAAAACTATTTTTAACTATTAAATAATAACCTAAAATAAGATAAAATATGAAATAAAGCTAGAAAAATAAAATTATGACTTAGAAAAATTTAAAATATGATAAAACTAATTTTAAAACAGAAAATATATTTTTTAGACTTTTTATATATTTATTAATAATTAAAAACTATTTAAAACTCATTAAAATGCTAGAAAATACAAATTAAGCTAAGAAAATTATGGAAAAATACTTTTTATTACTTTTATATTTATCTTAACCTAAGAAAATTGAAAAATTATTTTTTTGAACTTTTTATAATTTATTTGAATTAAAAGCTAATTAAAAAGGCTTAAAAACTAATTTAAATCAAGAAAAATAGCAAACAAGATTGGAAAATTATGAAAATTTCAGGAAAACTCTAAAATAATATTAGGAATATAAGAAAAATGGAAAAACAGGGGCTTATTAGGAGGAATATGAAACTGATGTGGAAGTGCTTAATGAAATAAGCACTTAAATAAGCAAATGGAACAAAACAAGCACCAAACTGATAAGGGAGCTTAAATAAGCTAAAACTACCTAAATGCAACTAGAAACAACTGCTTAAACCTCTGATTTGCAATCTACAAGATTGAGCAATTGAGCAAAAGTGGCCAAAACGTATAGCTGGGGCAACTTTAAGCTGCAGAATATAAGCACCTAAATAAGCTAGAAACATGAAAAAAGGAATTGAACTTGAGAAGACCTAGGTGAGTATCTATAAGCCAAAAATTAGCTCAACACAAGCTCTTGAGCTATGTGAGCTCGTGAAAATCAGATAAAATTGCCAAGTGCCTAATGCTCGCACAGTGGACCTGAGCACCATTAGACAAAGCTTATCCGGGGCTTATAAAAATTTCACAAAATTAAGCAAAAATAACAACAAGAAACTAGACAAGCATGAGATTTCAAAACATCAAGTTTCATTTGCATTGTCCTAATCGAGCTCAAGAAAAATCACCCTATTGGCCAAACCGAAGTTTCAATATTTCGACTTTGATTAAAATGGAAAGTTGACTTCTCTGGACTCTTTGGACCTAGATTAATGGATTGAAAATGACCTATCTTGATGAAATGAAGCTACTGTAACCTAGCTTTATGGATTTTAAACACAAAATAATCCTTTGATCTTGTAAAAAACTCAACAGACAAGCATTAAGACAGATTGTTGGGAATTTTGACTTAGACTGGAAAAAGAGGTAAAATAAGGACACATATGAATGTAATCCACTATGATAAGCATAAGGCAACTGATTTACTCTAACACTTAAACCTTTAGCACAGTTTAAACACTAATCCAAACAGTCCTGTAAAGACTGATATGCAACTATAAACAGCAAGTCTACATAATCAAACTAAACTAACACTTAATCTAAATCTATATGACCAAAATAATCCTAAATGAGATGCTCTAATCAAATGATGACCATAGAATCAATAACAAACTAAAATGCAAATGGACTTGAAAAATTTGAACCGAGAAACTTACTCAAATGATTCCATCTGTTGGTGCCAATACCAAACCCAAACCTAATCTATTCTAAGCTAGTTTAACCCATATATCGCTGTCTCCGCGAACAATAACAATATCCGCCCAGCAATTTAAGCTCGCTGACTTTCATTGACCATGGGACATTTTGCTTGATTTTCATTTAAAGCTTATCAAAAGTCATAAGCTTTGATACACTAGATTTGAAGCTTAAAATGTTTAAATGGAAGCTTAAACATAAGAAGATGAAACTGAAAGTATTTCAACGGAACTAAATTTTCGAGACTGAATGAAAACTTAAATTGATAATCAAAAGTACAATATATTGATGTCTTAACTTGAATGAAATACAATTGAACTGAAATTACAACATTTTAGCTTAACTAGAACATGAATTTAAAAAAAACGACATTTAAGAAAATTTTATATAAACTAGCTACTCCTCCTCATAGCTTCTTTCTGCTCCTTATATATCCCAAATTGTTTCTCTCTCCAGTCTGAGCAAATCCCACCTTTATTTAGGACCCTTGGATCATTTTGAGTAATCTTGGCCCTTCATGTGTTTTAAGGGAAATGAGGTTTAGGTGAGGTTGACAGTGATGAGGGAGGTGCATTTAATGCTCAAGGTGGATGTTGATGAGTGGGGAAACAAGAGGTGGAAAGCAGGAGTAGGAGGGGAGATGGGGTCAGGCTAATCCCGCCTGTCAGGAAGACAAGCATAAGGCTGGGCGGTTTGTTTATTTAAATGTTGGGTTTGGTGGGTTTGCCGGGTTTGGACGGTAAATGATTCGGGGCTGTAGGTTAATTATTGGTCTGGGTAGTTAAATACTGGATCCTGGCTTGGTTGTGTAGAGTATTAACACAAGGACCACTAATGTAATATTTTGAATTCAAGGACCAAACATGCAAATTATGAAGATGTAGAAAGGTTGGTCTTACAAACTTTAATAATCCAAGGCTAACTTTGACATTTTGAAACTCCAAGGATTAATTTGAACAATTTAAAAGCCTGTGGACCAAAACTGTAATTTTCTCAAAACTTTTAGATTTTCCACCAAAGGACTAAATTTGACAAGTTATGATTTAAAAAGGACCTTTGGTGATTTTACTTTTGAAATTATGCTGCCTCGTGGACTGCTTTTGACAACTTTTGAAACTGGGACTAAACCGCCAATTTTGCAAATTTGATAATGCTTTTCATCCTGATTTTGATATTTTGCATTAAAAAAACACATAAAACACCGATTTGTGATATTTTCATCATTTTGAAGCATTTTTGAGTGTTCGATGATGATTATGCAAAGCCTATACAAGAAAATGATGAGTAATTAGAGACTCATTAAAACTACAAAGAAGGATTTTCTTTGGGTCATATTTTCTTTTAAAATCATTTTGTTGAACATTGATAGATGATTCTAACCACTTTTGCTCTTAAGAAATTTTCGTGCTAGAATCTCTCAAAAATCTTCATTCAAAGAATAATGAAGTCAACATTCAGGAAGGATCTAAAGGGATCACAACTTACGTGACACCAAGTACAAAGGATTACTTTTAAAGCCCATGAAATATTTTTGGTATTATGCCAAATCAAGAAGCATGAGTAGGTTCTCTACTCTTCATTAGATAGGCTACATGAGTTCCATTTATTGTCATAAGTTCTTTTTGCTTAACTAATCACTAACATCATTGAAGTCTCTTTCGTACCTTCTCGCCTTTTTCAACATAAGGAATGATATTTTTTTCGTCAACTAACGCCGCCATTATCATATATGAACCCTCGAGCATGTGATTCATCAAAATCATCATCTTCAAAAACAATCCTTATCTAATACCTCCATTTTTGTTTGGTAAGCTAATTTATAAGCTTACTACAAAAAATAATACTAAACATCCTTCCCTTCGTCCACGTGAGCAGATCCCTTTAGTTGTACTAGCCGGATCCCAAATGCAAAGGATGGGGAACCGTGGAATGTAACTCAACTATACGCTTTCAAAATTCACCACCATCTTTTTCCCTCTACTCAAATAACACTAAAACGACCAAGCTACCTAATCCATCCTCATTCTTTCCATACTCTCAAGAATTCCTTCCTAGAACATCATTGTAAGTAATTACATTAACTTGTTCTAATCTTCATCATCCTCATCCTAGGGTTTATGGTCTCTAAATTTTTAATCAATTAATTTAATTAGGGCTTTTTAAATTAATCATGAAAAGTGGGCTTTTTAAACAAAATCACATTGTGTTCACAACATTGTTAATACAAATAAAAACCATAAACCCATCCCAACTAATTTTACCTAATTGGAAAATTTGTATTTTAGGACCAACCATGCCCAAAGCTACTCAACAAGATCATCATGACACCGCCCACTACCTTACCTATTACTATCGTAAAAAAGGGGTTGACCAAAACCGACCGTAAAATTTTCAAAAGCCTTGTAAAATGATTCTTATCCAACGAAGGTCGTGGTAGTCAAGGAATGTTTCCTTGAAGATACCGGTTCGTCAGGTGTTTTCTCACAATCAACTTTGATTGTCTCCTTGACATAGATGAACAAATTTGTCCCCGGTTATTTTTGAAATTTTACAAAAGCTTTAGATCATTCAAACGCCAATGATAGCATTTCATCGCTTTCATCATAAATAAAACAAAACTTCACTCTTCTCTCTCAACACCTTTGCTTAAATTCTTCTCGCATTCCTTTGGAAGGAATTGGGACATGTAATTCTCGATTGGACAATTAACGCCAAAACCTTGCACTTGACCTAAGTCTCTATAACACTCCTATTGATGAACTAAAACCATCCGGACACTATTTTCAAAATAAGAACCACCAATCCCGTCTCACACCTAAAACAAGAAGCTCATTCACCGTAATCCCTTTCAAATAGAAATTTAAAATGCACCCCATGTTTAGAAAATGGGAAGAAATCCATAGGGAAAATGTCATTAGCCTAGTTGGAAACAAAGATCATCCAAACGCATGTCTTGTGCAAATGATCTATTGTCTTATCCATCAAAGGCCATTTAATCTTGCCTATTACATGGTAAGAAGAATGGTCGGGTATTCAAAGCTTCCAACATGGTACCTCCGTATGGTATGTTTCTAACCGACTTGTAAGTATGTTGGTACATTGCAACCATCTTATATCAACCATGATCATTATCTCTTCCGATAATCATGGTACTCTACCAAACGAACTTCCTCTAACCTGTTCATGGTCAATGGAGAGCAACCTGAGGCTCTCTGACTCCCTACGTGAAGCACAAATAAGATAAAGTCGGAACCCCGTAGAGCTAATATCAAATTGGAAATCTTTAATACCACAAACAACTTCCACCATTCCAAATGAGACCGCTGGAATTTAAAGCAATTAGGCATGATTCAAAATCTCGCATACAACCTCACTAAGCCGTGAAAAAGAAAGGAAAGGAATGCAAAGAGACAATAGATTGTGCTTGTTTTCTATCTTATGATCGATGATTACATTTTAGCACTTTCGCTTATGATTATTTGGATATTGTCTTTAAACTAGTGTTTGTGCATAAATATGCTTGTTTTACCGCTTATCGTGGATTTACGAAAGCATAAACCGCACATCATTTCTGTAAATTGTGAGTTAGTTCTCGACTTCAGCATGCTCTGATCCCTCAGATTAAAGGTCATGTACTGCATCCCTCCCTGGAGGGAACCGTGGATCCGTGGACAATGCATCACAATACAAAGATTCTCAAGACACTTTCAAAACCCGCTTTCTAGATAATATCACATTATCAAAGATATGATTTTAGAAACCAACCAAGTCCATTTCAAAGGACGAGAAAGGCTGTAATTACCAAAGGCTTACTTAAATCTTAAATCATTTTACCGTTTAATCTAAACTCACCATACTGCTTAGCAACAATGTGTAAACTGAAACCAAAGCTATTTCTCACCTCTCAAAACACTTAAAGAAGACAAGCTAAACAATTTTAGGAAATTTCTTCTAGTCATTTATATCTCAAGGCAAGACAAAATTAGTTTTTTTCAAATCTTGTGATTTTTAAGAATTTTTCTTAAATATCACCTCAAGCTTAAATCACTAGGATCATTTATTATGACTTGACACATTCATAACTCTTAATGTTATCCTTGGACAACCATTGGTAGTCATCTTGTCCCATCCCTCTTCCATAAAAAGCAATCATTTGCTATAACACTTATTACCTCTAATCATTCAAGTACCCTTTCATCCTAAACCTTTAGGAGAACTGAAACATTCAAAATGGGATAGGCTTTAGCTCCTAGAAACCTCATCAAACCTGCTCATAATCAGCTGAGAGCCTGATCCTAGGATTAGCCTGTAGCGGATCCCTTCAAGAAGGGAACCGATCCGGTGACAGCTTATGTCAAACATAGCTAAAACAATCATTTCAACTCATCTTCCTAACTCAAATACTCCATCTCATCTTAAATGAGTTCCTAGATCGCTGAAACTCAATCTCAACCTTGTGCATGTTAATCATCACATTTCCAAGAACATTAGTGGATTAAGTCTTAAATACAATTGCAAAGTTCTTCCCTTTATAACTCACATTGCCAAGAATACTTTAGTCATCAAACATATAGTTAGACTACCCAAGGTCAAATTTTCTTGGTCAAAACCATGATTAAGCACAATTACTTGTTATGGTTAAGGATTTGAGATATCCAACAGCTAAAGACTTCAAAATTAAGTCAATCCATGATTAAACAAACCTACAACAAAGATAATGATTTCACCTAGTCCTTGTTCACAGCCGATCCCTGGTTTTAACCAAAGGATCCCTACCGAGAGGGATCCGTGGGATCCGTGAGATGCAGAGCATAAACCAACTCCATATTTGAATTCAAGTCACCTTGGGTTCCAACCACCTTTAGCATTCATTAATTATCCTCATAGAACCACTTCAAACCCCAAAAGCATGCTTAGCCCTTCAAGTGGCCAAGAATTTAATTTCCTAATTCAAATTACCCTTTATAAACCAAACAACCTTAGAATTAAGGTACCACTCTCAAATCACATCTCAAAATCAAAGAACTAAAAGAGTTCTTACTAGCACAATCACTATGACTAAGGCTCCTAGTGCTAACTCATCCACTCAAGAACCACCCAAGAAACTTGCTAGAATCATGCATGAAGTTTCCTCAACCAATCACCTTCGGTAAGTCCACCAAAACTACGATCTCTCCCACACTAAGAAAACCAATCAAACTAATTCACAAGAAGAGTGCTTCCACTAGGATTTCATCACATAATTCTACTATACCCTCCACAACTCAACCTACTTCATTAGTACCTAGAGCCACCTCACAATCATTTGAAGATCCTCAACCCACTTCACTTGAACCTCCACTTCAAGAAACTCAAAACCATGACAAAGAGTGCAATCATTGCAAACATGTTGAAAGATTGAAACATGAACTAGATATATTGATACATGAACTACAAGCTCAAACTGAGAATGTTTAGGATAACTCATCTCATCACAAAGATTTTAGTTGAATCTAAAATTTGGGGTAATTCATTAGCATTAGTAGTGTTTATATGGCTAAAGTTCATTCTCTTAGTTTTTAGAGATTTGGTTGTGTATCTCTTGTTTTATTGAATGAATACTTATATGTTATGATTATTTTCGCAGCTTGATATATTGTACATATATCTCATTTTCTCATATTAGCATTCCTTGACATTTCTTCACATCAAGATATCACATCGTATACGGATCCCTTCCAGATAACTAGACGGATCCTCCTGAAGGGAACCGTGGGATCCGTGGTACAGAGCACAAATTTATACTAACTTGAGTCTTTTGCGTGAAATTATGCACTATACTATTGTTTTTCTAACCTTTGTTTTGTAGTTATTCAAAATACACATGAAGATATTGACACCATAAAGCTAGGGGAGCTTTGTGTCAAATCTATTACAAAAAAATCATTTGCAAACTTAATCCAATTTGGGTTACACTTCATGACACCCCATTGCACATTGCAATATTCAAGGGGGAGCACGTTCGCTCACTTAGACGCTAACCATTTGCAAACTTAATTGCAAAACATGTTAGTTTATTTTACGCTATGTCCTTGACGCCTTTACATAGGGACACTCGTCAAGGGGAGTTAAGACGAGTACCATTCCCGTCACATGCTCTCTTTACATTTCTACATTTTTTCTTATAAAAATTGTGTTAGTTTCTTCAAACACTTTTGTTTCACAAAGGGGGAGAAGAAAGTAAAACTACAAATTCAAACTTTACTTATTTCCTTAAAATAATCTTATGTTTTGTCATCAACAAAAAGAGGAGATTGTTAATACAAATAAGCCGTAAAAACGTTTATTTATATTTTACGATCTTCTAATGTTTTGTCGATAACAAACGAAAATCATTTTAACAAAACAAATAGAGTACGTAAATAGTTTGAGTTAATAGTTTCTAACACACTTAAGTTGTCACATAAAACACTAAAACAAGTAAAAGTGATTTTATGATTTAGATACATATGTACAACAACTAGTGTTTACATATTGGGTTAAACATATACTTAAACTAAGTATACTAAAATGGGTAAAACTAAGTGTATGCTAAAATGGGTAAATACAAGTATATACTAAATGGGTAAATACTTGCAAATGGTTTTGACCCATAACCCATGGTTTTATATATACCACTTAACCAAGTTCATTGTATCTAGAAAGAAAACCATGGATCAACCCATAACCCATGACCCATAACCAAAAAAATACCCATGGGCAAGAGGGATGACCACGGATCCCTAGCTTTATGCTAGCCGGATCCCTTGTGGTAGGGATCCGTGGGATCCGGGAAACGTAAGAGAATTTCTATAAATAGAGAGCCATTTCTTCCTCTCTAGGTGTGCTTTTACATACATACTTCCCCAAAGTATTCTAACCCTCTAACCTCAGATCTAAGTGATCTATGTAGTTTGTCTTTTGTTTTTGTGTGATCTACTAGGTTCCTTTTAAAGGAGAGATCACCACCTCTTGAAGACGTGCAAGCTCAAAGTCCATGAGTTGCCATGCTTCATCATCATCAAGACTACTAAGGTTCTCTTGTTGATAGTTCTTCCTTTCTCCATAGATATTGTAACCACCCGCATTTTTAGGTTACTTTTCATTTTCGAGAATTTACTATTCACTTTACTATTCACATTTACTATTCACTTTCACTATTCATCCCGTAAAATTTTTAATCCACATTCTCGTAAGATAAATTATTTTAGTAATAACCTGAGAGTTCAACCATCGTTAGATCATTTTCGCAAAAGTTATTAAGTAAACATCGTTTTAAAGTTTCGTTTTAGACGGTCCACCGCTTAAAACATCACGCATAACGAAAATCAAATCTCGACAATTTTCGCCTTATAAATTTTTAGATCTCTCATGATTAATTTGAGAATTTTTAAGATTTATTATTTTTAATATTACCAAATAAGCCCAATACAGTAACAAAACTAAACTTACGTTTAAAACAATTCTACTTACATCCGACTTAACCATTCCTTGACCGTTTCTAATATGTTTTTGACACTTTTACATTTTTGGAAAAGTCAAACATATTTCCATCCTCCTTTGACCATAAAGGAATTAACCTTGTACGTTCTACATTTTTGCTTAAATCGCGCGAACTTTTAAACTTCCCAAATAATCATAAGTTATCTCAGATGACTTAAAACCATTTTGACATATCATATCACTTTTAGACTAATTTTAGTCTACTCTAAATAAATTCACGGTCGCTTTCCCGAATTTCGTATTTTCTCGATAAATCATGAATTACGCTTTTGACCCAGATTTCCAAATTTTAAGCAAAGGCTTTTTGCACCCAATGACACTTATCACCCATTTTATATTTTTAGATGAAGTATAATGATAAGTTTCATCATTCCTACAAATTTCAGATTTTTACGATAACTGTTTACGCTTTATGGCTTCGGTTGGCATTTAACGGAACCAAAACTCACTTCGTAACCAAGATAATACCAAAACTATCCACCAAAGTCATCCTATCTTATCATGAACGAAATTAGGGGAGTCATCACCTTGGTGTCAAAATCCTAAGCATGCTTTCTTTAGATCATTACATGTGTAAATTTAACCATGGTTAGTTTTTAACCCAATATATAGTTAACCATATTCTCTAGCCTATAAATACCAAGCTAAATCACTTCATTTTTCTTGCACCACCCTTTCTTAACATCTAAAGTCCTAAACCTAAAGGCATTTCTTATAGATCTTGTAAGAACATTCATGTGTTCTTGAAGAAAACTAGCGTTTGATCTTCGTTCTTGGAAGTTTTCAAGAAAGAGTCGTTATAATCTTCAAATATCTTCAAGTCTCCAAAAAGACGTCTTTATAATCTTCTAATAGCCTTGGGTTTTCAAAGATTGCAAATTCTACGTCGAAGCTCCGCTAATATTTTATTTTTCCATAATATTCAAGCATTCTATTTTAAGGTAAGTATTTATAAAACTCAAACTTATTTAAATATTTATAAACTTTGTTAGTTTATTTATTGTATTTATAAACTCTTAATATATCATATTATCAAGTAATCAAAAATACATGTTTTACGTATTAAGCACTACAACACTAGGAAACTTCATGTGAGGGGTTCATTTGGGTAAACGGATCGACGAGTTGCTGGATTTACGATTTAAAGTGTCCTAGCTCCTCTAACGCTAACGCATGACCTCTCGAATTATGATGGCCCGAACGGTAGAACGATATCTATAAACTAAATATGTTTTCACATATTAAAGATCTTTCTATAAACACCAAATGATAATTGACTACATCATGATCAAATATAAAACATATATAGAATGGTTTTTCTAAACATTATTCCAAACCTAAGTCGCAATATTCTATTTTAGGTTGCTCGTAGAAGTTCTCACGGCATATCAATCATTCTCATTATACATTTGATATCATTTATTAAGGTGAGTTCATAGCCCCACTTTCTATTACTTAATTGTTTTACAAACCATTGGGGAGATACATGCTCTATTTTAAACCGAACACATTGCTTTCAAACTATATACTTATCTGATTGTTATTAGCACTAAGTTACCGCATTTGCCAAACTTAAGTCCCTAATCATGAATCATTAATCACTATGTGAGAGTGGGCGCGAATATTGTGAATAGATCTATTGGGATTGATCTAATCCCGCTTGTGTTGGCTCCGCTAAAGGCAAACAAACGTACTATATTTGAGTAACATTAGGTAAAAATGGCAATTTACCTATTAGGGCACGTATCGACATTTTCACCAATTAATTTTGGAACACGTTAACGCCTTGATTGCATGATGCTTAGTCAATAATAACTGCTTTGTTTTCAAACCATTGGTGTGAATTTATAACTCACACTACAAACATAATGTGTTCAACCATCAAACAAACTCTATGAATTTCACTCAACCTTTGTGTTGACAGTTTTAAGCATGTATTTCGGTCCATATTATAATGAGTCACCGGAGGAGCATGGATACTCAAGAGGGCTATAAATTTTATTATAATTCGAAAACCAATTTAATGTATTTTGTAAACTTGGAACCATCTGGGACCTCATTTTTGTAAACTCTGATATTTATATATATTGAATGATAAATCTTTTAAAACGACTCCATTAGAGTACGTTTTCTATTGTTATGACTGTTGTGCCATGAAGTAACACCAGTTTGAATTCGCTGCGATCACGAAATTGGGGGTGTTCTGATTGGTATCAGAGCCACAGTTATAGAGAAACGAGTCTAAATTGAGACTTAAACTATAACTACTTTTACAAACAAAAACATTTTATAGCCTTCCGTTCTCCGTGCCTTCCATCCTCCAGACGATTATGTGACTTTTAGTCATTTTATAATAACATGAACATACTAGATATTGATATATACACTCGACATATTTTCAATCATTTTAGCTAAATGATAGACTAAACATATCTCATGCGATACCTATTCTAAGGCGTTACGGCACAATCATATTTTCCCAATCTCCCAATCATGCATCTACTCATGCATTTTAGGATTACGAAACTTCCTCCAAGACATTTTAACTGACTATAATGGTCTTTCCTACTTCCCAGACATTGTGAGATACAATGGTCTCATTCATTTTTCAAGACACTGAGATACAAGGGTCTCTATTACATTCTCAGATTAATCGAAATCCTACAAAGGGTCTCTATTACATTCTCGAATCAGAATCCTACAAAGTGGTCTCATTACATCCCCAATAACTGAAATAAAGCAATTAACTCATTTATTTCTCTTGCATTTGTGAGGTTACAAATGATCTCTCCATCATTTCTCACACATCATGAGTTACACAATGATCTCTCCATCATTTCTTGACATTGTGAGTTACACAATGTCTCAACTACTTCTATTACATGTGAGTTGCCAATGGTCTCAACTACTTCAGATATTGTAAGGTACAATAGACTCTAGAAATTATCTTATAAAACCTTATATGATATTGTTTTACATGAAACCCACAGTCTATCAATTTCCCTAATGGAAATACAAGAAATAGGATTTCTAAAGGACTAAGTAACTCATCATCTACAAAAGCTGAAGTTCAAAGAACTTTCTACCTTCATCAAATTTCTCCTCAAACCTTCATTGTTAAATGTCCGTGAGGCTAGCCAAGTATGGACTATTTTAGAATTACTTAAGATTTCCTTTCCACACGTATCTACCCATACTATATTCTATGCAATGGAATGTGAAAACATAGGTTACAAGTCTTTTATGGCCAGGACTTGCAATGAATGGTTTGATATCGCCTTTGCTTAGTGGACAATTTCTCAAAAGCTATGAACATATCACAAGTATACCTAATTTAGGTATTTGGAAAATTTATCGAACCTCGGCTAAATATAGCCTAATCACCTATATTTAACCTTGGGATAGTGGAACATGGTCTGATTAACTATGTTCGACTTAAAATTTTCAAACACTCGTAACGCTTATACAAGGGTTATATTCAGGTTAATTTCCTACTTAAACTCGATAAACCACCCGAATTCATTAAAAAGATCTAGAGACACGATAGTGTCTTACCACTCAGCAAAATCTTAACATCTTATTTATACTACCTAATTTTATTCTTAATAGTTTTCATTTATGAAATAATCCTAACTACTATCTTGGGATAGCCATCAAATCTTCTCACATTTCTTAGAAGTACTAGCCCATTAGGTTTCAAGGATATCATTCCGCCATATTCCTTTAAAATTCACTTTTGATTTTAAACTAAACTTGACATCTCTACCTAAGAATAATGGTAAGCGTACGCTACACTCTTCTAATCGTCAACATATCACATCATTATTTGAACCCCATTATAAGTCAAGATTGTAAAACTTCACAAGATCACGCTTTGAAACACTAGTAGACATAAACACTACCTATATAGCCTTCATCTTGAAACCACCTAAGACATGATCAACTTTAGAAATGGTTTGGATAACCACTTGCCACTAGTAAGACTTTCCTACAACAATTATCACATTATTATAAACTATTTCACATCAACAATATCTTACACCATATTTCAAAAACGACAAGTTGAAATACATCACTAGTTATCTCATAAAACCATATTCATTCGTCAACATCGTTTCAACATCCAACATCTTTGATCAATCTCGACTAATCTATTGGGTAAATGACTCGTAACCACCCGCATTTTTATGTTACTTTTCATTTTCGAGAATTTACTATTCACTTTACTATTCACATTTACTATTCACTTTCACTATTCATCCCGTAAAATTTTTAATCCACATTCTCGTAAGATAAATTATTTTAGTAATAACCTGAGAGTTCAACCATCGTTAGATCATTTTCGCAAAAGTTATTAAGTAAACATCGTTTTAAAGTTTCGTTTTAGACGGTCCACCGCTTTAAACATCACGCCGATAATCTGAAAATCAAATCTACAATTTTCCTCGCGTGATAAATTTTAGATCACTCATGATTAATTTGAGAATTTTTAAGATTTATTATTTTTAATATTACCAAATAAGCCCAAATAAGAACAAAACTAAACTTACGTTTTAAACAATTCTACTTACATCCGACTTAACGATTCGCTGACCGTTTCTAATATGTTTTTGAAACTTTTACACTTTTTGGAAAAGTCAAACATATTTCCTCCTCCTTGACCATAAAGGAAATTAACCTTGTACGCTCTACATTTTTGCTTAAATCGCGAACTTTTAAACTTCCCAAATAACTCTAAGTTATCTCGCGTATGAAGAAAACCACATTTTGACATATCATATCACTTTTAGACTAATTTTAGTCTACTCTAAATAAATTCACGGTCGTTTCCCCTGAAATTTCGTATTTTCTGATAAATCCTGAATTACGCTGCTTTTTGACCCGATTTCCATTTTAAGCAGCTTTTGCACCCAATGAGACTTATCACCCATTTTATATTTTTAGATGAAGTATAATGATAAGTTTCATCATTCCTACAAATTTCAGTATTTTTACGATAACCTTATTTTACTTTTTATGGCTTCGTTAGCATTTAACTAACCAAAACTCAACTCAAACCAAGATAATACCAAAACTATCCACCAAAGTCATCCTATCTTATCATGAACGAAATTAGGGGAGTCATCACCTTGGTGTCAAAATCCTAAGCATGCTTTCTTTAGATCATTACATGTGTAAATTTAACCATGGTTAGTTTTTAACCCAATATATAGTTAACCATATTCTCTAGCCTATAAATACCAAGCTAAATCACTTTATTTTTCTTGCACCACCCCTTCTTAACATCTAAAGTCCTAAACCTAAAGGTATTTCTTATAGATCTTGTAAGAACATTCATGTGTTCTTGAAGAAAACTAGCGTTTGATATTCGTTCTTGGAAGTTTTCAAGAAAGAGTCGTTATAATCTTCAAATATCTTCAAGTCTCCAAAAGACGCCTTTATAATCTTCTAATAGCCTTGGGTTTTCAAAGATTGCAAATTCTACGTCGAAGCTTCGCTAATATTTTATTTTTCCATAATACTCAAGCATTCTATTTTAAGGTAAGTATTTATAAAACTCAAACTTATTTAAATACTTATAAACTTTGTTAGTTTATTTATTGTATTTATAAACTCTTAATATATCATATTATCAAGTAATCAAAAATACATGTTTTACGTATTAAGCACTACAACACTAGGGAACTTCATGTGAGGGGTTCATTTGGGTAAATGGATCGACGAGTTCGGATTTTACGATTTAAAGTGTCCTAGCTCCTAACGCTACTGCATGACCTCTGAATTATGATGGCCCGAACGTAGTACGATATCTATAAACTAAATATGTTTTCACATATTAAAGATCTTTCTATAAACACCAAATGATAATTGACTACATCATGATCAACATAAAAATATATATAGAATGGTTTATGTTTTCCTAAACATTATTCCAAACCTAAGTCGAAATATTCTATTTTAGGTTGCTCGTGAGAGTTCTCACGGCATATCCATCATTCTCATTATACATTTGATATCATTTATTAAGGTGAGTTCATAGCCCCACTTTCTATTACTTAATTGTTTTACAAACCCTTGGGAGATACATGCTTTATTTTAAACCGAACACATTGCTTTCAAACTATATACTTATCTTATTGTTATTAGCACTAAGTTACCGCATTTGCCAAACTTAAGTCCCTTAATCATGAATCATTAATCACTATGTGAGAGTGGGCGAGAATATTGTGAATAGATCTATTGGGATTGACGAATCCCGTTTGTGTTGGCCCGTTAAAGGCAAACAAACGCACTATATTTGAGTAACATTAGGTAAAATGGCAATTTTACCTATTAGGGCACGTACCGACATTTTCACCAATTAATTTTGGAACACGTTAACGCCTTGATTGCATGATGCTTAGTCTAATAATAACTGTTTTGCTTTCAAACCATTGGTGTGAATTTATAACTCACACTACAAACATAATGTGTTCAACCATCAAACAAACTCTATGAATTTCACTCAACCTTTGTGTTGACAGTTTTAAGCATGTATTTCAGGTCCATATTATAATGAAGCTGGCACGGAGGAGCATGGATACTCAAGAGGGCTATAAATTTTATTATAATTCGAAAACCAATTTAATGTATTTTGTAAACTTGGAACCATCTGGGACCTCATTTTTGTAAACTCTGATATTTATATATATTGAATGATAAATCTTTTAAAACGACTCCATTAGAGTTCGCTATTGTTATGATTATACTGTTGTCATGAAGTAACACCCAGTTTGAATTCCGCTGCGTATCACGAAATTGGGGGGGTGTTACAGATTGGTATCAGAGCCACGCTTATAGAGAACGGGTCTAATTGATACTTAAACTATAACTACTTTTACAAACAAAAACATTTTATAGCCTTCCGCTCTCCGTGCCTTCCATCCTCCCAGAATTTATTGTGACTTTTAGTCATTTTATAATAACATGAACATACTAGATATTGATATATACACTCGACATATTTTCAATCATTTTAGCTAAATGATAGACTAAACATATCTGCGTATACCTATTCTAAGGCATTACGGCACAATCATATTTTCCCAATCTCCCAATCATGCATCTACTCATGCATTTTAGGATTACGTAAACTTCCTCCAAGACATTTTAACTGACTATAATGGTCTTTTCCTACTTCCTGACATTGTGAGATACAATGGTCTCATTCATTTTTCAAGAATCAGGAGATACAGTGGTCTCTATTACATTCTCAAACACTTAAATCCTACAAGTGGTCTCTATTACATTCTTTAAATCAAATCCTACAAGTGTCTCATTACATCCCCAATGTGTAAATAAAGCAATTAACTAATTTATTCTTTAGACATTGTGAGTTACACAATGATCTCTCCATCATTTCTCAAGACATTGTGAGTTACACAATGATCTCTCCATCATTTTTCAAGACATTGTGAGTTACACAATGGTCTCAACTACTTCTCGTGACGAGTTGGACAATGGTCTCAACTACTTATATTGTAAGTTATACAATAAACTCTAGAAATTATCTTATAAAACCTTATATGATATTGTTTTACATGAAACCCGGCCACAGTCATCTCATCAATTTCCTAATGGATATACAAGAAATAGGATTTCTAAAGGACTAAGTAACTCATCATCTACAAAAGTTTGTTCAAAGCAACTTTTCTACCTTCATCAAATTCTCTCAAACCTTCATTGTTAAAGGTCCCGGATGCTAGCCAAGTATGGACTATTTTAGAATTACTTAAGATTTCCTTCACAACGATCTACCCATATTATCTTCAATGCAATGGAATGTGAAAACATAGGTTACAAGTCTTTTATGGCCAGACTTGCAACTGAATGGTTTGATATCGCCTTTGCTTAGTGGACAATTTCTCAAAAGCTATGAACATATCACAAGTATACCTAATTTAGGTATTTGGAAAATTTATCGAATCTGGCAAATATAGCCTAATCACCTATATTTAACCTTGGGATAGTGGAACATGTCTCATTAACTATGTTCGAACTTAAAATTTTCAAACACTGAACGTTATACAAGGGTTATATTCAGGTTAATTTCCTACTTAAACTCGATAAACCACCAGAATTCATTAAAAGATCTAGAGACACGATAGTGTCTTACCACTCAGCAAAATCTTAACATCTTATTTATACTACCTAATTTTATTCTTAATAGTTTTCATTTATGAAATAATCCTAACTACTATCTTGGGATAGTCATCAAATCTTCTCGTCATTTCTTAGAAGTACTAGCCTGATTAGGTTTCAAGGATATCATTCCCATATTCCTTTAAAATTCACTTTTGATTTTAAAACAAACTTGATATCTCTACCTAAGAATAATGGTAAGCGTACGCTACACTCTTCTAACGCCAACATATCACATCATTATCCTAACCCCTTTATAAGTCAGTATTGTAAAACCACAAGATCACGTTTCTCTGAAACACTAGTAGACATAAACACTATAACGATATAGCCTTCATCTCGAAACCACCTAAGACATGATCAACTTTAGAAATGGTTTGGATAACCACTTGCCACTAGTAAGACTTTCCTACAACAATTATCACATCATTATAAACTATTTCACATCAACAATATCTTACACCATATATTTAAAAAACGCATTAAGTTGAAATACATCACTAGTTATCTCATAAAACCATATTCATTCACAACATCGCTTCAACATCCACGGATCAATTCGGACGAATTCCATTGTGGGGTGAGACCAGTAATCCACCAGATTTTAGGTTACTTTTCATTTTTCGAGAATTTACTTATTCACTTTTATTTATTCACATTTACTATCTACCTTTCACTATTCATCCCGTAAAATTTTTAATTCACATTCTCGTTAGATAAATTATTTTAGTAATAACTCAGAGTTCACTATCATAGATCATTTTCGCAAAGTTATTAAGTAAACATCGCTTTTAAAGTTTCGTTTTAGACGGTCCAATCGTTAAAACATCACGCGATAACAAAAATCAACCGACAATTTTCCTCTCTTCGTATAAATTTTAGATCACCATGATTAATTTGAGAATTTTTAAGATTTATTATTTTTATATATTACTAAATGCCTTAGCGTAACAAAACTAAACTTACGCTTTAAAACAATTCTACTTACATCCGCATTCTTAACCATTCCTCAAGATCAGTGTTTCTAATATGTTTACATTTTTGGAAATGTCAAACATATTTCCCTCCTCCTTTGACCATAAAGGAATTAACCTTGTATGTTCTACATTTTTGCTTAAATCGCGTAACTTTTAAACTTCCCAAATAACCCTAAGTTATCTCATATATTTAAAACCACATTTTGACTACTCATATCACTTTTAGACTAATTTTAGTCTACTCTAAATAAATTCACCTGGTCCTTCGAATTTCGTATTTTCTCGATAAACTCCGCGAATTACGCCGCTTTTTGACCCGTATTTCCAAATTTTAAGCAAATTTTTTGCAATCTAATGAGACTTATCACCCATTTTATATTTTTAGATGAAGTATAATGGATAAGTTTCTTATCATTCCTACAAATTTCGTATTTTTACGTGATACCGTTTTACGCTATGCCTTCTCATATTCAACTTTAACCAAAACTCACCCGCAACCAAGATAATACCAAAACTATCCACCAAAGTCATCCTATCTTATCATGAACTAAATTAGGGGAGGAGTTTGTCACCTTGGTGTCAAAATCCTAAGCATGATACCTTTAGATCATTACATGTGTAAATTTAACCATGGTTAGTTTTTAACCCAATATATAGTTAACCATATTCTCTAGCCTATAAATACCAAGCTAAATCACTTCATTTTTCTTGCACCACCCCTTTCTTAACATCTAAAGTCCTAAACCTAAAGGCATTTCTTATAGATCTTGTAAGAACATTCATGTGTTCTTGAAGAAAACTAGCGTTTGATCTTCGTTCTTGGAAGTTTTCAAGAAAGAGTCAGTATAATCTCAAATACTTTCAATTCCAAAAAGAGCTTCTTTATAATCTTCTAATAGCCTGGGTTTTCAAAGATTAAAATATTAATGCGAAGCTCCTCACTTAATATTTTACTTTTTCCATAATATTCAAGCATTCTATTTTAAGGTAAGTATTTATAAAACTCAAACTTATTTAAATACTTATAAACTTTGTTAGTTTATTTATTGTATTTATAAACTCTTAATGGCATCATATTATCAAGTAATCAAAATACATGTTTTAATGTATTAAGCACTACAACACTAGGGAACTTCATGTGAGGG
>OU343224.1:16082688-16108539 GCA_910596185.1 Chrysanthemum makinoi
CTATGATTTAAACCGAGAAATAGGTTCTTTCGCAGGATTTTACAAAATCAAGCCAAAACCGTGAACAATGTTAGTTTGAACGTGTTATGATGACTTTGGTTTCGGTGAATTTCTGTTTTAGGGGAACATGCAGTGGTTCATCATCGGTTCATTTACCAACATCAAAACCATCCAATCAACACTTTGGTAAACACATCATTCACGCATTCTGTCAGCTATTGTAGTGACCACATGGAGAAGTAAACCCGATATACCAAACTTTATCATGAAGTAGAAATCCCCATATTTGTTACTTAAACATGTACTAATCCTCGCGAAAAAGAAACGGCGTACCCAATGTACAAGACCTCTTGACGTATCCTCAACTGCAAGAGACACCGAAGTGATAGTTACGTTGTGGGTTAAGCGAGAAAGAATCACACCCGTAACTAAATAGCCAAGTCTTTTTCACTCTCAATAAATGCCCAAACAAGTCATCTTCGCGGAAGGGTAGAAAGAAAGAAGACGAAATAAATAAACGCGCCCGGAAAACCTCACTTCAAATCCAAATAAGAAATATCGAAAACAAACAGCCCCGTAGTCAACCTTGTTCAATTATCAATTCAAGCCGTGACATAGTATCCTCCGTGAGAGTGTATATACCAAAGTGCCAAAACCCCAACATTACAACTCTTATCAACAGCTTAACTCACATAACTCAACCAGTCTCATCATCAAATCTTATCGACAAATCTCATAACCAATCTCATCATGCCCAGTAACACTAATCAACCAATCTGTAAATTCAGCTCTTAGATACAAAATTTTTACAATCCAATAGTAACAATTAAGCCCGATCAATTACAACTTAAGCCAAAATAAAATCTTTTCTCAAGTCCAAAAGAGTTCATACAACCAACCAAGTCTAAACTTGCTCAAAACTTTTAATTCCAAGTATCCAACAAAAGTGAGTTCAACAGATTTATAAATAGTACTCGTATAGCCCATGTTTACATAACAATGAACATCAGTTAAGACTATACTGCCCAGTTCATTATCCACCATTGTTGCACACGGCCCAACTGTGAGAGTAACAAATGATCATTACCACTCTTCTAAGTCCAAAATCACGAAGCCCATACAATACACCTATTATAATACTACCCTAAAACCTGGGTATAAACCCACATATCTCAACCCTAACTCCCTAATATTACTTAACCACCCAACCCTAAAATCTCTCCTCACCATACCATCATTTCTTCAAAGAAATAAACCCTAAAACATCTCAAACATATTAAACAGTCCGCCCCCTTTTCTGCTTCTTGCTTCAGTCATCACGCCACAGGGATGGATCGGGTGATTTGTGACAGCCACAGGGATGGCTTAGGTGATTCGTGATAGCCACAGGGATGGTATTGGACCTAAGGATGAGGCTTCAAAATCAAACCAAGGCAGGTTTAATCGTTCCATTGTTGTTGTTAATGAGTCACAAACGAACCAAGGAACAAGGTTATAACACTCTTGTTATACTCCTAATCTTATGTTCGGATAATGAATTGAAGTTTATCTTCAACAAAGATTGATGATGTATTTTTGTTTATCTCAAGAGTGGCCCTTGATGTCCCTTTAACAAAAAGATAAACAAATCGGAGATCCGTTTAGTATATCAAATATTTTCGAATTTTTTGACATTAATGAACGAATGAACGAATCAAGAATAAAGAGTTGATCCGTGCAGAAAACAGTCAAGCTACCTCACACAAACCGGCCACTTGTGAATGGCCGACCGTAAGAAGCTTAAAACCGCTTAAAACACAAATACAATGAAGTCCAGGAGAATATAGTGAATTCTCGGGTCGTTATGTCCCACCTGAGACTCAATGGTGTGCAAACACTAGATCGTGACGATAGAATGATCACTAAGGATAGTGATCGGAAAAGATTTGGATGGATAATTACACTACTGAAAAAGTTTATAAATCAAAGCGACTTAAATACAAATTAAGAAGATTAAAAAGATAAAATATATTAAATAAACGCTATCACTATATTTAAAGTGATGAACGTTTAAAACTAAAACTTACGTTTAAATTAAAAACTACGTAAACGTACAAAATAAAACGTGAAAATAAAGAAGGAAAATACCTACGGATATGAAAAATACATTTTTACAATCCTAAATATAAAAGAAAATTATTAGAAAAAGAAAATTATTTTTATAACTATTTATCTAATTATTATTAATTAAAAACTATTTTAAACTATTTAATAATACTCTAAAATAAAAGAAAATATGAAATAAGACTAGAAAAATAAAATTAAGATTTAGAAAAATCTAAAATATGATAAAACTAATTTTAAAACTGGAAATATATTTTTTAGACTTTTTATATATTTATTATTAATTTAAAACTATTTAAAACTAATTAAAATGCTAGAAAATACTATTTAAGCTAAGAAAATTATGGAAAAATACTTTTTAGGCTTTTTATATTTATCTAAACTTAAGAAAATTGAAAATTATTTTTTTGAACCTTTTCTTAATTTTTTGTATTAAATGCTATTTAAAAGTACTTAAAAACTAGTTTAAATTAAGAAAAATAGCAAACAAGCTTGGAAAAATCTGAAAATTTCAGAAAAGTCTAAAACATTATAAGGAATCTGAGAAAAATGGAAAAACAAGGGGTTATGTGGAGGGATTTGAAACTGAAGTGCAAATGGCTTATCAATAAGCTCTTGGAATAAGCTAATGAGCACCAAAGTGAACCAAACTGAAATGGAAGCTACAATAAGCTAACAATGACCAAAAGCAACAATAATAAGCAAGCTATAACCCTCGATAAGCAAATTGCAACAGATTGATGTTTTGAGAATAAGCTAAAAACAAGTAACAGGTAGTCTACTTTGAGCTCAAGAATAAGCAATCAAATAAGCTAGAAACTAGAAACAATAACTAAGAACTTACACTAGACCTAGGTGAGACCTTGTAAACTAAATTACAGACCTAGGTGAGCTAAAATGAAACCTCAGTGCACCTTTCAAAACCTGATAAACCTCGTAAGCAAAGTAACCCCTGCACGGGCATTTATGCCTTATTGAACAACAAATTTGAAGCTTAAACAAAATTCACAAAAATGTAAGAAATTGGACATAAGAAAATAGACCAGGTTGACTTTTTGAAACCACAAGTTTATTGAAAATGGCTCGTAAATGAGTGAATGAAAATCACTCTCAGCTGGCCAAAACTGAGATTTGGCTATTTTGACTTTTAAGGCAAAACTGAAAAGTTGACTATCATGAACTTTGATCTAGATTTTTGGATTGAAAATGATTTATCTTGATGAAATGAAGCTACTGTAACCTAACTTTATGGATTTTGAACATGAAACAAGATTTTGGATTTCCAAAAATCTCAACAGTTAACTGTTGAGATTGTTTAAGTTGGATTTTGACTTTTAAGGTTGCAGGCACAAAGGAATGACTCAAATGAGTTCTAAAATGATTAAACAAACATGAAACACCAAAACTTAACACCTAATAGACCTAAACCATGGCTCTATCAGTCAATCCAAACACACTTTAAAAACTGATTTTGCAATAAAAACTGAGCTAAACTTTAAACTAGCTAATCTCAATGATCAAACTGAGTTCACATACCCTAATTACAACTATTTAGACATATTAAAACTACAAATGATCACAAATACAAAAGAAGCATGAAACTGCACTTAGACTTGAAATTGGAAAATGGGAAAGAGAACTCACAACTGTGTCAAATTTTATGCAGGCTCAAAACCAAATCCAAACCTATACTAAATGATACTAATCCAACCCATATCAAGGTTCTGCAACAACAATATCCAGTTCCATAGCAATTTAAGCTTCGTTGACTTTCATTGACCATGGGACATTTTGCTTGATTTTTCATTTAAAGCATATCAAAAGCTGTTAGAAGCTTTGATACACTAGATTGAGCTTAAAAATAAGCTAATAGAAGCTTAAACATAAGAAGATGAAACTAACATTTCAACAAATGAACTCGAAATTTTGAGACTTAAGTGAAAACTTAAATTGATAATCAAAAGTACAATATACTGATGTCTTAACTTGAATGAAATACAATTGAACTGAAATTACAACATTTTAGCTTAACTAGAACATGAATTTAAAAAAAACGACATTTAAGAAAATTTTATATAAACTAGCTACTACTCTTTAAGCTTCATTCTTCCTCTTTATAGCTCGATGCTTTTCTCTTTCATCATCGATTAAATCCCACCTCTCTTGATGGCCATTGGATGAGAAAAAATGATCTTGGCCATTCAATCCACTTTTGGCGGGAAATTGGTTTTGACAGTGGGGATTGAGTGTGGATGTTGGAGGTGCATTTAATGCTCTTGGCAGGTTGTTGAGGAGGGGGAACAAGTGGGAGAGGAAAGGTGAGGAGGGGGATGGTTTGGTTGGTTTTGGGGCTAAGTGAAGAAAGAGGAGGAAAAGGCGCGATAGGGGCTGTCTGTTGACTGGGATTGACCAGAGGTATATCAAAGGGGGGTCAAAACAGGGAAAGGGTCCAAAGGCTTGTTGGCTGGGGTCCAAAATAGGATTGTGACAAGGGGCCAAGGTTTAAAGGGTTTAATATCCAAGGACTAGTTATGTAATTTCTGAAAAATCAAGGGCCACTACTGCCATTTCTGCAAAGATGTTTCAAGGGACCAAAAGTGACAAGTTTCAAAATTACAGGGACCAAACTTGACAATTTCCAATTTGGGGCCATTTTCGCCAAATTTCAAACTTGAAGGACCAATTTTGTAATTTTGTCAAACTTTTGATATTTTTCACCAAAGGACTAATTTTGAAAAGTTATGATATTAAAAGGACCTTTGGTGATTTTTCTTTGAAATTTTAACTCGTGGACTATTTTTGATAATTTTAGAAACTTGGGGGACTGAACTGCCAATTATGCAAACTTTGCTCATTTTTCATCTGATTTTAAACATTTTGCATCTGAAACATATAAAATGCATTTTTGTGATATTTTCAGTATTTTGATGCATTTCTGAGCATTTTAAACGTTTTGCAGTTCAGATTGACCCAAAAATGATGAGTATTTACACACTCATCAATCCCCCACACTAAACTATTGCTAGTCCCTAGCAATCTTTTGAGAAAACATAATGGATTTGAAACTCTTTACCAAAAGCCATTACTTCTGGAGTAGCCAAATGTTTCAGTTCAAGTAAGAACCATGGTACACTGATAACCATGTGATTTTGAGCAAACCACCGGCTTTCAACGGATTTGATTTTGTCTTTACCGAAGCCGCTTTCGGACTAGCCAACTCTTAGATAAATTATCAATATTATCTTTGGTGAGCCGATTACCAATTATGGATTTTCCACTGCCTTTACCACAAGCCATAAACTTGCGGGCTAGCCAACTCTTCACTTTTTAGGATATGGTGAGTTGAGAACCATACAATTTTGGGCAAATTGCAAGCCATATAAACGGATTTGAGAAATCTTTACCAAGAGCCGTTTGCTCCTGGATTAGCCAATCCTTTTGTTTATTAGACAAGGCGGACTGATAACCAAATGAGAAAGTGTAAAACACTTACTCCAAAAAAAATTTGGCCAAAAACGGGGGAATTAGGCGGATAATATGATAAAATTCGTGAGAATTCCCCCCCACACTTAGAAATGAATATTGCCCTCAATATTCAAAGTACCGGCGGTTATGCCGAAACAAAGAACGTTAAAAGGAAATACTACGGCCATTATTTGAAAGGATTTTTTTTTGAAACTTATATACAACATGTGGGGCAACCCCCCCACACTAGGGTGGTAGAAAGTAGAAAGAAGTCAGAAATATGGGTGAAAACCCATATGGCATGCTACTGTTTTTGATTCCCGAGTCGCTAGCTTGACTCGACCCCGCATTAATTTGTTCATGGGGAAGTAAGTGGAAGAGACAATCTCCATCGGACTTTCATTCAAGATGTTTGGACAAACATTTGAAGCACGTGAAAGTTCCACACCGATGAGATATAGAGAGACAGACCCGGCTCACAGATGATAAATGAAAATGCCGGGATCAAAGATAGTGTCCTCACTCCCGAAGGAGTGAAGAAGAGAAGAAGTCACATCATATGTGAGGAATGGGAGAAAGATGTTGATAACAATCAAGATCCATTCTTCATCCTCAAATGTTGACATATCGGGAGGAAGGGTGAAGGTAGTATCATCAATAAGCAAACTCTTATGATAGAGTATACCTTCCTCCGAGTCAATATCATCCTCAAGATCAAAATAGAAATGATCATATTCCGGAGGAGATATGTCATGAGAGAGTTCACCGGAGAACTCTTCATGAAGAGAATCATTGGAAAAAGCCTCAAGTTCAGGAGATGTTTCGGGCTTGTCCAATGTAGAGTCACTATCCACAACGGGGATAGGAGATGAAGCTGGTTTAGCACAAAATGATTCAATCTTAGAAACGAGGAGATTTATATTGAACAATTGTTCACGAAGTACCTCATCCTTAATTTCAAGATCATCAGAATCTCTCACATCTTCTAAGCTAACTAGCCTGAAGGTAGCTCCTCGATATAATCGATGTCTCCATAGGATAAAGAATCGTCAAACGAAATACAATCGTTGTCAGAATCGGAGAACATCTCGACATGATCATATGGAATGTCAAGAGGAGGAGAAGAATCACCATTAAGAGGCTCATCACACATATTACCGGAGATAACCTCGGACTCACTTGGGATTGGGACAAGGCTCTCAACACTAGACGATTCCATTTTTGGAATAGTGCTAAGAGGCTCGTCCCCCATTATGAGAGAGTCTTTGGAAGCAATTATAGGTAAGATAGGTGTGATAGCAATATCTGAGGGAGTTGAGAAATGAGATCGTTCAATTGAGTAACACTCTCCTCGTCGTTCTCATAATATTCCTTCATTTGAATACTATCCTCATCATCATCGTCATCATATCTGATTCTTATATTCATCTGCTGAAGCTTACACACCATTCTTTTCATTTGCGCTTTCGAATGCGTATTTTTTCAGAACTTTGAGGAAGATTACACTCCTCGTAATCATTGAAATGATGTGAAGGCTCAGAAGTCTGATGACTGATGGAATACTGTGGGGGTTGGAAATTGTCAAAACCGGGAGAATTGGAATTTTGAAAATTTTGATTCATCGGTTGACAGTCAAAAGTCTCATGAGGACCCCCGCAATTCTCACAACAGAGATAATTGGGAAAATAACTTTCACCAAAGTTCTGATTGTAACACGTTCCGGCTACATAGACAAGCGGGACCTGTGGTGGACAATCAAAACCGGAATGAGAATCATTCCCACCATACTCGCATGAGTAGGATTCGTATTGGGGCTGTGGAGGTAGGTAGGAAAAATCGGATGTTTCATTTGAAATGGGATCGGGATTACCGACAAATTTGTCTCCGAAACTCACATTGGTACATCGCCGACAATTTCCACCGTTAAATGGACCTCCACACCGTGAACATGTCAAATACCACGACATAGAGAATTAAACAGATAAGAGGGATAAGAGATGAAGAATTAAACGGTTATAGAGGATAAGGAATTGAGAATTAAACAGATTAGAGGGTAAGGGAAATGTAGAATCAAAAGATGCGAGAGGGTAAAGATGGATTTTTTTTTTTTTTTTTTTTTTGATAACTTTACAAAAAACTTTTTACAAAGGATGGGATATGTGCAAGAATGGGTCTGAAAAAGGCTAAACACACGCTAAAGCCTCCCCGGCAGCGGCGCCAAAATTTGATCCGTGCAGAAAACAGTCAAGCTACCTCACACAAACCGGCCACTTGTGAATGGCCGACCGTAAGAAGCTTAAAACCGCTTAAAACACAAATACAATGAAGTCCAGGAGAATATAGTGAATTCCCGGGTCGTTATGTCCCACGGAGACTCAATGGTGTGCAAACACTAGATCAGACGATAGAATGATCACTAATGACAGTGATCGGAAAAGATTTGGATGGATAATTACACTACTGAAAAAGTTTATAAATCAAAGCGACTTAAATACAAATTAAGAAGATTAAAAAGATAAAATATATTAAATAAACGCTATCACTATATTTAAAGTGATGAACGTTTAAAACTAAAAACTTACGTTTAAATTAAAACTACGTAAACGCACAAAAATAAACGTGAAAATAAAGAAGGAAAATACCTACGGATATGAAAAATACATTTTACAATCCTAAATATAAAAGAAAATTATTAGAAAAAGAAAATTATTTTTATAACTATTTATCTAATTATTATTAATTAAAACTATTTTAAACTATTTAATAATACTCTAAAATAAAAGAAAATATGAAATAAGACTAGAAAAATAAAATTAAGATTTAGAAAAATCTAAAATATGATAAAACTAATTTTAAAACTGGAAATATATTTTTTAGACTTTTTATATATTTATTATTAATTTAAAACTATTTAAAACTAATTAAAATGCTAAAAAATACTTTTTAAGCTAAGAAAATTATGGAAAAATACTTTTTAGGCTTTTTATATTTATCTAAACTTAAGAAAAATGAAAAATTATTTTTTTGAACCTTTTCTTAATTATTTGTATTAAATGCTATTTAAAAGTACTTAAAAACTAGTTTAAATTAAGAAAAATAGCAAACAAGCTTGGAAAAATCTGAAAATTTCAGGAAAAGTCTAAAACATTATAAGGAATCTGAGAAAAATGGAAAAACAAGGGGTTATGTGGAGGGATTTGAAACTGAAGTGCAAATGGCTTATCAATAAGCTCTTGGAATAAGCTAATGAGCACCAAAGTGAACCAAACTGAAATGGAAGCTACAATAAGCTAACAATGACCAAAAGCAACAATAATAAGCAAGCTATAACCTCTGATAAGCAAATTGCAACAGATTGATGTTTTGAGAATAAGCTAAAAAACAGTTAACAGGTAGTCTACTTTGAGCTCAAGAATAAGCAATCAAATAAGCTAGAAACTAGAAACAATAACTAAGAACTTACACTAGACCTAGGTGAGACCTTGTAAACTAAATTACAGACCTAGGTGAGCTAAAATGAAACCTGTGCAGACCTTTCAAAACCTGCATAAACCTGTGCAGGCAACAGTCCCCTGCACAGGGCATTTATGCCCTTATTGAACAACAAATTTGAAGCTTAAACAAAATTCACAAAAATGTAAGAAATTGGACATAAGAAAATAGACCAGGTTGACTTTTTGAAACCACAAGTTTTATTGAAAATGGCTCAGAAATGAGTGAATGAAAAATCACTCTCAGTTGGCCAAAACTGAGATTTGGCTATTTTGACTTTTAAGGCAAAACTGAAAAGTTGACTATCATGAACTTTGATCTAGATTTTTGGATTGAAAATGATTTATCTTGATGAAATGAAGCTACTGTAACCTAACTTTATGGATTTTGAACATGAAACAAGATTTTGGATTTCCAAAAATCTCAACAGTTAACTGTTGAGATTGTTTAAGTTGGATTTTGACTTTTAAGGTTGCAGGCACAAAGGAATGACTCAAATGAGTTCTAAAATGATTAAACAAACATGAAACACCAAAAACTTAACACCGAATAGACCTAAACCATGGCTCTATCAGTCAATCCAAACACACTTTAAAAACTGATTTTGCAATAAAAACTGAGCTAAACTTTAAACTAGCTAATCTCAATGATCAAACTGAGTTCACATACCCTAATTACAACTATTTAGACATATTAAAACTACAAATGATCACAGATACAAAAGAAGCATGAAACTGCACTTAGACTTGAAATTGGAAAATGGGAAAGAGAACTCACAACAAGGTCCAGCTTATGCAAGGCTCAAAACCAAATCCAAACCTATACTAAATGATACTAATCCAACCCATATCAAGGTTCTGCAACAACAATATCCAGCCCATAGCAATTTAAGCTTTATGTTGACTTTCATTGACCATGGGACATTTTGCTTGATTTTTCATTTAAAGCATATCAAAAGCTCGTTAAGCTTTGATACACTAGATTGAGCTTAAAAATAAGCTAATGGAAGCTTAAACATAAGAAGATGAAACTGAGTATTTCAACAGTGAACTGAAATTTTTGAGACTTGAATGAAAACTTAAATTGATAATCAAAAGTACAATATACTGATGTCTTAACTTGAATGAAAGACAATTGAACTGAAATTACAACATTTTAGCTTAACTAGAACATGAATTTAAAAAAACGACATTTAAGAAAATTTTATATAAACTAGCTACTACTCTTTAAGCTTCATTCTTCCTCTTTTATAGCTCAGATGCTTTTCTCTTTCATCACTGATTAAATCCCACCTCTCTTGATGGCCATTGATGAGAAAAATGATCTTGGCCATTCAATCCACTTTTGGCGGAAATTGGTTTTGACAGTGGGGATTGAGTGTGGATGTTGGAGGTGCATTTAATGCTCTTGGCAAGTTGTTGAGGAGGGGGGAACAAGGGGAGAGGAAAGGTGAGGAGGGGGATGGTTGGTTGGTTTTTGGCAGGCTAGGTGAAGAAGAAAGGAGGAAAAGGCCGATAGGGGTGTCTGTTTGACTTTGGGATTGACCAGAGGTATATCAAAGGGGGGTCAAAACAGGGAAAGGGTCCAAAGGTTTGTTGGCTGGGGTCCAAAATAGGATTGTGACAAGGGGCCAAGGTTTAAAGGGTTTAATATCCAAGGACTAGTTATGTAATTTCTGAAAAATCAAGGGCCAATCCTGTCAATTATGCAAAGATATTCCAAGGGACCACAAGTGACAAGTTTCAAAAGTACAGGGACCAAACTTGACAATTTCCAATTTCCAGGGGCCATTTCTGCCAAATTTCAAACTTGAAGGACCAATTTTGTAATTTTCTCAAACTTTTGATATTTTTCACCAAAGGACTAATTTTGACAAGTTATGATATTAAAAGGACCTTTGGTGATTTTTCTTTTAAAATTTTAACTCAGGGACTATTTTTGATAATTTTAGAAACTTGGAGGACTGAAACTGCCAATTATGCAAACTTTGCTCATTTTTCATCTGATTTTAAACATTTTGCATCTGAAACATATAAAATGCATTTTTGTGATATTTTCAGTATTTTGATGCATTTCTGAGCATTTTTAGACGTTTCGCAGTTCAGATTGACCCAAAAATGATGAGTATTTACACACTCATCAAGAGTTAACACTCTTGTTGTATTCTTTTTCATTATTTGATTCGGAAATAAAATTAGTGACGCAAGGCTTCAAACAAGGTTCAATGAAGATTGATTTTCGTGATATGAGACTCTAGAAAGTCTTGATGACAAGTTAAGGTGCTACGAAAAACAATTCTGAGAAATCTTCAGATTCGAATGTAATGGTCATATTGATAGTTGTTTTGGATCTGTGATATTGATTGTTAGGAATTAGAAGTTGATGTTTTATGAGATGTTTGGTTTCTGATGTCGTGAGTCAGATTCGTATATGGTTTTTGTGGACAAGGTCTTGTGGTCTAATCTTCTTCATCCTTTTTGTCTTAACTTTGTCAAAAACCCAAGTCGCTACTCAAAATAATTAAAAAACTCAACCCAAGTCGCTAGCGTTTCTTTTTAATCACACAACTCGCTTGTCATTAAAGAATGACAAGTCGCTACCTTTACTTTTTGGTTAAGTCGCTACCTTTTTTTTTTTTTTTTTTAAGAGTCAAGTTGCTAGCCTAAGATGTTATACCAAGTCGCTACCCTAATGACCAACTCGCTACGACAACTTGTAAAGACAAGTCGCCATCAATAGATGCAACAAGTCGCTAGGTGACTTAAGGGCAAGTCGCTACAATATACAATGAATCTGGACAGAATAATACAAGTCGCTATGCTTTTGTAATATCAACTCGCTATTTGTTAAATAACAAATCGCTAGGCAGATTTAGACCAACTCGCTATGAAGAAACATAAGCAACTCGCTATGAAGAGTGACCCAGAAAACTGCATAAAACTGCTTCTGTTCAGACCAGAAAAACCCATAAAAAAATATACTTTTCGACCCAATTATCACCTATTTGACCATGACCAGTAAAAGATGAACTAACATAAACTTGACATAAAACTGTTTTTGACCATAGATAGCACAAGACTGTTTTGGTAAATATGAAGCAAATAGTAGTTGAAAACTGTTTGAAGCAGATATGACCATAACACCTTTTTGATCAAACAAAACACAAAGCTTGTCTATAAAACCAGTTTACCCATAACAAAGTTCCGACCACACAAATAAACAAAAAAAACAGTTTCAAACACGAATCAAAACCACAAGAAATCATCAAAACACAACAACCTTGGCTCTAGTACCAATTGTAGGATCGATATATTTATTGTGTTGATGATTCGGGTGGTCTTGGATGATCAAAATACATGTTATCCATTAGAGAGAGAAAGTAGAGAGAGAGGGAGTTTCTTGGTAGAGACTTGTAGAACAAAATATTGAAAGGTTAGATTGAAAGCTCCACCCCTTCCATGGATGGAAGGGGTATTTATAGTTACATGAAATACGACCTCCTATCGGCCTGTGGATCAGGTATACAGTGGGTAAAGACCCGTCCTTCCTCCACGGTGTTACACTACGCTAAACTAAACTAATAACTAACTAATAAACTGATAAATAACGTAACTAACGATATGTCTACGAGCTAACTTATGCTAGATAATATTTGGGGTGACCGACACTTTACTTATGGAATTTCCAATTCCTAACACACACTCATGGAAAACTTCATCAATCAACTGTCTCTCATGGTTAGTCAAAATATGAATTCCACTCCACACACCAACAATAACCTCATAACTGCATCCAATCCACACAATCAAGCTACTGTCAGAGATGGTAAGGTAGTAGTGCAGAATGTGCAAGGAAGACGGTGTAAACAAGGGATGATTGGAGCAGGTTATGGTAATACAGGAGTAGGTGGAGGGTATGTGGCTAATCAAAATCGTGGAAGGAATGCCAATCAAGGACAAGTAAAGCCAATCAAGTGCTACAACTGTGGTGGTGATGGACACATTGCAAGGAACTGCACATCTTCAAAACGCCTCAAAATGCGAGAGTACTTCAGGGACAAGATGCTGTTGGTGCAAGCTCAGGATAGTGGAGCGGTTTTGGATGAAGAAGAGTTGTTGTTTCTTGCTGAGGGAAATGCCCAAACCTATGATGCGATGTTGATGAGCACCAATTCAGAAATAGGTCACAATCATCAGAATGCATTTCAAGTTGCTGACTGTGATGCATTTGACTCTGATGTCGATGATGAACCTACTGCCTGCATACAATCTTCATGGCTTAGATTTCACCAATGGTCTCTCCAAAGGTCTCGTCACCACAACAGGCTGGTCCATCCAAAGATTCAATCATTTCAGAGGTATTAAAACTATACGATGAAGTCGATGAGCAAAAGATTCATAACGAAGTACAATCTCTTGAAACTTATGAATCAGATATTGATAATGAGGGTAATAGCAATATTGTCCCATATGATCAATATGTGACACAAAGTGAAAGTGAGATTGTACCAAGTGATGCATCTTCTGCATTCAATGATGACTATGTTTTTATGAATACACCGCATGTGCCCCCGATGATTCTGTTATCTCTCGAATCAATGCCTATAAAGAAACAAGTTGCTATTTATGAACAACGTGCTAAGTTTGAGTTAACTACCCGTGAGCAGAAATGGATGACCAAATGCGTACAATCATTAGAAAAGTAATTTTAGAGAAGAAGTATTAAAACAAGAGTTAAATTCCTTACAAGAAAAGCTTTCTAAAAATGTTAAGCAAAAGCAAGAACTTCAAGATAATGTTAAAGTGCTTAAACAAGAATTTAATGCTAAGGAATCAAAACTTTTGAATGATTTTTCCAATCTAAAAACTTTGAAAAACAAGCTTGAAAATAAGTTGTACGTACAATGGAATACCATTCAGACTGCTCACATGATCACTAAGGATAGAGTCTTAAGCGATAAGCATAGTATTCCCCTCGTTGAGAAACCCAATCCTAAGTATGGTAAAATAGCTAGAGAGCTCAAGGTAATCTATGATGGCAATGAAATCCTTAAGCCTAGGCGTAAACCTAGTTGCATCTGAGTGTACCGAGGAAGATATGCAATTAGAAGAAGCCTCTAGGGAGAAAATGGATAAGAAGCTAAAAGATCCTGAGTGTAAAAGGAAAAACATAACGATCAAACCCCATGATTACACTAAAGAAAATTGGATCTCCCTTAACATGTTTAAGCCTCAAACTCAATTAACCCCTGAACAAATTTTTTAGAAGAAAGATATGGATAAGCAAAAAGCTAAAGTACTTGTTGAAACAAACACTCCCTTTAGGAAAGTGCTCGCTACCGTGTATCCTCTGAATACACCAATGCATTTAGTTCCTAGAACTATTTCCACTAATAGTAAGACCTTAATCAGCCTGTATGTTGTTTATCAACTATTCGTTGATTTTGAGAAGACATGTAAGAAGAGAATCACACCTAAAGGGATAACTGAAGGGGAAAGGGGTTTTGAGCAAACTAAAGAATGTTATTTAACTGAGGTCATGCCTTTCTTTAAATAATTAAAAGGTCAATTTGAGAGTCTTCAAAAGGGAATTAACTCAGATATCAAAGAAATGGAAAAGGAATTTGATGCAATGATAGTTGAGGTAAATGATTATGAATGGGAACTCAAATATAATGAAATTGAAAGGAAGAATTTGCATATCTTAAATGAGAACTTAGTATTAAGTTGTGTGGCTCAAGATGTGTTTTATACTGTTACTAAGCATTCTATTACTGCTTCTCAATTTCATGAATTAATTGTTGCCTTGAAAGTTTCTCATGATCGTGTCATTGAGCTTGAAAACAAAAACTCATAACTAAATGAGAAAATTGATCAAGATGATCACGATAATTTGGTAAAACATCTTTCTAAACTAGAAGTTGAACATTTTGATTTGCAACTAAAATATCAACATCTCAAAGAAAATGTCAAAACCTCAAACATCAAGACATCCTCAAATGTTCCAGAGTTTGATGCACTTTTTGAAATAAACAAACGAGACGAACAGATTCAAGCTCATTGTAACACGATCAGAAAGTTGAAAGCTCAAATTTCACAATTAAAGGGTGAAAAGAACAACGTGACTGGCTCCCAAATGCCTCCACCTTTAAAACTTGGTTAATGTTTTACAAAAGGAAAATGAGAGTTTTCTAGAAGAAAAATGAAAAGGTTAAACGACACTTTAAAGAGTTATATGATTCAATGAAAGTCACTCGTGACAAGAACAACGAAAAAATAACGTCTTTACAAAAGGAAATTGAGAATCAGAGTCGTAAAAGGGAAAATGCCACTTGTCGTTAATGAGAATGTTGCATCAAAGTCATCTACAGACTCTAAATATATTGTGACTGTTAAATACATTCCTCCTCATCTTAGAAATAATGAACTTGTGTTTCATAACTATTTTGCTCACCTTAAGGATAGTTTAGAATGTCTCCGTGAGATTGTAGAAGAGGATTTCATAACAAGCCTCTTGATAGTGAAATTAGGTTTGCTTGCATTCAGGCCAAACGATCTCAGGAGCTGTTAGAATGTTTAATAGCAACATGTCCTAAATCCTTATGTAAGAAAGATAAAGCTGTGATGCCTTGTTCCATGCCTAGTGCTAAGTATACAAACCATTATATGCCCAGTATTAAGAAAGTGAGTTTTAATGTGCCTTCAAGTAGCTCAGATCCCAGCACTTCTAAACCTGAATTGCAAAAATTAGCAAAACCAACTAATGTTCCCATTCCCTCTACAGGAGTAGAAAGTGACACTTTTGGCAACACAAAGAATGATAGGACCTTACAAGCTAGGAATGTTCAGTGGAAGAGAATAGATGATCACCTTAGGAACAATTTGAATAAAACGAATCGTGTTGATTCTAGTGTTAGCTTTAAGCATGCTGTAAATAATGCGAAATCTACTACTTTTGGCAAAACATGTAATGATGATTACTTGGTTTCTGTTACTAATCATGTATGTGGTGTGAATGAGTTGATTAATATTGTTAAATGCCCTGTTAAAATTGTTAATGCCAAAAATCAAGCTAAGAAGGCTAGAAAGCAAAGGCGAAAGAAAGTTAGAAAACATTGGAAACCCACAGGAAGAAAATTTAGTAATATAGGTTATCAATGGATACCTACTGGCCGCAAGTTTAATCTTAATGAGTTGTGCCCTAAATTTTCTAAGTCAATGCCCATTAGAAAATGGATGCCTACTGGTAGAACTATTCCTTTAAGAAGTTAACATACTTTGAAGTTTGAATAGGTCAAATACGGACACTAGCACTGCATCTATCCTTGATGATTCCATTGTTTCTACTTCCGATGTGGGTGTTCCAATCACTGTTACTAACCAAATGGAACCCATTCTTGCATGGGGATCCCAATTATCCAGTTATCCATTCTTGTCAGTGTTCAACTGCAGATCGTTCAAATCGTTATGTGGTACCTGGACTCAGGTTGTTCCAAGCATATGACTGGAGATCGCTCACGGCTCATGAACTTCGTGAGTAAATTCATCGAGACTGTTAGATTCGGGAACGAACGTTTTGGTGCAATTATGGGTTATGGAGACTATGTTGTTGGTGATAGTGTAATCTCCAGGGGTATATTATGTTGAAGGTCTTGGTCATAACTTGTTCTCTGTTTGTCAATTCTGTGATTCCGATCTAGAAGTGGCTTTCAGAAAACATACTTGTTTCGTTAGAGAAATTGATGGTGTGGAACTGTTAAGAGGAACTCGTGGTTCAAATCTTTACACCATCTCTATCGAAGACATGATGAAGTCTTCTCCAATCTGCTTGTTGTCAAAGGCTTCGAAAACAAAATCATGGTTATGGCATCGTCGTCTCAATCACTTGAACTTCGACACCATTAATAATCTTTCCATAAAGGATCTTGTAAGAGGCTTACCCAGATTAAAGTATGAAAAAGATCATCTTTGTTCAGAATGCCAATTGGGAAAAAGCAAAAAATATGCCCACAAACCTAAACCCACAAACTCAGTAATGGAAGTTCTTCATACCCTTCATATGGATTTGTGCGGACCAATGAGAGTGCAAACGATAAATGGGAAGAAATATATTTAGTCGTTGTTGATAACTACTCTGGATTTACTTGGGTAAAGTTTTTGAGGACAAAGGATGAAACTCCTGATGTCATCATCAAACTTATCAAGCAACTTCAGGTTCGACATAACAATACTGTTAGAATTGTTCGAACAGACAATGGCACAGAGTTCGTTAACAAAGACTTAAGTCAATTTTATGAAAGTGTTGGAATCAGTCATCAAACAAGTGTTCCACGAACTCCTCAACAGAACGGTGTAGTTGAAAGACGAAATCGAACTCTTGTGGAAGTCGCAAGAACAATGCTAATTTATTCAAAGGTTCTAATGTTTCTCTGGGCTGCAGCCATTGCCACTACTTGCTACACGCAAAATCGTTCCCTCATACACTCATCTCATGGAAAAACTCCATACGAACTTGTCCATAAATGAAAACCTGATATCTCCTACCTTCGTGTGTTTGGTGCTTTGTACTATCCAACGAATGACGGTCACGATTTAGGTAAATTAAGAGCTAAGGCGGACATTGGAGTTTTTTTTAGGTTATGCATCAAACAAGAAGGGTTACCGAATCTACAACAAAAGAACTCGAGATATCATGGAAACTATTCACGTCACGTTCGATGAGTTGTCCGGGCAAATGGCTCCAATACAATCAAGTTCTGGACCCGCATCACAACCTTCATTAAGTAGTCCCATTAGTTCTTCTCTTGTACAAAATCTCTCACCAACAACTCCTTATGTACCTCCTTCAGAAGATGATTTGAAGAAATTGTTTGATCCAATGTTTGATGAACACTATGAGCAAATTGCTAATGATCTGTCAAATCCATCAACAAAGGCTGCTCCTATCCCTGTCAATGAAGTTAACCCTTCAGTTCCAATGTCATTAAGTCAAGAAGCGCCGCCGATCACTCTGTCCTCATCAACAAATCATCAATCATCGAGTGTACATCATGGAATTGTTTCTAGCACCTATGATGGAGATAATCCCTTTGCTACTCCTGAAGATGCCCCTTTGAGAACATATTTGCTCCTGAATCCATCATCGAACCATCTTCATCAGAGAAAACGACTCGCTACTTCAGCCTCAACAACAACCACACGAACACCTTAAAAAATGGACACATGATCATCCATTGGACAACATCATTGAAACCCTCTCGCCCAAGATCCACTCGTAAACAACTTGCAACTGATGCCTTATGGTGCTTCTTCAACTCCGTATTGTCTAAGATCGAACCAAAAGACGTTAAAACTGCCATGAATGAAGACAACTGGTTCAATGCCATGCAAGAAGAAATTCATGAGTTTGATCGACTAGATGTATGGGAATTAGTACCGCTCCGACCGTGCTATGATCATTGCACTAAAGTGGATCTTCAAAGTAAAACTTGATGAGCATGGTGATGTATTAAAGAACAAGGCTCGATTGGTTGCAAAGGATACCGTCAAGAGGAGGGTATTGACTTTGAAGAATCATTTGCTCCAGTTGCACATATCGAGGCAATCAGAATCTTCCTGGCTAATGCTGCAAGTAAGAACATGGTAGTCTATCAGATGGATGTAAAGACGGCTTTTCTTAACGGAGATCTTAAAGAAGTCGTATACGCCACCAACCCGAAGGTTTTGTGAATCCAGAGCATCCTACTCATGTCTATCGCTTGAAGAAGGCTCTTAACGGTTTGAAGCAAGCTCCAAGGGCATGGTATGATACGCTATCAAAGTTTCTTCTATCTACCGGATTCAAAAAAGGAGCAGTTGATCCGACATTGTTCACCGTGAAGTCGCAAACATTTAATTCACGTTCAAATCTATGTTGATGATATTATTTTGCCTCGACTGACCCCAATGAATGTGACCGTTTTCTAAGGAGATGGGCTCCAAATTTCAAATGTCAATGATGGGACAAATGTCATTTTTCTTGGGATTACAAATTTCACAAAGTCCCGGAGGCATTTTTATAAATCAATCTAAATATGCAAATGAGATTTTAAAGAAATTTGGATTTGATTCTTGTGACCGCTTGACACTCCTATGATAGAGCGTACTAAACTCGATGAGGACCACTCAGGGATCATGGTAGATCAAACGAAATATCGTAGTATGATTGGATCCCCGATGTACCTCACAGCCAGCAGACCGATATTCTGTTCACGTATGCATGTGTGCTAGATACCGTGCTAAGCCTACCAAAAGCACCTTGAAGCGGTTAAACGGGTCTTTCGGTATTCCAAGGAACCATCAATATGGGACTTTGGTACCCGAAGGACACCGATATGTCACTAATGTGCCTATGCAGATGCAACCATGCAGATGTCAAGATACCGTCAAGGCACGCCCGAGGTGCTCGGGGTGATAAGCTTGTGAGTTGGTCTTCAAAGAAACAAATGAGTACTTCTATATCCTCTAAAGAGGCTGAATACATAGCCATGTCATCTTGTTGTGCTCAAATCCTATGGACGAGATCCCAATTATCTGACTATGGCTTTGAATTCAACAAAATCCCTATGTATTGTGATAACAAAAGTACCATTGCTCTCTCATGCAACAACGTTCAACATTCAAGAGCAAAGCATATTGACATTCGACATCATTTCATCAGGGAGCAAGTGGAGAACGGTGTGGTGGAACTTTATTTTGTAAGGACTGAATACCAGTTATCATACATCTTCATCAAAGCTCTTCCTAGAGAACGTTTTGAGTTTATCCTTCCACGACTTGGTCTAAAGAGTCTACAACCAGAAACAATTAAACGTCTTCAAGAGGAAGAAGAGGAGTAAAAGGTTTTTCTTCATCCATCTCTTGTAAATATTTATTCAAAAAAGCAAAATACAAAATTACAAAACCAACAAAAAGCAAATAGAAAAATAGAAAACTTTCAAAAAATCCATAAAATTTTGAAAATCTCAAAAATTTTCAAAAAAAAATAAAAAAATTGTCATTTTGTAATGTTTTTCTTGATTCGATAATATCTACGGTCTTTGTGCTGTCATTCAAAGAGTGACACGGGTCTTTAGATGTTGTTCGAATGTACAAAAATCTTTAAAATAATAATAATAATAATAATAATAATAATAATAATAATAATAATAATAATAATAATAATAATAATAATAATAATAATAATAATAATAATAATAATAATAATAATTTGAGAGAATGTAAAACAAAGGCTTATAGTCACATCAGTCTATAACCCGTTTTTTAAAGAAAGAACAGAGCCATGTTTTATCTTATTTTTCAAATCTCATACTCTGATTCTAAAAACAAATGTTTGTCACTAAAAAGACAAATGTTTCCCTCACAAATAGTTTTCCTTCTATAAATTCTTTTGAAAAATATTTGTTATCCAAATAAAAACTAATAAAAATAACTCGGTCTCAATCTTTGAAAATCATCTAAACTTAACATTTGTCAAAATCTCTATCTCTCAATCAACAACTTATGTCATTGATTGAGGGGGAGAATGATTTCATTTAAATCAAAAGGTTATTTGTCATACAATTGGTCCAGACCAAGGTTTATGTCATATTTTCAAAACATATTCAAGCATGTTTAATCTTTTGGAGTTTAAAGTCTCAGATTTGATCCTTATCGGTTAAATGTTTTCATAAGCAAGTCACAATTCTCCTCAAAAGCTTTCAAAATCAATTTAAATCTACAGAGATCACAAATCTCAAATGACTTGAAAATTGTGATCGGGGGAGAATTTGTGATTTAAATTGGATTTAAACTGATAATTCGATAAATGGTTTTATAGTGATTTACAAGCTCTCCTCCCTACATGTGCCAAACGATTTCAAATTTTGCATGCACATGTTAAGGGGGAGCATCTATATCAAACCAAAAAGGATTGAAACGTGACTGATTTGTTTCAATGTGCATGTTTTCCCTTATATGTGCAAAACACTTTCGAATCTCGATGCACATATTGAGGGGGAGCAACTTTTTGAAAACCACATTCCTTCCCAAAAATACCTTTAACTAAGTGTGAAAAATATGAATCTTGATTGGGAAGGTGATGTAGATATTTTTTTGAAAACGGTAGTCAATGAATTAAATACTTGCCTCCATGTGCCAAAATGATTTCAAATATTTGATGCACATGTTGAGGGGGAGCTCATTTTCTGAAATATCAAAAACAATTCAGGTACAAAATGCTTTGATAATATATCACAAGTATCTGGATTGATTTTCAAATGGTTTTCAATTGGTTCCAATGGCAGATGAATAATACCAAATAGACCGACCAAATTTACTTTATGTATGGTGATATAAGGATGGTTAGGTTAGGTATTCGTTCCCACGATCCTGCCAGAGCCGGAGGGATCTACCCAGGGACAATCCACTAGATAGTGTAGAAGTCCTTAGGTATGATGAAAAAAGGAGAAAAGTGAGAAATGGGAATAGTGCGGACTGAGACTAAGCTAGTACTGGAATAAACCCAACAAGGTTCTAGTTATGAAGTCTCGGTAAGCACTGAAGGGGTTGAAGAATGAAAAAGAATTGAATGAGAAAAGGGTGAAAATAAATAGCCCTCCATTATTTCAACCTTAGGGCAGAAACCGGGTTCAATACATATGCTACTGGTGGTTACCAAGGTAACACTGGTATTGAAGACAAGACGTCATGGACCCAAAGTGACGACCGCACTACAACTTCCCAAGCTACTCAAGTTTCCTCTTAAAAGGGCTTGTTTCATTCTCACGGGGAACCTACATAATCTATCGACTTTCTCTTAGAGTTTGTTGATATTGAAGAAGGAGACCCTCTCCCTAGTCTCCGGCATAGGAACCAAATGTGCACTATTGAGTCTAGAGCCACGAGATCATCAAATAAATCTCATTAGGACACTGTCAATGAAGACTCTCTATTTCACACAATGTGGAAAGAGAGATTATATCTTAAGAGTCCTATGTATTATCCTTGTGGTATTGCCAGAACATCTGAGTGATATGCAAACATAGTCACAATGAAGATGGAAAGCCTTCTAGAGACAACATCAAACAAGCTCTTGGTAGGTGGCATGTGAGATCTATCCAATAGATCAACCATGTGACAACTGAACAGAAACAATGGGGCGATACAAACTTATGAATCAATCCTGGTTCAGGTTATGGATTGATGGATACCTTTGAAAAACCGGTCGTTGTGCTTAAAAATTATTTTCTTTAGCACATCGACTGAGTATTAATATTTCAAATAAAAAAGGTATTTATGATTGATAACTGATTTTCCATAAAACCTTCGTTGTATTGCAAAACATTTTATTGAGCATACACCATTGTTTTTCAAATCTCTTTTCATCAATCAGTGAATCTCAAATTCGCTGGTTCACTCACTTCGTGTTGTCTTCTTTGAGACGCTCCGTTTGAGAACAACTAGAGCAACAAACCCGGTCAAGGAGATTCTTCGAATTATACTGATCACAAAGCATTTGTACTGATCAACGGGGAACCGTTGGGCCATGTACCTCAATTCAACGAAAGTGATCAAAGACACCTTCGGCCGCTTTATTGCTAACTGTTGTATGCGTGCACGCCCGATGTTTGCAAATGATCGTAATGGAGAAGTCAATCCATAGCCGCATGCTCACACAACACATTCATTTCTAAAGAAATCATGATAAGTGCATCAACGACTCTGATATTTTCACTCCATGCTTCTGCTACGCTGCTGCAAATATCATGAATCATCTAAAGCTTCCGCTACTTTGATGAGAAGAAATCATGATCCAGAATGTGAGCATGTCGGTCCAAATGTCACAACATCGCATAGTGTCAACACTACAAAGGAATAGTCAGAGATTTATGGAAGCTGATGATCTCAAAGCTGGCTCAAAACTCATTATCACGTGATCGCTTAAAGACCTCCAATTGGATTAACCAAACATGAAAAAATGAAGAATCAATGTCTACGGGCTACAGAGTAAAGAACATTAACAAGAATCCAAGAACAATCTTAATGTAATATCTGTTTGTATTCAATGTAATTTGAGGTGACCTCCCTTAGGGGGAGATTGTTAGGATTTAGTAAATCCAGTTATTAAAGTGTCGGTCACCTCAAGTATATGTAATCATTAGAAAGCTCGTAGTCGTAGTTATTTAATGTTAGATAGTATTTAGTTATGTAACACTGTGGAGGACGGACGGGTCTTTACCCACTGTATGCCTGATCCACAGCCCGTAGGTGGCGTTTATGTAAGATACTATAAATACCCTCTACCTCCTAAGGTAGAGGGTTGGAGCTCATAATAATACTTTTACTTTCTCTCACTAAGTTCCCAAACCTCTAAACTTTCTCTCTCTAAAAACCTCAAAGTATACGCCTAGCTTGATCATTGTTTGATGTGTTTGTGAAATCCAATATGTTACAATGGAGGTAATGTGGTGTTTGGAAATACCAAAAGTAAAATCATCGGTAAAGGTACGATTTCTAACAAATCTCTAACCATTAACGATGTGTGTCACGTAGAAAACCTAAACTTTAACCTCTTAAGTATAGGACAAATATGTGATAAAAAGTGCAATGTACTTTTTACCGAAACCGGTAGTAAGATATTAAAAAATGGCATGACCATAGGAAGAGGAATTAGGAAACATGGAGTCTATGTCATTAAAAGTGGTAATGAACCTAAAGACAAACTTTGTCTTACCTCTATGGATGATACTTCGACCTTATGGAATCGAAGATTGGGTCATGCCAATATGCGACTTCTTCAATCGCTATCATCCAAAGATCTAGTAAGATATCTACCTAAGTTAAAATATGAACATCACTTTTGTGATGCTTGTAATGTAGGAAAACAAGTTCATTCTAGTCATAAAGCTAAAAACATGGTGTCTACAACTAAGTGTCTAGAATTACTACATATGGATTTATTTGGTCCATCTGCTATCCAAAGTTATGGAGGCAACTACTACACTTTGGTCATAGTGGATGATTACTCTAGGTATACATGGACAAAATTCTTAAAGAACAAAACGAAAACGTTTAATTATTTTGAAATATTAAGCAAGATAATCCAAAGACAACTAGGAAGTCCTATAGTGTCTATTAGAACGGATCATGGTAGGGAATTCGATAATGAAGTGCAATTTGGAGCTTTTTGTGACGCTAATAGTATTACTCACAACTTCTCGGCTCCACGCACTCCACAATCGAATGGGGTAGTTGAAAGAAAGAATAGAACCCTACAAGAAATGAGTCTCACCATGCTTAATGAGCAATCCGTACCTCAAAAGTTTTGGTGCAATGCCATTGATACTTCAACGTACATACTCAATCGAGTCTTAATTAGACCAATCTTAGGTAAAACTCCATACGAGTTACTCCGAGGCAAAAAGCCTACGTTAGATCACTTTAGAGTCTTTGGTAGCAAATGTTTTATTCTTAACACTAAAGATTACCTTACAAAATTTGATCCTAAATCAACCGAAGGTATCTTTCTAGGTTACTCTCCAAATAGCAAAGCTTACGTCATATTAAACAAAGAAACAATGAAGGTAGAAGAATTATTAAATATAAAATTTGATGAAAGTCCACCCAAACCCTCTCCACCTCTTGTCGATGACGAGATTGTAGAAAGTGAAGCTATAGTAATAAAGAAAAAGATAAATGAAGAAGAAGAACCTTTAAATGATGAAGTCATAAACATTAAAGAGTCCAAAGATCACCCCGTAGATAAGGTCATAGGAAAGCTAAACGAAAGAACATTAAGGTCTCAAGTTCAAAACCAAAGTAGCTTATTTTGTTTTGTTTCAACCATAGAACCTAAGAATACACAAGAAGTCATAAAAGATGAAAGTTGGGTAATGGCTATGCAAGAAGAATTAAATCAATTTGTTTCTAATGATGTTTGGACACTTGTCCCTCCACCTAGTAATCAAACCATAATAGGAACCAAATGGGTTTATAAAAACAAATTAGATGCAAACGGAGTAGTGTCTAGAAACAAGGCAAGACTCGTTGCCCAAGGGTATAATCAACAAGAAGGAATAGACTTTGATGAGACCTATGCCCCCGTGGCTAGATTAGAGTCTATAAGAATACTTCTTGCGTATGCTTGTGCTAATGATCTAAAGCTTTATCAAATGGATGTCAAAAGTGATTTTCTAAATGGTTTTATTAATGAAGAAGTATATGTAGCTCAACCTCCGGGCTTCATCGATTTTGAAAAACCTAAACATGTGTATAAGTTAAAGAAAGCCCTTTACGGTCTTAAACAAGCTCCAAAATCTTGATATGATAGACTCAAGTCATTTTTAATTAAACACAACTATACCATGGGGTTAGTTGACAACACACTTTTTACTAGAAAAGAGAGTCACATATAATCATAGTTCAAATATATGTAGATGATATTATATTCGGATCCACTTGTCAAGACATGTGTGATGATTTCTCTAAAATCATGCATGACGAGTTCGAGATGAGTATGATGGGAGAACTTAGTTTCTTTCTTGGTCTACAAATCAAACAAGTAGAAGATGGTATCTTCTTTAATCAATCTAAATACATAAAAGAGATGTTAAAAAAATTCAGATTAGAAGAGTCAAAACCAATTAGGACACCAATGTCATCCGACACCAAACTCACTAAAGATGAAGACGGCGAATCCGTTGATAATACTAAATATCGTGGCATGATTGGTAGTCTTCTCTACCTCACGGCAAGTAGGCCGGATATCATGTTT
>OU343224.1:16108639-16176548 GCA_910596185.1 Chrysanthemum makinoi
CTAGGGCATAAGTATCAAAGTAGTCAATTCCCTGAATTTGTTTTAAACAATGACTAGTCTAGCCTTTGAATTCTCAATAGTCTCACCTACCTTCATTTTCCTTGAAAAATCCATTTGCAACCCAGAGGTTTGCAACATGGTGGTATTTGATCAACAAACACCCAAGTGTTTTGCCTATGACGGAATCCATCTCATCATTAATTTTTCTTTAAAGCAACATCCCCGGGACTTCATTGCTTTAAAAATGTTTTAGGATCATCCTCAACAATAAGCTAATAGGGAGTATTGGTCAAAGACCTCACCCCTTGTTCCTTCAACTAAATATAATTGAAAACTCAAGTCCAATGACTTTGGGAGTTCCCACCCTTTTGCTCTTTCTATAAAGGTTCCAAGTTTTTGAACTACAACCTCATCGGGACCTTATTAGGACCTTTGATACATCAATGTCATTATTAGGGAATCCTTTGAGTTGGTCTAGGACTCGATGAGAATCTACCCTCATCAAAAATTGCATCCCTTGATTCAATTATTGAGTTAATTGAAATATATTCATTAGGTTCTATAACATATGTTAATACAAATATCGTCATTAAACGTTATTTATATTTTATGATCTTTACCTAAGTTTTGTTAACGACAAAAGTAAATTTAATTTTTGTAAAGCATAAAGCTTGTCAAGTTTAATAGATATTAAAAACAAGCTTTCCAAATAAAATTCATCACCAAGCATTATATTTTGATTAGTCATATATCAATTAACTTTGATATCCTTCTAAACCATAATGCATGTCAACATTTTTAGATCAAGTATGTTTTAGTTTCTTAAAACAAAGCATTACATATGTATTTACATTTAACATATTATTTCTAAAAATAGAAAACAACATATGACATCATATGGTGCATCATTGAAATTCTGGGATTTCATAAGATATTTTGTGTAGATTTGACTCTACATATCTTACATGATTTGGTTAGATTTGGTTGACTTTTGGTAAGTTTTTTGCAATCTTGCTTGCCGACTCCGGCGGCACCAAAATGTTACACGGAACCAATATTTTGGTTTCGTGGTCCGTCAGGACAACATAATGTTTGGCTATAATAGCAAGCCAACCCAAGTTGTTTTCTCATCCCTTTCTAGCATAATCACATACATTCCTTCTTTTTATTATTTCTAACTCAGCTCATATCATTATAGTGATTATATGGACCTACTTGTAGCAAAGAAGATCAACATAATCAAGCTTCAAAAAAAATAGTTGAAGTCTTGTTTGTTTTGTTGTTCTATGATCTACCTTTGTTCATACATCATTGCGGCAAACCATCTTAAATTTTGAGTGTGAGGGTTAGTATTTTACCTTAAAATACATAGTGGGAGTGGTTGTACCCTTGTAAAAGAACTCGACATCTAGCTTTGTGTCGAAAATAGTGTGTAAGCAAAGTGTAAAGGTTTCAACAGAAAAGGAGCTTGTTGACTAGTGAAGTTAAATCTCGAGTTGGAGACCCTGGGAGTAGTAGGGCAAGGAAAAGAGTATAGACCTAACCACTTTAAACAACTTGTCGCGGGTTTGATTGTTTCTTTCCTTATCTACTCTTTATATATTGCTTGCATATTGTTTATTATTTACTAACATATCTTTGATCAATATCAATTGATCATTACAATAAGTTTCAAAACAAAGATTTTATCCGACTGCAAACTATGCAACCCCATTCTAGTTTTCCACAATTGGTACAGTAGCCTCGTTGCATTCAAGAATTTCTAAAATATATTGTATTTTATAAACTTGAAACGATCCATGGATTCCGAAAACTTTAAAGAAGGGAAATCTATGTAAAGACCAATTGTTTGAAACCAATGGATTTATCTATTGGAAAAACTGTTTTGAAACATATGTAAAGTCAAAAGATATAGATATTTGGTTTGTTATCATTAAAGGAGACTTTAATCCTACAACAAAAGATATTTCAAGTGATGATCAAAAGAAACTAACAGCTAAAAATAATGAAGCTTACATAACGTATACTTTATAATGCTTTGCCTAAAAAAGAATATGCATTTTATGTGTGAAACCGCAAAAGAGATTTGGGAATCTCTAATTATTATCAAGGAAATTCACAAGTCAAGGATAACAAAATTGATCTTCTTGTTCAACAATATGAACAATTTGTTTTCCCTGAAGATGAAACCATTGATTGTGGATTTACTCGCTTTAATACTACATTACTCTTAAAGCACTTGATGAAATAGTAATTACTTTGTTAGGAAATTTCTTAGAGCACTCCATCCGGGTGAGAAAAGTAATGGCTATTGAGGTCAAAAGATTCTCAATAATGTCACTTGACGAGCTAATTTGAAATCTCAAAGTACACGAAATGGTGATGGAGAAAGATTCGGAGATCATCAAAGAAAAAAGAGAGAAAGTCAAATCCGTTCATTTTAAAAGCAAGAACGGAATCTAGTGATGATGAAGAATCTTGCTCGTAGTGAAGATGAGGAATGCTATGGCCGTTAGAGATTAAATCAAAAAAGTTCTTTAGAAGAGAAAGTTCGTAAGGAAACCCCGAGATGAAAAGGTTATTCTAAGAAAATGACAAAAAGTGACAACCAAAAGGTGAAAGAAGTGCTTTCCAACCTAAAATACAAAGTATCCATTATCAGAGATGGTTGCCCCTGTTACCTATAATCAAAACTCAACGAGCTAATTTGTAAGTGGGGCTTGGAGTGATAGTGAGGATGATGAAGAATCGAGCAAAGATGAGATCGCTCTAATGGCACATGAATCAAACGAGGTACATTTCGACTCATCTTACTCTTCTATTGATGATGACACTTTGCGAAAACAATATAATCAATTGTGTGCTTTAGCTTAAAATCATAACTAAAACAAGTTTTAAAGACTAAAAAGGAATTTTTAGAAAATGAAATTTATGAGTTAAAAGAAAAGGCAAAACGATTAGAAAAGGGCTTAGCAAATGACGATGGTTGCAAATCATGTCAAGAGCTTAGTCTTGAAATAGAAAAGCTAAAACTCACACAAGAAGTTCTCATAGAACATAACTCTAAATTTAAAAGATTTAACAAAACATTTCTTGTGCCGATGAAATAGTAAGAATTCAAAAAGTACCAGGAACACAAGTGGATTATGTAAGATATTGGTTTTCATAAACACATAACAAATCACATAAAGGGTCGAATTATGCAAGAGTTTAGAGAGAGAAAGTAGAAGATGGGAGCCTTTCTAGAGAGAGAAAGTAAACAAAGAAAGAAAGGTTAGATTGAGTGAAAGGTCCAACCTTCTACCTTGGGAGGTAGAGGGTATTTATAGATACAAAGCTGGTAAAGACCCTCGCCTTCCTCCACACTGTTACACTAAACTAAACTACGCTAATAACTAACTAATTAACTAATGAATAACGTAAATAACTATATGTTCTACGAAGCTAACTTATGCTAGATTATATTTGGGGTGACCGAATCTTCACTATGGAATTTCTAATTCCTAACAATCTCCCCTAAGGGAGGTCACCCCATGATTTACATTTTGAATCCTAGCATTCTATTTTGTAATCTTCGTCTTTTGAGCTCAGACTTCAATTCTTCACACCTCAATCTTTGTGCTTGAGTAGCAATGATTCTTCAAAGTCCGACCACTTTGTACTTTAAGTGGAGGTCTTTGAATGATCCACGTCTTTGATGATTTCGAAGCTATTGAGATCATCACCACAATAAATCACGGATCACCCTTTGTTGTGTTGCCTTCATGTGATGTTGTGACTTTTGGACCGACATGCTCACACTTTCAAGATCATGACATCTTTCCATCGAGTAGCAATGAAGCTTTACCGTTCATGATATTTGCATCGCCAGCAATGTAATCATAGTATAAAAATATCGAGCCGTTGTGTAGATATGCACTAGTCATGATTTCTTCATTGTGCTGATGCTGTGAGCATGCGCTTTAGATTGACTTCTCAATTTTGATCACCGCAACCGTCCAAATGTACCGCAAACAACAATTAGCAATAAACACATTTACCTAAAGTGTCTTTGACCACTTTCATTGAATTCGAGGTAATACACCCCACTGCTTCCTCGCTGATCAAGAAAGGCACGCCCTCGTGTGATCATGTAGAGTTTCGAAGAATCTCCTTGACAGGGTTTTGCAGCTGTTCTAGCTGTTCTCAAACCGGAACGTCTCAAAGAAGACAACACGGAGCGAGTGAACCAGCGAATTGAGATTCACTGATTGATGAAAAATTGATTTGAAAAACAATCGTGTATTGCTTAGAAGAAAGAGTTTTGCAATACGACGAAGATTTTATGAGAAAGGTCAATTTTCAATCATAAATACTTTTTGTATTTGAAAAGAGTACACATTCGATGTACTAGAGAAAAGAAGAGATTCGCACATCGAACGGTTTTTCCAAAAGTATTTTTCCAATCAGAGATACTTTTTGAATTTGAAAATGAATACACATTCGATGTGCTAGAGAAAAGAAGATTTGCACATCGAACGGTTTTTCCAAAAGTATTCGTCAATTCATTTCCTGGACCAAGGTTTATTCAAGAATGAATCGCCCCATTGTTTCTATCCAGTTGTCACAAGCTTGATCTTTTGCAAGATCTCACATGTCACCCACCAAGAGCTTGTTTGATGTTGGCTCTAGAAGGATTTCCTTCTTCATCGTGAATACTTTTACATATCACTCGGATGTTCTGGAAATACTACAAGGATAATGCGTAGGACTCTCAATATATACTTACTTTCCACATTGTGTGAAACAGCAATTCTTCATGAATTTTGTGTCCTAATGAGATATTGTGGATGATCTATTGACTCTAGACTCAATTGTGCATATTTGGTTCCTACGAGACTGGGAGAGGTCCTTCTTCAATATCAACAGTCTCTAAAAGAAAGTTGATAGATTATGTAGGTTCCCCGTGAGAATGAAGCAAGCCCTTTTAAGAGGAACTTGAGTAGCTTGGGAAGTTAGGTAGTGCAAGGCCATGGGTCCATGAAGTCTTGTCTTCAATACCGGCTACCTTAGTAACCACCAGTTAGCATATGTATTGAACCCTGCCGCCTCTAAGGTTGAATTATGGAGGGCTATTTCTTTTCATCCTTTTCACATTCATTTCTTTTTCATTTTCAACCCTTCGCTTAATGAGACTTCATTACTAGAACCTTGTTGGGTTTATTCCAGCTTCTAGCTCTTTCATTCGGCACTCTTCCCATTTCTCACTTTTCTCCTTTTTTTCATCATACCTAAGGACTCTACACTATCTAGTGGATTTTCCCTGGGTAGATCCCTCTCTCGGGATCGTGGGAACGAATACCTAACCTAACCATCCTTATAACACCATGCATAAAGTAAATTGGTTGGTCTTTTGGTATTGTTCAATCTTCTTTGAAACCAATTGAAAAATCATTTGAAAAATCAATCAAGGTACTTGTGATATAAAATCAAAGCATTTTGTAATTTAATTGTTTTGATCATTTAGAAATGCTCCCCTCAACATGTGCATATGATTTTGAAATTGTTTAGCACATGGAGGCAAGAGGACTTAGAAATATTTTCTTGATCACAATTTCCATGGAAAAGCCATTTGATTTTCTTTGGTAAATTCTCCCCCTCAATATGTGCATTGGATTTTTGAAATCATTTTATCACATAGAGGAAAGAGTTCTTTTGAAGCACATCCACGATCACAAAGCCATTAAGAAACCATTAGAAAATCAATCAAGGTACTTTATGTTGAAACATAGAAATCTTTGTACCTTGAAAGTTTGTTTTCTTTTTTAAATGCTCCCTCAATATATGCTTCGAGATTCGAAAGTGTTTAGCACATATGGGAGAGCAGCATGCACATCTGAATCAAAATGATCACCTTTATCAAATTTCATTATTAAATCACAAATTCTCCCCCGATCAAAAATATCAAACCCTTTGAGATTTTGGATCCCAAGTGATTTAATAAGGTTTGGAAAACATGGAGAATATGTGGCCTTGTTTAAATACTCTTCTGGTTTTGGTTAAATGCTTCTCCACAATCATGTGCATTATGTATTTCAAAATCGTTTGGCACATGAAGGAAGGAGTACTTTTGAAACAATCACCCTTTAAAACCGATTTGAGATTTAAATCACGATCTCTCCCTCGATCAAAAATTTTAAACCAATTGAGATTTTGGATCCCGATTGATTTAAATCATTTAGAAAGAAAAATTTTGGGGAAAGACGCTGCAAAATTTAATTTTGAAAAATGACCGATAAGGATCAATTTTGGACATTTAAGATTGTTAGTGTCAGGTATGATAGTTTTAATTGATCTTTAAGTAAAATAAAATAATTTCACAATTAAACAAGAACAGAAAATTTTTTATTTAAAAAGATCTTTGAGTTTTAAAGAAAATCATACCATGACATAACATTAAATCTTTAGATCACCACTTTATTACGTACAAACCGGAACTTTTATGAAGAAATATTGTTTGAAAATATATTTTATTTTAAATCACTTCCTCCCTCAATCGATGACCGTAGTGATGATTGAGTGACTTATGTTTGAAAATGAAGTCCGTAATTTTACAAATTAAGTCCGATTTATTTTCAAAACAATATTTTTCCATTTTTCAAAACAATATTATTCAAAAATTGTTTAAAAATGGTATCATTCACTACTTTTCCTGCACAAGATACGCGAAGCGTGTGAAGTCGCTTTTTGTTGTTGCTGTGTGGATGCGTGAGAGACCTCTACATTGCATTTTTTCATGCCAACCTTCAGAGGTCGATTAAGCTCTTCTTCATTTGATGATGAAGAAAACCATCTGCTGATGCAGTAAGACCTCTTACGTTGCATTTCTTCATGCCAACTCTCCATAGAGGTCAAATTAAGCTCCGTTTCTTCATTTGTCAACCCAAGATATAGTTACCTTTTCCTTTCGGCATCCAATCATCTTCATATGTGGGATCCGGATAGGGAACATTCTTATATACCAATATACCTGCATACATTAGTGAACATACATACAAATATATGGTGGTCGACATCACCCAAACAACAATCGACTAATAAAAGTCAATCCAACATATCAATTAGATCATACAAATGCATGGGAATTATGTGTTTATCAAACTCTAATCATCTAATCCTAACAATCATATCCTAGGCACCTAGTCCTTTTACGTAGGTTAACATGTTTTACATTTAAGTATATAGGATAATTAGATAAGCTCGTTAGATGATATAGATTTGAAAACATTCTCCCCCTCAATCAATGACTTATTTTCTGAAAAGTTTAAAAGCGCTAAAGTCATTGATTGAGTTTTCAATTTTTTTGAAAACTCTGAATCTGATTGATTTACAAGCGACTCATTTACCACCATTTTTGAAAACAACAAATATTTTTCTGAAGAATTTTAGAAGGAAAAACATTTGTAGGAACAGCCAGCCTCCTTCACATACTTTCCTAATTTTTAGTTTTAGGATAAGTGCACAAAATTTTTGAAAATAGCTTAAAGCACTTTCCTTTTGAAAATGGGTTGCTATCTTAAATAATAGCAAGCCATGGTTTAAGCACGGGTTACAGCCTCAGTTTGAGTAATCAAGCCATATTTTTGAGACATGTTTTGAAAAAGAATATTTACCCTCCCGCCGAACTTCATCTATGGTCCCGTGCCATTATTGAATGACATTTCTAAGACCGCAGATGTTATCGATACAAGAAGACATGTCTTGAGAAAACAATATTTTTGGTATTTTTCAAATTTTCTAATTTTTATGGGTTTTGTTGGTTTTATATTTTTCTATTTTCTTTTGTTGGTTTTATATTTTTGTATTTTGTTTTTGATAAATATTTACAAAGATAGAGTAGATGATATAGTTTAAGAAGATGATGATACGAATACCGAGATAAGGATATCGAACAAAGACATCATAGAAGATAGAATTCATCATCTCTTAAACTTCCACCACCAAAGCTTCCGAGGGTCTAATAGAAGATAGAACCCGAGCCTTTGAGAAACCGAGAGACTTTGGTAGCTTCCCCAAACCTGAAAAATCCTTATGTTGAGCAGATTCGAAGTTCTATTTCAAGCTTGCTTTAGCCAGGTGCACAAGGAAGCACACCATTATCATCGATCCTGCTGCTCCTTTTAAGAATAATCCATAGTCGAGATTCTTCGTTCGAGGTTATATCATCCAAGAACACCGAACGTATCATCCCACATTTAAATAATCTCTTCAAATTCCTTTTCCACTTGAAGTGTGAAGCAATCCATTCCAAAAGGGGTCAAGAGAACAATTTCCCCCAAGTAGATGAATTGATGCAACAAATTCTTTAAGACTAGAGCTCATGAACCCAATACACATATACCAAGACAAAGAAACTTATACCATCGAAGTAGTCGATTAAGTCCGATAGCCAAAGAATAACCCCGATGTATACTTTTCTCTCCCCCGAAGAAAGTGTGAAGCTCAAGAACCCGGCACCAATGCCCAAAAGAGAACAAGATAACATTAAATAACCGAATCACCGACATCTCTGCGATGACTATCTCAAGTGCAGATGTCAACCGAATAAGTGATTATATTCTCGAATCAATGATTAAGCACTCAAGTGAAACAACCGGTGAATCCCAATGTACACAATTCCCCGATGATTGCGATAGTATCTCAATCATCACACTTGTGTACCTTCTTTATCAATAGAAATAACTCTTCCATCTCTTCCCCCACATAGTTGGAATAAGAACACTAATTAAACGCCATGAGTCAAAACTGAGTGTCTTCGTAATGACATTCGTCTTCCCGAGATATCTTCAATCACTTAGAAGTATTAAGTCATCACGTTTACCACGCGATGCTTGTCTCTTCCCCTTGCTGGTTTTGATACTCGAATCAAGAACACATTGTGCTTCCATATACTGAAATCTAATAAAAGAACACTTGAACTTTGTGAGAATCAACTTGTCGCTAAGAATGTGAGCAAGTATGATTGGGGATTAAATTAGACATTTCACCTCCCCCAATTAGTGTTTCCCTAAACCGACAACTGTTGATAGATGACTTGAATAAGAAGAAGTCTTTAGATCGTAAAATGCAACTCGTCTTTAGTCTTCTAACATGCAAAGTAAAATGTAGAACAGATCAGATTCGACCTTCTTCAAGATTGTTCTATTGGGGAATAGATAGTTAACATCTTCATCACACCAAAATAGCATCCCAATTAACTTACATCTTGCAAATCCCCTTAACTAAAATCCCTCTTAATCAAACAAATATGTAAAGATGTTCATCAAGGAAATCGCAGGGCCACCAAGCAAACTAACACACTAAATGGTAACACCAACCACCCATCACATCAAACAAGAACGAGATTGTTCTAATCATCATGTTGGTGTGTACGTGAAGCATTAACCTAGCACTTTGTCGATAAACTCATCAACCGTGAGAAGATGTCAACCAACGCCTCAGAAGAAAACTCCACGAAGGATGACCCGATAAGAAGAAGTTAAGTTCTACATGAGTTGGAGCCGTATGACCATTTATTCTCGTGATGTTGATCAACCATGCAGAAATTCAATATTCTCCCCTCAAGAATTGCATATAGAGATGCCATTCTTGATTAAACAAGTGAATATCATCCAAATGTAGTCTATTCAACTTCCTCCCTCAAAGGTAGCATGCATAGGATGATGTCGCCATCGTCATTATAATCGAGCAAGTGGAATAAGAGAAAATCATCTAGAGTCCTGCTTCACTTGATAATACGCATGGAAAAGCATGAAGCATGTTGATGAGAATGGTCATAATAAGAAGATTTCTCTTCTTCGAAGATAATGCCAAGACCAAACACATTAATTTTCTTAGAGTACGAGGCTTGAACTGTTGTGTTCAAACGTCATAAGAAGATTTCTCTTCTTTCAACATAAAGTGCACCTGAGACGTATACTTTCTTTCTTAGAGAACGAGGCTTGAATCAGTTGTGTTCAAACTTCACGCATGAATATCAAGGTTGAATTACTTGAACTCGTGAGTTATGAGATATCAATCCATTTGTTATCCATACTTCTTTGCTTCCACCCATGTAGTGAAGGATCGGTATCCGCAATGAGTAAGGACTACAAGCACTAACATTACAAGCTTGATTGCATATATATTGGTTAGTGATATTAGTATCCAAACCCTTTGGGGTTTCACGGTCAACCTTGATGTTGCCAAGAAAACGCTCCGGTAGGTATCCACCTAAGTCCAACATCCTTAAACATTCTACCAGACGGTATCCACTTATGGCAAGATCTAGGATTGTTGATATTCTTATGCACAGTGGAAGACTTATCGCTATTCCTAGACCCAAAGATTTAGTAGTTGGGATCCATCTAGGTGAAGTTTTAGGTTTGTTTTGCTTCATGACATATTGAAGCTTAGCCATGTTAGTAGTCTTAGTAGATTGTACCTTAGCATGTGAGTTAGGAAAATGTTTATTCTGAAAAGACCTTAATTTCTAATTTCATTTCTACATGCTTAGCATTCTTCTTCATATAACTACTCTTAGATGCAAGCCAACCCCTAGTCTTTTGAGTGTTCCTAGGTAATGATTAACTACTACTAGCAGTACTTGAAATCTCGTAGAAATTCATTACCTAGGTATTGCACCTAAAATCCGTCTTTTCGACTGCGCCTTTTCCTAGCTTCTTCTAGATAATAGATCTTCCACAAGTCATATCATATGAATTCGGATTTTAATGCTGGTTTTGACACTATTTCGAACTAATCCTAGAGGTGCTGGGAGTAGAAGTGGCTACTTGTTGAGGGTTAACGGAACTAGAAGCCTTATTCTTAGGTAACTAAGGTGGTGACTGGTTTTGACAAAACTTTATCGCATCAACTGGGAGGCAAGCCTTGTCTTTAAAGATTTTGTTCTTTCAGATATGAATGCAGAGGCTGCCTAACAACGGACCGGTCTCTAGTGGGATGAGAAACTGGCTTCCCAAGGTTGATGGTTTTGTAAACTTAGTGTTCACACTTTTCCCTACCGTTTTCTAAGATCATTTTTAAGGCAACAATAGCGAAACTCTTTCCGAAGTTGAGCTTTGAGTTCATCAATTTTTACTATCAAAGAGTTTGTTTGTTCCATTGACTTAGTTCTAGCTTCTTTGACAGAGTCACTTATTTCTATGTGATGCTTTCTCAAAGACTCATTTTCCTTTAGTAATTTGGCCACACAAACCGCTAACTTATCATTTCTCATTCATCATAATAGCATTAACATCAGAATTACTTGTAACCAAATTACTTTTCACATGCATATTACAAATATGTTTCTTCAAATTGTTGATAGTTGACTCTTTGTCTTGAAGCTGAGCTTTCAAAGTGTTAATTTCAAAAGTTCACGGAATTCAGGAAGTTCCGGATTTTTACACATGGTGTTAAGTTGAAAACTCTCTTCTTTACTCGTAGACGCAATTTCAAGTGAAATACAATGTTTTTCAAGATTTGAGAATTCGTTTGAAAGTTCATCAAAAGCCTTTTTATCAACCATATCTTTTGTTTTGAAACACTTAATCTCGTGACTCTTCGCCATGCAACATTTATGAAAGTCATGTTCGGCATCATGATTAGTTTGTTTAAGTACTTTAGCAGATGCACTATGTTGAAGCTTAGGGTACCTCATTACATGACACCTGTTAATTTTTGGTCCGATATCTGCATCCACATCATGTGTAAACAAGAGTCACTGACCACTGGTGTGTCAAGCTTATCTATCTCTGAGCCTCAGATTCGTGTCAATGATCCATCATCGGTGCTTTACCCTACCAACACTACCTGATTGTGCCCCACATTCATTCCCTTTCGACACGATATACTTCATGTGTGTTAGGAGTAACTGAACAACTAGTTACATCATTATTTGTTGTCTTTGACATTTCGCATTCGGAACACCGATTCTTCAACTGATACATTACCCAACTCATCACAACTTTCTCAACCGCACTTACTCATCTATTTTTCCTCTTCGAGTAACTTCCTCAAATATACTTATCCACATTATCCATGAGATAGATAAGTGTCTCTATGAACACGCTAATTTCCATTCCAGTGTGGCTCTTGAAAGACATTTCAGTCATGTCTTGATCATAATCTGATGTAAATTCCTAACTGATGAATGATGAAATTGTTTGTGGATCACCAAGTGCGACTCTAGAACTATCTTCTTGAACCTTTTCTTTGACAAGTTGTTGTTCCAATTGTTCTAAGTTCAATAGTAATGTTCCTGTCAATGTGGATAAATCTTGAATGAAAAGAGCATTGCACGCGTTCCATACCAAAAAGTAAAGTAACATGAGGTGTGAAGTGAAGGTTGATGATGGGTATAATGCAGATTCCTTTGCATGGCATTCTATAGCATTAGCAATTCATTCTCATTGTATTCTAACATGAAGATCTCACATCCACATTGATTAATTCAAACATCTTTAATTGTTTAGTGTAGCATTCGTTATCATTGTTGTCCACGATCATATAATTTAAGCACTTCGAAATCAATGAATCAGATTGTAAGACATGATGTTGCTATGTATTACCTGGATTTTACAAGTCTGTGATTAAAACTGAGAAATTTAATCTTTCATGGGATTTTACTAAAATCAAGACCAAACCGTAAGAGAGTGAGAAATAGGATGTAGTAAGGGAACTAGGAGATGATTTGGTGGTAAAGATATATATGGTGTTATGGTTGAGTTTGTGATATTCCCAATTTTTATATATATACCCTGTTCATGGATCGAACTAGGGTTTGAAAACAAGGGTTTTGTATGTAAGGTTTAGACAAATCGCAGAATAGAAAAATCTCACCCTGAAAAATCGCCAAAACAGTAAAAGTCGCTCCAACTAACAAATCGCTTATACCGACAAGTCGCTGATAAGACAAATCGCTAAGCAAAGTCAACTCGCTTCACAAGCAAGTCGCTAAACATACAAGTCGCTAAAGGGAGAAGTAATAGAGTGATAAGTCGCCAGTGACACAAATCCCTATGAAGACAAATCGCTAGTATCGTCGCTAGACACACAAGTTGCTAGAGTAACAACTCGCTAGAAGTACAAGTCGCTAGTGACAAATCGCTAGACAAAAAAGTACGTCCACTACTTTGTCCTTTTGTCGCTTTGTCTCAAAGACAAATCGCTTAGGCACAAGTCGCTTACAAAAACACGCATAAAGTCGCTTCGAAGAAATTTCTAGTACGCAAGTCTCTTCACATAATACTGAAAATCGCTTAAACGTGAGAGACAAATCACACTGAAGAACTCAAGTAAGTACGAGACACAAGTCGCTAGGATGATATTCAAAACACCAATTTCAACTAAAAATAACCCAACCACGCTGATTCAAGCCTTCCAAATCAAATAAAAAATAACCCAACCACGCTGATTCAAGCCTTCCACACTAGCAACAAGTCCTATCTCTCAGATTTTAAACATTATGATGGGACATGGTCAGCTGGAGTAAAATGATGTAAGGAATTTAAATTAAAAGACATGGATTGTTATTCATATTTAACAAATCTGCACTCGAAAAGAGGTTACATCCATTGGGTTCATACAACCAGCATCATTACATAAATGAGAAATGAGAACACATCATAACACTACAAATGATCACAAAAGTTTCACATCCTACCCCAACCCTACCCCCATCTAACCACCGTCACCACCTATGGCTTCTTCGGAATGGCCCATGTTGGCATCACCTTAGCGCATTACGCATAATCATCCGGCTATATACCTTAGGGCTTGCTAGCCCCATCACCACTTTTCTAACAAAGATGATGAAGGTCCCTCTTGTGGTGGTCTTGTCAATAGTGGTGGAAAAGGAGGCATCTGTAGTTTTCTGATGGAAGGATGCTTGCAAGGGAGGCACATTCAAGACCCTTGAAGTAGTATCATCATTTGTGGTTGTACATGGGGAAATGTAGCTTGATTGAAGTCCGAGCTATCTTCAAATGATGATAGCTTGTGGCATGGATGAGTTGAAGAAGGACCAAAGAAGAACAGATTTGAATTACCATCTGCATGAGTTCTTTTCTTTATGAAACCGCTTCAAACACCTCTTTCTTCTTCTTACCTGGATTGTTGAGAACATAATACCAAGCCTCATCATCCCAAAAGCTGTCAGAAATTGAGCCGTCAAGAGATGTTGATTGGGTTTGAATTGCTCATGGTAATTTTTGGTAAAGTTGCTTTTGACAGATTTTAGGAGAGAGAAGTGTTGGAGTGTTAGAAGGTTGTGGGTGCTTGGTTCTTAAATACAAGATTAAGTTGGAATCATTTAATGAAGGGAAGATATGAGTTGTTGAGAAGTAAATGAAGTCTTTGACTTTGGTGGCGGATTAGTGACTAGGAGTTGGCCAAATTAACTTGAATTTAGCCACGCTGCTTATGAATCACTTTGTTATTATCTAACCAATTGATATCTCACAAATGCTTTCAGTAAATTAAGTCAAATAGTGGAAACTATAATGTATGCAGTGGAAATAAGTTATTCTCAATCTGGAAAAAGGAAAACAGAGAAATTTCAATTCAAATGAAAGATTCATTACATCCAAGAGAGAGTGTCAACAACCACAATCAAAACACAAAATATAACATCCTACATTCCTACACTCTACATCGCTACTCCATTGGCTTCTTGCCCTTGCCCACATAGTCATGTTTGTTCTTCTGTGCTCTCTTCCTTTTGTTCTCAAAGGTTGACTTACTCTTGGACAAGGAAGACCAAGAACTTGTGGAGGAGGCCTTAGTAGTATTGTAGGCTTCTTTGGAATGCATATTTGCTTCATGTTGGAGATAGCTGCTCCCAATGCTTTTGTAAGAGATCTTGGCAACTCTTTGGCCAAGGAATAGGTCTCATCATTATTCTCATCATCATCTGATGAGCTAGATTAAAACTCAAGAGATGGTGCAGTTTAGCGGCAGTGTACGCTTGGCAGTCTACTTAGTGTACTTGATGAAGTGCTTCCGCCCATGGTGGAAAGTATCCACCACCCTACGATGCCTCCGAGGAAGACTCGACTGATCACAAACTCTTCTCTGAATCGAGGAGATGTTAATGGTGTTGGAAGGATTGCTCATGATTATATTTAGGGATTTTAAGTGGTTTGAATGTGTTTTGATGAAGATTACAATATGCCAAGCCTCCTTATATAGGCAAAGTCGGTCACAAGGGCTCATTAATGAATATATTTACTTTTTCCTATTTTGGTAGGTTAAGGAGTAAATATAGATATTATCGGGTTGATTTTGAAAGATATTTTAGATAGGACTTGGTTGTTCAACTTTATGTTAAAACAAGTTGGTTATTCATATTCTTTGTATTATGCTAACACATGCAGGTACATAACCAATCTTGGATGAGAGTTGATCTTGAAAGGTGTATAACTGAGATACACAACAAATGGTTATTGATTCACCATGTCTTACACACATAAGAATCAACCGAAGTCCGTATAAACGGCTACCGTAAAGACTTGACAAACTGCTTTATATTGATAGTTTCACAAAAACTATATGTGGTTATCAACTCTCACCATGTTTTTATGATTAAGTATTGGCTAGTCCATGCTAGTTGCTCATGGTAAAGACATATCAACCATGATAGTCGAGTTTGTCCATGATAAAGCGACAATCAAATTTTTAAATGTTTTCTTACTTTAATCGCTTGAAAATTTCTTGAAAATTCCCATTGCTATTTCACATTTCCACTGAGTGTTATTTTTACCATGTTGTTCTAGCCGTTACAACTGTTGTGTCAGAATAAATTTTTACTAGCCGTTGAGAGTTAATTACTTTCCATATATAAATAGGGTAAATTTTAGAAGATTATCTACTTTCCTACTTAAAATTTATCTTCTTAAGATAAATATTTTCCTTAGATAATCTTTCTTGCGCAAAACTCTAAAACCCTAACTCTTTATATATTTTCTCTCAATTGGCGAGTTCTTTATATAATCTATACACACAATTTATTTTTCATCAAAAGATTCTATGGCACCTATTACTTTTGCAGATGAGCACAACCAAGTGGCCTACTTACAAAAGTCAAACGAGAAGAGTGGCCCTGTTTTTCACCAGATTGTGGTCTTTCTTAATACTACCCATATAAGGTATGCTTTACTTTTAAACCCCACAATCTATATCTCTCACATCAAACAGTTTTGGACTTCTGCTCAGTCCATAACCATTGAACATAGAGATACACATGAAACAGTGGATGCTGTTAGAGCCACTGTGGATGGGGTACCCATTGATGTTACTGAGGCATCCTTGAGGAGAATTCTCCAATTGGATGATCTCAATGGTATCATCACATTACCCATGCCCGAAATTCATACACATCTTTCATCCATGTGGTATGATACCACTGATAAAAAGGCTACTTTCAAAAAGAGTGGTTTTTGTCCCCATTGGAGATTTTTGATACATACTCTTTTGCATTGCCTAAGTCCTAAGAAAACTTCTTATGAACAATTCAGTTCAACCATGGCTTACCCTTTGGTTTGTCTAGCTTTAGATAGGACTTTTAATTGGTCGAAATATATTTTTCAAAGTATGCAAGGCAATGTAAAGAGTTCAACAAAATTTTTGATGTATCCAAGGTTTGTGCAAGCAATGCTAAATGAGTTTCAATTGCAACCCCATACTCATGTTTATAAAATTCGTTGCCTCAAGCCTAAAGTTTTTCAAAACATGAACAAAGATGGCAACATGATTTTTACACCTCTCTTTCCTCAAATGCTTGCAAAGATTTCACCTGACCAAAACTCACCCATAATCTCTGTTCCAAACATTGATTATACCCACCGTTTCTCACACCTATGAGGAGGCGAAATGACCAACTTCTCTCATTACAACACAGATGTTTTCGAACCTTTTGGTCTAGGAACAAGCAAGGTGGGTTCTAGACTTCAAAATAGTCCAACTAGGGAGGAATTGAGCCATTGCCCCATGATTTACTCTCTCAACAGTCACACAGTTGAAGTGATGAGGCAGTGGGCAACAATTGGAATTGATGGTTTTGTGTACAAAATAAGCCAAGCAGGTTGAATCTCTACAAAAGGACCTGGCACATGTAAAGAAGCAGCATGCCAAGGACATTACATACTTGTAAGAGGAGATTCAGACCTTGAAAGAAGAGCTAAAAAAAAAAAAACTGAAGCTAGTGATATCATCTTCATCCCACCATTTGATCATGAGATTGGGGCCGAACTCGTGAGAGGAGAATTGATTTTGAAGATGAAGGTGTTTTTAGTAAGGGTGCAGAGGGAGCTGATACTCAAGAAGAGCAACTAGATCAAGACATTTTTAGTAACGCAATGATGATTTTACCATCGATCCAATTTCCACTGCAGAGCTAAATATTCCCACTGCTGGACATAATATTGCCATTACAAGTGAAGAAATTGATAAACTAAAGAAAGACAAAGATAAAGCTGTTATGCAAAGCAAGGAGCAAACAAGAAGAAAGGTTTCAAAGAAAGGACAAATTCAGATTGCTGATGATGCTGAAGTTGCAAGAAAGATTAATGAAGAAGAAGTTGCTAAAAAGAAAAAGCTTGAAGAAATGGAGATTGCACGCTTTATGGAGGCAAAAAGGCTGGATAGAATGGAAGATCCAGTAGAAGATCCACTTTCCACTGTTCCACCTACAAGATTAAGAGAGAAGAATCCAGAGTTCAGCTATGTACCTACTGAAGAAGAAATTGAGTTCTTGATTGCAAACGATCCAGTGATCAAGAAGAAAGCAATTGACCTAGTGGCTGATAAGTCTTTAACTGAAGATCAAAGAACAACACAATTAAAGGACTTTATTCAGATGAAGAATAATCAAGCACTTCAAGATGCTATTCTTCATCAAGAAGGGCCAAAGAAACCAAGACAACCAACAAAGGCACAGGTGATTTCAATGATGAAAGATTATTGTTGCAAGGTTGGTGGTTGGAAGAGACATCAATTCAAAGGAATGTCCGATGATAAGTTGAAAGTATCTACTACAGAGTTCAAAGACAAGATAAAGACTTTATTACAATGAACTCTGAAGAAGAAGCAAGAACGTATCCTAATTTGAAGAGAAAGGCCAAAGACGTGAATCTCGCACATCAAGAAGACAAAGTTTGCTGAAGAACAAGAAGTTCCAACTGAGAAGTTTACTGAAGAACAACTGATTGAGATGATTGTGATAGAAGAAGAAGATTTTTACCCTGAACCACTGCAAGTCATACATCCTATCATTGATGGGAAGTTTTACTGCTAGCAACTTTGCTCCAACATGGAAGATTACAAGGATAGGTGGTGAAACTTCATCATTTATTCAGTTTGAAGATCTCATCGAAGCTTTTGACAGAGATGATCTTGAGACACTATGGAAGTTAGTTCAAGAAAGGTTTGATGCTGAAGATCTCAAAGATATGAAGGAGATGCAGTTGTGGGTTAATCGTAGAAGGCTCTATGAACCGATGTTAATGATGATTTCTTGAAATTCTCATGTTCATGTCCTGGTACTAAATGGTTCTACTATGATTCATGTGAAGTTCATCATGTTTCTATAGCAAATGGAGTAGATGCATTCATGCTTGCTGAGAAAGCATATCCACTCGAGTGGAACTCACTGTGATGCTGTGTACTATTATAAGAGTTCATGAAGATAGTGAGAAAGTCAGAGGATTGTTACATAGGCTTCAAGATCAATGTTCAAGAGTTATTCAAGCATTGAGAAGAAGATGAAGTGTTTGAAAGAATTCCCAAATCCTTGCAGATAATGAAGATTGAAGAAACTTATTGATTTGCAGAGAAATCATAAGTTTAGGGAGGATTGTTGGGAATAATACTAACAGTTACCACTGATAGTCTTGTGGTTGATATACGATGTTTAACTAGCCCACTGCCAGTATAAATATTACCACTGCTATTAGATAATTGTTAAGTAAATGTGTATTGATAAGTATAGAAAAGATCTTGTGATATTCTATATGTTAGGTTTATTCTTATCTTGTAAATGACTTCTTGTGCTATAAAAGGAGATCCTAGGTCATTGCTTAGATAACGGTTTTCATATACGATTATTCATATTATCTTCAAGGTGTAACCCTAGTGATAAGCAAGATCACTCGTATTATTTCTTAATAATATTTTAGCTTTGTGTTTATTGTTCTTGTTTACTTACATCTGTCTTCTAAGTATTACTGAGTATATTCCGCGTGCTTAGTAATATAACTCAAAATATCAATAACACAAGGTGTGTGTTTAGATCAATCAAGTGGTATCAGAGCGAAGGTTCTGATATTTTGATTTAGAAGACCCAAGGAATAAGCTTAACCTACTCACTCAATTCAATGGAGATGGAAACAAACCATCTAACTCTTCTACACCAAGGCTACCTAAGCTCAAACTTAATGAGTTTGAGATGTGGAGGATATTGATTGAGCAATACTTTCTCATTCAAGACTATGCTCTATGGGAGATCATCTTAATTGGTGATTCTTTCAAGCCTGTGACTAGTACTTAGAAGGTTGGAGACACAAATGTTGTGACAGTTTCTGTGCCTGAGACCAATATTGAAAAAGCACTGAAGAAGAATGATCTAAAGGCTAGAAGTTTGTTGCTGATGACTCTCCTAGAGACCGATCATAGCATTCAAGTTCAAGACAGCTAAAGAACTTTTTGAAGAGATTTTCTCAGTGTTTGGTGGTAATGATGCTACAAAGAAGACACAAAAGAAATTTGTTGAAGCAAAGTTATGAAAACTTCTCTGCTTCAAGCAATGATTCACTTGATAGCATCTTCACCAAACTCTAGAAGATTGTTACACAACTGACCGTGTTTGGCATTGAGGTAGAAAAGGAAGACCTCAATTTGAAGTTTCTAAGAAGTTTGCCTTCAGAGTTTCAAACTAATGTAACTGTATGGGAAAACAAAGCAGATATTGAAACAATGAAGCTCAATGATCTTTACAACAACTTTAAACTCATTGAACAAAGACTGAAGAAGGTTGGGAAACTTGGTACAAGCTCAAGCAGCTTGGCTTTGATGTCAACCTCTGTTGACAGTGATGATTCTGAAGATGACAGTGATGATGATATTGCCACTGCTGGTTCTATAGTTTCTACTGGTAATGTTAGTGTTACCACCTGGGTTCAAAGAAGAAGATTGCTAGTATTGGAGATCCTACCTTTTATGCTTTTATCTCTACTCAAGTTAATGGCTCTATATTAACTCATGAAGACATAGAGCAAATTGATGAAGATGACTTGGAGGAGATGGATATAAAATGGCAAATAGCTCTTCTTAGCATGAGGGCTAGGAAATTCTACAAGAAGACTGGCAAGCCTATTCACATCAATGGTGGTGAAACTGCAGGCTTTGATAAGAAGAAAGTGGAGTGTTTTAACTGCCACAAGTTGGGACACTTTGCTAGAGAATGTAGAAGACCAAAGACCAAGGACAACAGGTCTACTTGGTACAAGCAAAAGAAGGAACCAACTGTGGAAGAACCAAAGGCAATGTTGGCTATTGATGGTGTGAGCTATGATTGGAGTTTCATGGCTGATGAACAAGAGGAAGAACCTTCAGATGCTGCTCTTGTTTCAACCGAATTTGCTCTCATGGCTTTCTCTGACTCTGAGGTACAAAACTTTGAAAGTTGTTCTAAAACATGTAGGGCTGCTAGAGAAGTTGAAAGGCTTAATGAATCTTATGATAGTCAAAGAACAGAGTTGTTTGCTTCTAATTATGCTGTGTCAAATCTTAGGAGAGCTATAGCTGTGTTAGAAAAATAACTAGAGCACTATAGAGAAAATGAGTCAAAATATAATGATGATATGATTCTTCTTAGAAGAGAGATAGATCATAAGACAGCTATGAATGAGGCATACCAAGAAGAGTTTGAAAAACTTAAAAAGAAAAATGAAAATGTCAACTTAACTTTAGACACATGTTATCATCAGTCTAAGTCAATTGATAAAATTTGGAATGCTCAAATACATAGTAAAGTTAAGTCTGGTATGGGTTATAATACAGTGCCTCCACCACTAAGAGGTGTTCCATAACCTCCAGGTATAGATTTAGCTCATACAGGCTTAGAAGATTTTCAAGACCTTGAACGTGAATATGGTCCTTTAAAAGAAACATTTGTGAAAGATGAGGAACTGGTTAAGCATGAAACTGATGTTTTTGAGAGTGCTAGTGACTCATCTGTTGTAGATGAGAATGTTAATAAGAATGTAGAGGCTTCTATCCCAAAAGGTTTTAATACTGTTACAGAGGAACCTAGGAGACAAGCTTATAAACCTAGACCAACTGTAAAGTATGCTGAGATGTATAGGAACAAGTCAACGACTCTAGGGGTAACCAGAGGAGTTGGAATCATGTTAAATCTCAACAACTAGGTAGTGATTTTGTGATGTACAACAAAGCATGTTATATCTGTGGTAGCTTTTATCATTTACATGCTAACTGTGACTATCATTTTGGGAGAAGGGAAGTCCATGAGAATAAAAGGGTGGAGTCTAACACGTTTCAAAGCAACAATTTGCACCCTAATCAACACAACAAAATGATCCCAAGAGCAGTTCAACTAAGAAGTGGACTTAAAACTTTTGCCATGCAAAACTGTTGACACTGCTCACCCTAAGTCACTTGTTACAAGTGCAAAGTCCAAAACAACTTTTGCAAAATCTGCACAAACAGGGAAAAGGACTTTTCAAAATAAAAAGGTTCATTATAACCAACAGTGTGTACCTAAAACCAAACCAGCAGTTTCCACTGCTCATACAAAAGTTTCCACTGCAAGGGTTGTAAACAAGAAAAGGGGGGACATGGGCAATGCTGTGAAGGCCTCAGCACGTTGGGAATGGAAACCTAAAGGAACTACCCCTACAACCAATCCTAATGGTGTATCAATGACCCTTGATAGATTTAACTATATTGATACACGAGGCAGATCCAAGTCAATCATGGCTTGGGTCCCCAAAAGAAACTAACTCTTTACTTTTATGTGCAGGAATATCCAAGGACAAAAAGATCGATCAAGGCTACACGATAGTGGATGTTCAAGGCACATGACTGGCAACAAGTCCTATCTCGATTTAAACATTATGATGGATGGTTTGTCAACTTTGGAGTAAAATGATGCAAGGAATTTAAATTAAAAGACATGGATAGTTATTCACATTTAACAAATCTGCACTCTGAGTGCAAAGTTACATCCATGGGTTCATACAACCAGCATCATTACATAAATGAGAAACATAACACATCATAACACTACAAACTGATCACAAAAGTTTCACATCCTACCCCAACGCTACCCCAATCTAACCACCATCTACCACCTATGGCTTCTCTGTAATGGCCCATGTTGGCATAACCTTAGGCGCATTACGCATATCTATCCAGCTATATACCTTAGGGCTTGCTAGCCCCATCACCACTTTTCTAACTGGTGGTGAAGATGATGAAGGTCCCTTTTGTGGTGGTCCTGTCAATAGTGGTGGAAAAGGAGGCATCTGCAGTTCTCCTGATGAAAGGATTCTTGCAAGGGGAGGCACATCCAAGACCCTTGAAGTAGTATCATCATTTGTGGTTGTACATGGGGAAATGTAGCTTGCATTGGAGTCTGAGCTATCTTCAATGATGACAGCTTCTTGTGGCATTGGATGAGTTGAAGAAGGACCAGCAGCAACATGATTTGAATTAGCATATGCATGAGTTCTTTTTCTTGATGAAACTGCTTCAAACACCTCTTTCTTCTTCTTACATGGATTGTTGAGCATATAATGCCAAGCCTCATCATCCCAAAAGCTATCAGAAATTGAGTCAGTCAAGAGATGTTGATTGGGTTTGAATGCTCATGGTAATTTTTAAAGTTGCTTTGACAGATTTTAGGAGAGAGAAGTGTTGGTGTGTTAGAAGGTTGTGGGTGCTTGGTTCTTAAATACAAGATTAAGTTGGAATCAGTCAGTTAATGAAGGGAAGGTATGAGTTGTTGAGAAATAAATGAAGTCTTTGACTTTGGTGGCCGGATTAGTGACTAGGAGTTGACCAAATTATCTTGGAATTTAGCCAACGCTAAGCTTATGGAATCACTCCTTGTTATTATCCACCGATATTTCACAAATGCTTTCGAAATTAAGTCTAACAGTGGAAACTATAAAAAGGAAATAAGTTATTCTCAAACTGGAAAAGGAAAACAGAAATTCAAAAATGAAAGATTCATTACATCCAAGAGAGAGTGTCAACAACCACAATCAAAACACAAAAGATAACTTCCTACATTACTACACCCTACATCAGCTACTCCATTGGCTTCTTGCCCTTGCCCACATAGTCATGTTTGTTCTTCTGTGCTCTCTTCCTTTTGTTCTCAAAGGTTGACTACATTCTTAGACAAGGAAGACCAAAAACTTGTGGAGAAGGCCTTGGTAGTATTGCAGGCTTCTTTGGAATGGATATTTGCTTCATGTTGGAGATAGCTGCTCTCAATGCTTTTGTAAGAGCTCTTGGCAACTCTTTGGCCAAGGAATAGGTCTCATCATTATTCTCATCATCATCTGATGAGCTAGAGTAAAACTCAAGAGATGGTGCAGTTTAGCAGCAGTGTACTTGGCCTCCTTAGTGTACTTCTTTGATGAAGTGCTTCCCCCATGATGGAAAGTATCCAGCCCACCTCGATGCCTCGAGGAAGACTCACCGATCACAAACTCTTCCTCTGAATCAGAGGAGATGTTAATGGTGTTGGAAGGATTGCTCATGATTATATTTAGGGATTTTGTGTGTTTGAATGTGTTTTGATGAAGATTACAATATGCCAAGCCTCCTTATATAGGAAAAGTCGGTTACAAGGGCTCATTAATGAATATATTTACTTTTTCCTATTTTGGTAGGTTAAAGAGTAAATATAGATATTATCGAGTTGACTTTGGAAGATATTTTTAGATAGTGGCTTGGTTAAAAGTAAATTTGGTTAAAACAAGTTGGTTATTCATATTCTTTGTATTATGCTAACACATGCAGTTACATAACCAATCTTGGATGAGAGTTGATCTTGAAAGGTGTATAACTGAGATACACAACAAATGGTTATTGATTCACCATGTCTAATCCACATAAGAATCAACTAGTCCAGAGCAAACGGCTACTGGTAAAGACTTGACAAATCCGTTTATGGTTGATAGTTAACCAAAAACTATATGGTTATCAACTCACCATATTCTTTATGATTAAGAGTTGGCTAGTCCATAGCAAACGGCTCATGGTAAAGACATATCAAATCCATTGATAGCTGGTAGTTTGGTAAAAACTATGATAAAGGACAGTCAAATTTTTAAATGTTTTTCTTTACCACTGCACTTTGAAAATCTTTGTGAAAAAATTACCACTGCTAGTTCACAGTTTCCACTGACAGTGTTATTTTACCATCGTTGTTCTAGCCGTTACAACTGTTGTGTCTCAGTAACTAAATTTTACGAGCCGTTGAGAGAATTACTTTCCATATATAAATAGGGTAAAATTTTAGAAGATTATCTACTTTCCTACTTATAATTTATCTTCTTAAGATAAATATTTTCCTTAGATAATTTTTCTTGCGCAAAACTCTAAAACCCTAACTCTTTATATATTTTCTCTCAATTGGCGAGTTATTTATACATTCATATCTGACAAATCTATTTTTCATCAAAAGATTCTATGGCACCTATCACTTTTGCAGATGAGCACAACCAAGTGGCCAACTTACAAAAGTCAAACGAGAAGAGTGGCCCTGTTTTTCACCAGATTGTGGACTTTCTTAATACTACCCATATAAGGTATGATTTACTTTTAAATCCCACAATCTATATCTCTCACATCAAACAGTTTTGGACTTCTGCTCAGTCCATAACCATTGAACATAAAGATACACATGAAACAGTGGATGTTGTTAGAGCCATTGTGGATGGGGTAACCATTGATGTTACTGAGGCATCCTTGAGGAGAATTATCCAATTGGATGATCTCAATGGTATCATCACATTACCCATGCCCAAAATTCATACACATCTTTCATCCATGGGGTATGATACCACTGATAAAAAGGCTACTTTCAAAAAGAGTGGTTTTTGTCCCCATTGGAGATTTTTGATACATACTCTTTTGCATTGCCTAAGTCCTAAGAAAACATCTCATGAACAATTCAGTTCAACCATGGCTTACCATTTGGTTTGTCTAGCTTTAGATAGGACTTTTAATTGGTCAAAATATATTTTTCAAAGTATGCAAGGCAATGTAAAGAGTTCAACAAAATTTTTGATGTATCCAAGGTTTGTGCAAGCAGTGCTAAATGAGTTTCAACTGCAACCCCATACTCATGTTTATAAAATTCGTTGCCTCAAGCCTAAAGTTTTTCAAAACATGAACAAAGATGGCAACATGATTTTTACACCTCTCTTTCCTCAAATGCTTGCAAAGATTTCACCTGACCAAAACTCGCCCATAATCTCTGTTCCAAACATTGATTATACTCCACCTGTTTCTCACACCTATGAGAGGAGGCGCAAACAACCAACTTCTCTCATTACAACACAGCATGTTTCTGAACCTTTTGGTCTAGGAACAAGCAGTGGTGGTTCTAGACTTCAACCTAGTCCAACTAGGGAGGAATCTGAGCCATTGCCCCATGATTTACCTCTCTCAACAGGTCACACAGATGGAAGTGATGAGGGCAGTGGGCAACAATTGGAATTGATGGTTTTGTGTATAAAATTAGCCAAGCAGGTTGAATCTCTACAAAAGGACCTGGCACATGTAAAGAAGCATGCCAGGACATTACACACTTGTAAGAGGAGATTCAGACCTTGAAAGAAGAGTTGCAGGGGTTAAAAAGGAAGAAGAAAACTGCAAAGCTAGTGATATCATCTTCATCCTCACCTAATGATGGTGATTCAGCTGATTTTGATCATGATTTGGGAAATTCTCCCAAACAGGGAAGAAAACAGTTGCTGGAACTCAAGGGAGGAGAATTGATTTTGAAGATGAAGGTATTTTTAGTAAAGGTGCAGAGGGAGCTGATACTCAAGAAGAGCAACTAGATCAAGACATTTTTAGCACTGCAACTGATGATTTTACCATGATCCATTTCCAGGAAAATATTCCTACTGCTGGACATAATATTGCCACTGCAAGTGAAGAAATTGATAAACTGAAGAAAGACAAAGATAAAGCTGTAATGCAAAGCAAGGAGCAAACAAGAAGAAAGGTTTCAAAGAAAGTACAAATTCAGATTGCTCATGATGCTGAAGTTGCAAGAAAGATTAATGAAAAAGAAGTTGCTAAAAAGAAAAAGCTTGAAGAAATGGAGATTGCAAGCTTTATGGAGGCAAAAAGGCTGGATAGAATGGAAGATCCAGTAGAAGATCCACTTTCCACTGTTCCACCTACAAGATTAAGAGAGAAGAATCCAGAGTTCAGCTATGTACCTACTGAAGAAGAAATTGAGTTCTTGATTGCAAATGATCCAGTGATCAAGAAGAAAGCAATTGACCTAGTGGCTGATAAGTCTTTAACTGAAGATCAAAGAACAACACAATTAAAGGACTTTATTCAGATGAAGAATAATCAAGCACTTCAAGATGCTATTCTTTCAGTCAAGAAGGGCCAAAAGAAACCAAGACAACCAACAAAGGCACAAGTGATTTCAATGATGAAAGATTATTGTTGCAAGGTTGGTGGTTGGAAGAGACATCAATTCAAAGGAATGCCTGATGATAAAGTTGAAAGTATCTACTACAGAGTTCGAAGACAAGGTAAAGACTTTATTATAATGAACTCTAAAGAAGAAGCAAGAAGGTATCCTAATTTGAAGAGAAAGGCCAAAGACAGTGAATCTCAGACATCTAAGAAGACAAAGTTTGCTGAAGAACAAGAAGTTCCAACCGAAGTTTATGAAGAACAACTGATGAGATGATTGTGATAGAAGAAGAAGATTTTTACCTGAACCACTGCAAGTCGACATCCTATCATTGACGGGAAGTTTTACTGCTAGTAACTTTGCTCCAACATGGAAGATTACAAGGCTAGGTGGTGAAACTTCATCATTTATTCAGTTTGAAGATCTCATCAAAGCTTTTGACAGAGATGATCTTGATACACTATGGAAGTTAGTTCAAGAAAGGTTTGATGCTGAAGATCCCAAAGATATGAAGGAGATGCAGTTGTGGGTTAATCTTAGAAGGCTCTATGAACCAGATGTTAATGATGATTTCCGGAAATTCTCATGTTCATGTCCTGGTACTAAATGGTTCTACTATGATTCATGTGAAGTTCATCATGTTTCTATAGCAAATGGAGTAGATGCATTCATGCTTGCTGAGAAAGCATATCCACTGAGTGGAACTCTCACTTTGACGCTGTGTACTACTATAAGAGTTCATGAAGATAGTGAGAAAGTCAGAGCATTGTTACATAGGCTTCAAGATCAATGTTCAAGAGCTATTCAAGCATTGAGAATAAGATGAAGTGTTTGAAAGAATTCCCCAAATCCTTTCAGATAATGAAGATTGAAGAAACTTATTGATTTGCAGAGAAATCATAAGTTTAGGGAGGATTGTTGGGAATAATACTAACAGTTACCACTGATATTTTGTGGTTGATAATGCGATGTTTACAATAGCGTGGAAACTCATTACGTATTATTCATATTATCTTCAAGGTGTAACCCTAGTGATAAGCAAGATCACTGTATATTTCTTAATAATATTGGAGCTTTGTGTTTATTGTTCTTGTTTACTTACATCTGTCTTCTAAGTATTACTGAGTATATTCCGCGTGCTTAGTAATATAACTCAAAATATCAATAACACAAGGTGTGTGTTTAGATCCATCAAGTGGTATCAGAGCGCAGGTTCTGATATTTTGATTTAGAAGACCCAAGGAATAAGCTTAACCTACTCACTCAATTCAATGGAGATGGAAAACAACCAGTCCAACTCTTCTACACCAAGGCTACCTAAGCTCAAACTTAATGAGTTTGAGATGTGGAGGATATTGATTAAGCAATACTTTCTCATTCAAGACTATGCTTTATGGGAGATCATCTTAATTGGTGATTCTTTCAAGCCTGTGACTAGTATCGAAGGTTGGAGACACAGATGTTGTGACAGTTCGCTGTTCTGAGACCAATATTGAAAAAGCACTGAGAAGAATGATCTAAAGGCTAGAAGTTTGTTGCTGATGACTCTCCCTAGAGACCAGATCATAGCATTCAGCAAGTTCAAGACAGCTAAAGAACTTTTTGAAGAGATTTTCTCAGTGTTTGGTGGTAATGATGCTATAAAGAAGACACAAAAGACATTATTGAAGCAAAGTTATGAAAACTTCTCTGCTTCAAGCAATGATTCACTTGATAGCATCTTCACCAAACTCTAGAAGATTGTTACAACAACCGTGTTTGGCATTGAGGTAGAAAAAGAAGACCTCAATTTGAAGTTTCTAAGAAGTTTGCCTTCAGAGTTTCAAACTAATGTTATAGTCTGGGAAAACAAAGCAGATATTGAAACAATGAAGCTCAATGATCTTTACAACAACTTTAAACTCATTGAACAAAGACTGAAGAAGGTTGGGAAACTTGGTACAAGCTCAAGCAGCTTGGCTTTGATGTCAACCTCTATTGTAAGTGATGATTCTGAAGATGACAGTGATGATGATATTGCCACTGCTGGTTCTACAGTTTCCACTGGTAATGTTAGTGTTACCACTGCAGGTTCAAAGAAGAAGATTGCTAGTATTGGAGATCCTACCTTTTATGCTTTTATCTCTACTCAAGTTAATGGCTCTATATTAACTCATGAAGACATAGAGCAAATTGATGAAGATGACTTGGAGGAGATGGATATAAAATGGCAAATAGCTCTTCTTAGCATGAGGGCTAGGAAATTCTACAAGAAGACTGGCAAGCCTATTCACAATAATGGTGGTGAAACTGCAGGCTTTGATAAGAAGAAAGTGGAGTGTTTTAACTGCCACAAGTTGGGACACTTTGCTAGAGAATGTAGAAGACCAAAGACCAAGGACAACATGTCTACTTGGTACAAGCAAAAGAAGGAACCAACTGTGGAAGAACCAAAGGCAATGTTGGCTATTGATGGTGTGAGCTATGATTGGAGTTTCATGGCTGATGAACAAGAGGAAGAACCTTCAGATGCTGCTCTTGTTTCTACCGAATTTGCTCTCATGGCTTTCTCTGAATCTGAGGTACAAAACTTTGAAAGTTGTTCTAAAACATGTAGGGCTGCTAGAGAAGTTGAAATGCTTAATGAATCTTATGATAGTCAAAGAACAGAGTTGTTTGCTGCTAATTATGCTGTGTCAAATCTTAGGAGAGCTATAGCTGTGTTAGAAAAACAACTAGAACACTATAGAGAAAATGAGTCAAAATATAATGATGATATGATTCTTCTTAGAAGAGAGATAGATCATAAGACAGCTGTGAATGAGGCATACCAAGAAGAGTTTGAAAAAGTACTTATAAAGAAAAATGAAAATGTCAACTTAACTTTAGACACATGTTATCATCAGTCTAAGTCAATTGATAAAATTTGGAATGCTCAAATACATAGTAAAGTTAAGTCTGGTATGGGTTATAATACAGTGCCGCCACCACTAAGAGGTGTTCCATCACCTCCAGGTATAGATTTAGATCATACAGGCTTAGAAGATTTTCAGGACCTTGAACGTGAATATGGTCCTTTAAAAGAAACATTTGTGAAAGATAAGGAACTGGTTAAGCAAGAAACTGATGTTTTTGAGAGTGCTAGTGACTCATCTGAGGTGCTAGTATGTAATTTCCGTGCTTGTTATGACTTTTGCGGGGCTTATATGTGTTGTGAATCGTTCTAAACTAATGCTTCATGACCTCTAACTTATAAATTGATTGGCTAAAAGCACATTTGCTTGAGGACAAGCAAATACCAAGTGTAGGGATATTTGATAAGGTTTTAAAATGTACCTTTTTGAGGTCGTTTAAGCCCTTATTTGATCACTTTTGTATCCGTTATTACTTAATATCGTTCCTTTTCACTTTTTAGTTATTTTGAAGGCAAAATGCTTGAAAGACACTTATTCGGACGAAAAAGGCGCGAATAATATACGAAGAAATGGCCAAAGTCAAGAATCGAGACACTCGTGCTGCTGGAACTTAAGGGGACGGCCGATTTACAAGTGACGGCGTCAGGCACTACTAGAGACGCCGTTAGACAAATTTTGTGACGACTAAGTAGCCAAATTGCTCATTTACAAGTGACGGCTTCAGGTTTTAAAAGAGTAGGACATCGCAACTCAGACGGCCGAGATTTGATCCAGACGACGTCAGAGATGAAGGGACGGCGTCACAAGCATAAAGTGACGTCGTCGTATGACTAACGTGGCCAAGACGAAACCCTAATAACGGCGACCCGACGGGCGTCACAGATCAAAGGGTGACGCCGTCGCATTTGTAATCTTATATGTAGAATCCGAATTTTTTAGTTTTCGGAGTGTAGTCTTTGGAGTAAAAACCTAAACCGAACCAAGGTTGTCTTGTACAGTATTTTAGGGTTCCATTCCCTATCTTACATCAACATAAGTGTTTTACTTCATTAATTTGATTGTGTGTATGCTTGCATGTTCCCCATGTCTGGCTAATTTACTTGTGTGTTTGCTTAGGTAATATGAAACTTAGTTATTGAATATTGATTGGTTGTCTCTTATCTTAATTGTGATTGACCTAGTATTGTGATAGGTCATTCGTTGTGCTACTAATGCTTGATTAATCTTTGTTGAACCTTAGTTTATAATCACCTAGAATAATTGTAGGCTATACATCCAAAGAATACCTTAGAGTTAAGTTTATAAATCCTAGAGATTTTGTAGTCATTAACCTTTGGTAGCTTCAAAGAGTTAGGGATAAACGCATACCCTACGACCTTAGAAACACAACGCGATTAAGAATAAGGACGTGACAATTCAACCATCAATAGGAGATAACTAGGGAGTAATAAAGCCTAAGCAAATACATTTTAAACTATCATACGAGCACACACAACAATAGACATAGACTACACTCACCTTAGTTTAGATAATTAGATAAGTATAGTAATCGGTAGAAATACCAACCCCCCAAATTCAAACCCCGAGATTCGTACCTTTCCATTTCCTAAAAAAAATAAAAAAAGATAAAAATAATCTTCCTCAACCCCAACCTTAGCGTAGTAACTTCTCACTAGCATTCCTATTCCCCTAGAGAACGATATCAATTCCCGTGGCTTACCCTAATACTACACTACAACGATTAGGTTCACTGCCTAGGATGTTGAAAAACTTGCTCGACGAAAAGGAAGTTCCTTTGACCCCGAACACGCTGTGTAAGCGTTATCAAGTTTTTGGCACTGGGGAATAGAATAGCTAGTTAGTAGTCCACCTCGTTTAGGTTTCCTTGCTTGATTCTTATCAAGTAAGCTTTTTTTTTCCATTTTTAGCTTCCTCGTAGTCTATCCCCCTTCTTCGTGACCTTTGTTAGTAATCCCATCACTTTTCATCATGGAAGGTGATAACCAACCGCCACTCATCAACCCACCACCAAATGACCCGCCAAGAGGCCGTACTCTTGGTGAATACTCGAGACCAAGCCACCTAGGCTATAGGAACACCATTGAGCTTCTCGACCAAGCCCAAACTACGGCCCTGCGATCCGACACCATCCGATTGGTGCAAAATGGATGTGCATTCCATGGACTTCGTTCCGAAGATCCTAATCAGCATCTTAAGGATTTCCTTAAAATTGTCGATTCCATCGACCTCGATGCTATTACTCGGGAGACCACGCGTCTGCATCTCTTCCAATTATCTCTACGGGACCAAGCTAGTAATTGGCTTGAGAGACTTCCCGCCGGCTCCATCTCAAGTTGGGATGATCTCACCTCTGGCTTCCTTGCTCAATTTTTCCCACCGGGGAGAACCACTAAGCTTAGGAATGATATCTTGATGTTCCAACAATGTCAAGGTGAATCTCTATACGAAGCATGGACTGGATTCAAGGACTTACTCCATAGAGTCCCTCATCACGGCATTGATCTTTGGCTTCAAGTCCAACTCTTCTATGATCATGTCAACTTCCCCACCAAGCGATCCATTGACCAAGCAGCCGGTAGAAAACTTAGTGATCTCACCGCGGAAGAATCATGGGGTATAATAGAGGACCTTGCTCTCTATGACAACGAAAGTTGGAATGACCCCCGTGAGTTGCCCAAAACTGTTAAGGAAATCTCCTTGCCTCCCATTGACTCACAATCTTCCGACCGTAGGATGCTCGAGCTTGAAGATCAAGTTAAATTCCTAATGAGCTCCAACGAGAATCCTAAGTCTTCACATCAAGTGAATAAAATCACTCTACCTTGTGAGTTATGTAGTGGTCCCCATGACACTCGTGATTGCACAAGACTCCCCGAACAAGCTTTTGCGGACTACGCCTCCACGTGTACCGACAGGGCGGGAGAAAAGTGGTACACTTTCAAGCCCGAACAAAACAACTTAGGAAACTCTTACAACCCCTCATGGAGAAATCACCCTAACCTTAAGTGGAACCAAAATTCAAGCACACCCCAAAGCTCATCTAGTCCACCTAATAGGTTCAACCCTCCAAACACCGGGAACCCCACTAGTCTTGAGGCAATTGCATCTAGATTCATGTCATCTCAAGAAACTCGATTAACTAAGCTTGAAGCGGACTTCAAGCGACGACAAGGCGAGATGACAAACAAGCTTGATGCCCTCTTAAAATCCTTTAATGTCCGGGAAATTGGAGCACTCCCAAGTGATACTATAAAGAACCCAAAAGTGAGTTCGATTTCATCGACTTCATGTTCTTGTTCACCATGGGAGAGTGCGCACCCATGCCCCTCACACCCAACGGTTCACTCGGTAAATGCTATCAACAAGAGTTTCAAGCAATCCAAAATGAGGTACCAAGGTCCCGCACCATTGGTAGAACCTACTCTTGAGAAACCCGTCAACCAAGAATCCAAACCTAATCTAGAGGAGGAGTACAAGGAACTCCATCAAGAAAAACCGGTTCTTGAAGTCTTAGCTCATGCACCTTCTTATAATGCTTTAAAAGAAAAATATGAGCTAGAACTTAGACTTGGAAAACATGGGTCCACTATTGTGCAAAATAATCTGCCTAAGAAGTTAGACAATCCCGGGCTATTTACTCTTCCGTTTAGGCTTGGAACTTCCAAACCTCTCGATGCTCTAGCCGATTTAGGATCATGCATCAATCTTGTTTTGTTGTCCCCTCCTTAACTTAGGTAAGATAGAACCAACAAAAACCATCTTAGGTCTAGCGGACGGTAGTATTGCATATCCGGTAGGGATAATAAAAGACATGGTAGTACACGTAGGAGAATTGACTCTTTTGGCGAATTTCCATGTGCTAGACATGAATAAGGACCCGACATGCCCATTGCTAGTAGGAAGAGGATTCTTAGCTACCGCTAGTGCCATCATTGATTTTAAGATGTCTAAGATAGTGGGAGGAGAAGGTAGTGCTAGGTCAATTTACGATGTCAAAAAGTATATTTACTACAAAGAAGAGGAAATCCCCCATGAGATTAGGTTGGATAGAGCACCATCTAGATACGGACCTTGGATTGATAAGAACTTCATAGGTCCCCAACGACCTTTTTTACCTAGATGAAGCCTTTGCTAGTAAAGCAACTTTCCATGAAAAAGAAATGGCTAGGGACATGGAAGTGAACCCGTTCGAGGACGCCTTAGTATTTAGGAAGATGACCGAGTTCCTAGGAAGCTTGCTCGTCAACCTTGTCATGAATAAGTGGAAAGTTGAGAGCGATAAGCCTAAACATAAGTGGGATTGGGATAGACCACCTAGTGATGGTAATGAAGAGTGGCACATTAGGATAACAATCTATGACCCCGATGGAGAGAAATTTGAAAAGGCATATAGAGTACGTAACAAATAGAGTACGTAAATAGTTTTGTCGTAACAAATAGAGTACGTAAATTTATTTATATTTTACGATCTTCTAATGTTTTGTCGATAACAAAAGAAAAATCGTTTTAACGAAACAAATAGAGTACATAAATAGTTTGAGTTAATAGTTTTCTAACACAATTAAGTTGTCACATAAAACACTAAAACAAGTATAAGTGATTTTATGATTTAGATACATATGTACAACAACTAGTGTTTACATATTGGGTTAAACATATACTTAAACTAAGTATACTAAAATGGGTAAAACTAAGTGTATGCTAAAATGGGTAAATACAAGTATATACTAAATGGGTAAAATACTAGCAAATGGTTTTGACCCATAGCCCATGGTTTTATATATACCACTTAACCAAGTTCATTGTATCTAGAAAGAAAACCATGGATCAACCCATAACCCATGACCCATAACCAAAAATACCCATGGGCAAAGAGGAGCGTACCACGGATCCCTAGTTGCTTAGCTCGGATCCCTTGTGGTAGGGATCCGTGGGATCCGGGGAACAAGAGAATTTTCTCTATAAATAGAGAGCCATTTCTTTCTCTCTACACATGGTTTTTCACACATACTTCCCAAAGTATTCTAACCCTCTAACCTCAGATCTAAGTGATCTATGTAGTTTGTCTTTTGTTTTTGTGTGATCTATTAGGTTCCTTTTAAAGGAGAGATCACCACCTCTTGAAGACGCAAGCTCAAGTCCATGAGTTGCCATGCTTCGTCATCATCAAGACTACTAAGGTTCTCTTGTTGATAGTTCTTCCTTTCTCCATAGATGTTGGGTTGAAGGCATTAGTGAAGAATGCCGAAAGTGTCAAGATGAAAGAATTAGTGAAAGGTGCTCATCATCCGTGTCAAAGCATTATTGAAGGATGCTAAAGGTGTCAAGACGAAGGCATTATTGAAGGGTGCCAAACGTTGTGTCAAAAGCATTAGTGAAGGATGCTAAAGGTGTCAAGACGAAGGCATTAGTGAAGGGTGCCAAGCGTTGTGTCCAAGGCATTAGTGAAGGATGCCAAAGGATCAAATCAAGTAGCATTTGGGAAGAATGCTTAGGTCGTATAATCGATGAGGTGCATCGTTATACATATGTGTATTTGTTTGTCTACAAGGATGGTGATATCCTTGATGGTGTTGTAACAAGGAGTAGATCTCCTTGAGATTAGGTGTTGTGTCGTGAAGGTGTAGTTCACCTAAGGTCTGAAAGAACTAAGGTGCTTAGCCTAGTACCTAATAAAGGGTAGGCGACGTTGTGATAGGATTAGTTCTCCTAAGGTGTGAAAGAACTAGATGGTTAGCCTAGCATGTAGATAAAGGGTAGGCGACGTTGTGTTAGGTGTGGTTCGCCTTGGTGTGAAAGAACAAGGTATTTAGCTTTGTACCTAAAAGGTTGGTTTACGTTGTGAAGGCTTCTCCCAGCCAAGGAGTTGGTGTAGTGCTTACGAACTCGAGTAGGTGCTCTGGAGTGGATTAGGGCAAGGAAGGTGTCCTTGTAGCCGAACCACTATAAATAACTTATGTTGTGGTGATGTGCTTCTTACTCTTTATATTTCATTTCACTTCTATATATCCATCTATCAACGTCCAACATAAACAATCAAATATATTGACATAAGTCGATCTAAATATTTAAAAGGAAGTTTTAAATTGGTAAAACTATTCAACCCTCCATTCTAGTTTTCCATAAGAGCCATACTGCAAGTTTCTAAAGTATGTTGTTGTACTTTAAAGACTTGATACGATCCGTGTATGTTTGAAAACTACAAAGAAGGATTTTTTCTTGTTAGTCACATTTTCTTTTAAATCATTTTGTTGGACATTGATAGACGATTCTAATCATTTTTGCTCTTAAGAAATCTTCGTGCTAGAATCTCTTCAAAGTCTTCATTCAAAGATTAATGAAGTCAACATTCAAGGAAGGATCTAAAAAGTAACTACAACCTATGTACACCAAGTACAAAGGATTACTTTAAAAGCTCATGAAGTATTTTTGGCATTATACCAAATCAAGAAGCATAGAGGTATGTTTTACTCTTCATTAGATAGGTTACATGAGTCCCATTTATTGTCATAAGTTATCTTTGCTTAACTAATCACTAACATCATTAGAAGTCTCTTTCGTCACCTTTCGTCTTTTTCAACATAGGGAATGATATTATTTTTCGTCAAACTAACGCCGTCATCACATATGAACCCTCGATATGTAATTCATCTAAAATCATCATTCAAAAACAATCCTCATCAAATACCTCCATTTTTTCAAGCTAATTTATAAGCCTACTACAAAAATAATACCAAACAACTCCCTTTTTGTCCACAGTAGCCGGATCCCTCTAGTTGTACTAGCCGGATCCCAAATACAGGATCCGGGGAACCGTGGGAATGAACTCCTATACGCCCAAAAAATTCACCACTGATCTTTTTCCCTCTATTCAAATAACACTAAAATGACTAAACTACTGAATCCATCCTCATTGGCTTCCATACTCTCAAGTATTTCTTCCTAGAACATCATTGTAAGTAATTACATTAACTTGTTCTAACTTTCATCATCCTCATCCTAGGGTTTATGGTTTCTTAATTTTAATCAATTAATTTAATTAGGGCTTTTTAAATTAATCATGAAAAGGGGCTTTTAACAAAAATCACATTGTGTTCACAACATTGTTAATACAAATCAAAACCATAAACCCATCCCAACTAATTTTACCTAATTGGAAAATTTGTATTTTTAGGACCAACCATGCCCAAAGCTACTCAACAATATCATCATGACACCGTCCACTACCTTACTCATTACTATCGTAAAAAGGGATTGACCAAACCGACCGTAAAATTTTCAAAAGTCTTGTAAAACGACTTATCCACAAAGGTCGTGTAGTCAAGGAATGTTTCCTTGAAGATACCGACATTCGTCAAGTTTTCTCGACAATCAACTTTGATTGTCTCCTTGACATAGATGAACAAATTTGTCCGGTTTTCATTTTGAATTTTACAAAAGCTTTAGGATCATTCGAAACGCCAATGATAGCATTTCAATCGCTTTCATCATCAATAAACAAAACTTCACTCTTCCTCTCAACACCTTTGCTCAAATTCTTCGCATTCCTTGTGAAGGAATTTGTATGTACTCTCAAGATTCGGCAATTAACGCTCAAAACCTTGCACTTGATCCTAAGCCTCTCTATAACACTCCTATTGATGAACCCGAAACCATCCGAGACACTATTTTCAAAATAAGAACCGACCAATCTCGTTTCGACCGAAACAAGAAGCTCATTCACCGTAATCCCTTTCAAATGGAACTTTTCGAAAGGCATCCCATGTTTAGAAATGGGAAAAACTAGGAAAATGTCATTAGCCTAGTTGGAAACAAAGATCATCCAAACGCATGTCTTGTGCAAATGATCTATTGTCTTATCCGTCAAAGGCCATTTAATTCGCCATTACATGGTAAGGAGAATGGTGGGGTATTACAATATGGTACTTCCGTATGGTATGCTTCTAACACGACTTTGTAAGTATGTTGGTACATTGCAACCATCTCTTATCAACGATGATCATTATCTTTTCGATCACGTCATGGTACCTCTTACCAAACGACCTTCTAAACGGTTCATGGTCAATAGAGAGCAACCCGAAGCTCTCTCGACTCTCGCCGGAGAAGAAGAAGAAGAAGAAGATGATGAGGAAGAGACCATCCCGTATCCAACATCAAATTGGACATCCTTGAATACCACGAACAACTTCCAACCATTCCAAACGAGACCGTGGAATTCAAACAAATAAGAGGCATGATTCAAAACCTCGCCACAATCTCACTAAGCCGTCAAAAGGAAAAAAGAAAGGATGACGAAGAGACAATAGGAATGTGCTTGGTTTCATTTATTTTATGTTTGAATGATTTTAGCATTGTTGGTTTATGGTATTTTGGATATTATTACTTTATCTTATAAGGGTGTATATTCTGCTTGTTCCTATTGCTTGTTTTATAGACTTAATAGTGTGCAAAATCTACACATCATTTGAATAGGTTTCGATCTGCAAATACGGATCCCTAGGATTAGCCTAGCCGGATCCCTTCCTTGAGGGAACCGTGGGATCCGTGTCGCAGATCAAGAATATGCATTTCCTACATCAAAACTGCTTTCTAGATAACATCACATTAGCTTAGCATATGATTTTAGAACCCAACTAAGTCCACTTCTAGGATGAGAAAGGCTTAGACTCACTAAAGACTTACTTAAGATCTTAGTCTTACTTTATCAACACATCTAAACTCACCATATTTCTCGCCGACTACTCACAAACTATTTCTCACCTCTCAAAACACTTAAGATAAGCTAAGCAATTTAGGAAATTGCTTCTAGTCATTATATCTCAAAGATAAGACAAAAATTAGTTTTAAATTTTGTAGTTTTTAAGAATTTTTCTTAATATCACCTCAAGCCTAAATCACTAGGATCATTTTTTTCTTGACACCTTCATAACTCTTAATGTTATCCTTAGACAACCATTGGTAGTCATCTTGTCCCATCCCCCTTCCATAAAAGCAATCATTTGCTACAACACTTATTACCTCTAATCATTCAAGTACCCTTTCATCCTAAACACTTAGGAGAGCTGAAACACTCAAATTAAGATAGGCTTTAGCTTCGAGAAACCTCATTTTAAATCTCATCACTGCTGAGAGCGAATCCCTAGGATTAGCCTAGATCCCTCCAAGGAGGAACCGTGGGATCCGGTGACACTATGACAAACATTGTTAAAACAATCATTTCTACTCATTTTCCTAACACAAACACTCCATCTTAAATGAGTTCCTAGATCAGTGAAAATCTGAATCTCAACCTTGCGCATGTTGATCATCACACTACCAAGGACATTAGTGGATTAAGTCTTAAATGCAAATTGCCAAGATCTTTCCTTTATAAGCCATAGAACACTTTAGTCATCAAACACCATTACTTATAGTTAAGACTTCCAACAACTAGAGACTTCAAACTGAGTCAAAAACCTTGAAATCCATTAATATAATGATTTCATCTAAGCCCTCACTGTCAGCCGATCCTGGTTCTTAACCAGCGGATCCTCTGAGCGGGATCCGTAAGTACAGAAAGCAAAAATCAGCCTCCATATTCAAAACACCTCTTGGTTTTCTAAACCACCTTTAGAATTCATTAATTATCCTCCTAGAACTGATCAAAACCCCAAGAGCATGCCTATTCCTCTAAGTGGTCAATAATTTAATTTTTCTCATTCAAATCATCCTTCAATAAACCAAATAATCTTAAAACCATCACTCTCAATCACATCCAAGAAGTTCTTACTTGTACCATCATCACCATGACTAAAGCCTCTAGTGCTAACTCATCTACTCAAAGACCACCCAAGAAGATCACTAGAATCACACAAGAAGTTTCAACCGATCATCTTTCTAAGTCCACCAATGGTAGGATCTCTCCCACACCAAGGAAACCATTTAAGAAGAAGAGTGTTCTCACTAGGAGTTCATCACCTAATCCTACTAAACCAAACACACAACCAACATCATTAGTGCTTAGAACCACCCACAACCATTTGAAGATCCTCAACCCACTTCACTTGAATTTTCACTTCAAGAAAATCAAAACCATGACAAGGATTGTGATCATTGTAAACATAAGGAAAGAATGATACATAAACTAGATAAATTGATACATGAACTACAAGCTCAAAATGCTGAGGAAAACTCTTCTCATCATTAAAATCATTAAGCTTTTCGTCGAATCTTAAGTTTGGGGTAATTCATTAGCATTAGTAGTGTTTGTTTGGCTAGTTCTCTCTTAGTTTTAGATTTGGTGGTGTATCTCTTGTTTTATTGAATGAATACTTATATGCTATGATTATTTTGTGTTGTGCTTGATATATTGTACATATATCTCATTCTCTCAAAATAGAATTCCTTGACATTTCTCTCAGGTGAAGATACTGTCAACAGATAGCCGGATCCCTTCGAGATAACTAGACGGATCCCTTCTTAAAGGGAACCGTGGGATCCGTGGTACAGGAGCACAAATTTATACTAACTTGAGTCTCTTTTGCAGAAAATTATGCACTATACTCTTGTTTTTCTAATCTTTGTTTTGTAGTTATTCAAAATACACATGAAGATATTGATACCATAAAGCTAGGGGGAGCTTTGTGTCAAACGACATTGCAAAATCATTTGCAACTTAATCATTTTGGATTAACACTTCATGACACCCCATTGCAATATTCAAGGGGAGCACATTCTCGTCACTTAGACGAACCATTTGCAAACTTAGTTGCAAACACAATTAGTTTATTTTACGTTATGTCCTTGACGCCCTTACATAGGGAAGGACTCGTCAAGGGGAGTTAGGAGTACCATTCCCGTCACTTGCACTCTTTTTACATTTTACATTTTTTTCTTATAAAAATTGTGTTAGTTTCTTTTAACACTTTTTGTTTTGACAAAAAGGGGATAAGAAAGTAAAAACTACAAATTCAAATTTTTACAATTTTAGCTTTTTCCTTAAAATAATTTTATGTTTTGTCATCAACAAAAAGGGGATATTGTTAATACAAATAAGCGAAAAACGCGTTTATTTATATTTTACGATCTTCTAATGTTTTGTCGATAACAAAAGTAAATCATTTTAACGAAACAAATAGAGTACGTAAATAGTTTGAGTTAATAGTTTTCTAACACAATTAAGTTGTCACATAAAACACTAAAACAAGTATAAGTGATTTTATGATTTAGATACATATGTACAACAACTAGTGTTTACATATTGGGTTAAACATACTTAAACTAAGTATACTAAAATGGGTAAAAACTAAGTGTATGCTAAAATGGGTAAATACAAGTATATACTAAATGGGTAAAATACTAGCAAATGGTTTTGACCCACAACCCATGGTTTTATATATACCACTTATCCAAGTTCATTGTATCTAGAAAGAAAACCATGGATCAACCCATAACCCATGACCCATGACCCATAACCAAAAATACCCATGGGCAAAGAGGAGCGGACCACGGATCCCTAGCTTTGTGCTAGCCGGATCCCTTGTGGTAGGGATCCGTGGGATCCGGGGAACAGTAGAGAATTTTCTCTATAAATAGAGAGCCATTTTCTCTCTACAAGGTTTTTCACACATACTTCCCAAAGTATTCTAACCTCTAACCTCGGATCTAAGTGATCTATGTAGTTTGTCTTTTGTTTTTGTGTGATCTATTAGGTTCCTTTTAAAGGAGAGATCACCACCTTTGAAGACGCAAGCTCAAGTCCATGAGTTGCCATGCTTCGTCATCATCAAGACTACTAAGTTTTTCTTGTTGATAGTTCCTTTCTCCATAGATGTTGGGTTGAAGGCATTAGTGAAGAATGCCGAAAGTGTCAAGATGAAAGAATTAGTGAAAGGTGCTCATCATCCGTGTCAAAGCATTATTGAAGGATGCTAAAGGTGTCAAGACGAAGGCATTATTGAAGGGTGCCAAACGTTGTGTCAAAAGCATTAGTGAAGGATGCTAAAGGTGTCAAGACTAAGGCATTAGTGAAGGTGCTGCGTTGTGTCAAAGGCATTAGTGAAGGATGCCAAAGGATCAAATCAAGTAGCATTTGGGAAGAATGCTTAGGTCGTATAATCGATGAGGTGCATCGTTATACATATTTGTATTTGTTTGTCTACAAGGATGGTGATATCCTTGATGGTGTTGTAACAAGGAGTAGATCTCCTTGAGATTAGGTGGTGTGTCGTAAAGGTGTAGTTCACCTGTGAAAGAACTAAAGTGCTTAGCCTAGTACCTAATAAAGGGTAGGCGACGTTGTGATAGGATTAGTTCTCCTAAGGTGTGAAAGAACTCGGTGGTTAGCCTAGCACTGTATAAAAGGGTAGGTGACGTTGTGTTAGGTGTGGTTCGCCTTGGTGTGAAAGAACTCGGTATTTAGATTTATACCGAAAAAAGGTTGTTAATGTGAAGGCTTCTCCGCCACAAGGAGTTGGTGTAGTGCTACGAACTCTGAGTAGGTGACTGGAGTGGAGTAGGGCAAGGAAGGTGTCCTTGTAGGCGAACCACTATAAATAACTTGTGTTGTGGTGATGTGCTTCTTACTCTTTATATTTCGTTTCACGTTTATATATCCATCTATCAACGTCCAACATAAACAATCAAATAGATTGACATAAGTCGATCTAAATATTTAAAAGGAAGTTTTAAATTGGTAAAACTATTCAACCCCCCCTTCTAGTTTTCCACATATATTGTTACCGCCAATTTTACGTGAAGGTTTCGTTTGTTTTCTTCAAGTGTGCAGGTTTAATTTACCAAGAAGAAGATACATAAGATGAGAAGGAGCTTTTCACGCAAACATTATTCTTGAAGAAAGCTGTAACCACCACTTTACACGGATCCTACCGAGCTAATCCGGGGAGTATTAGTTTCTTTCATCTTTTATTACCTTCCATTATCATAACTTTGATACTTCGGGGAACATTGGGGACAATGTTCAGTTTAAGTGTAGGGAGGAAAATAAAACGGGAACTTTGAAACTATGCTTATCCTTGATTATTTCTTGCATTTGTGTAATAAACCATGAGAAATATTGGTTAGGGTAATTTTGGCTCCAAATTTCAAATTTTTCATGACATATAGGAGTGGGCCATTAGTCTTAATAAAGCGTCTCATGGATAGGAAATTATATGACTAGCACAAAACCGTTTACCACTTAAATTCCACCCAAAATGTGATAAGCCCTTAGATTAGTAGGAATTAAAGCATTCATCTTTAATGCTTAGAGTGTGAACCGGTAGTATAATAGATTCTAGAACTTGTTTTGTGATGCATCCCGAGATCGTTAGTAAGACTACACTTGTGTAGTTAGGAACAACTAAATGATAAGAGGCATTAGGATAACCCTTGTTTGATACCCATAATATAATTACTTCTTCCACATCAGTTGAGTAATTCCCCCACACCTTTGCATTGTACTCATCTTTAGTACACGATACCCCTAGTTAACCCCTCAGAGCCTATCCTTTTCGCGGTTCGCGTGATGTTTCGGTTTTCCGGAATATCAATGAAGAGCATTGTTTACAATCCACCCCCAAATGTACACCCAAATCACCTTAGCCTACCTTGTATGCACTCACTTTTAGTGCATTATTGTTATCACACTTAACCCTTAGTTCAATTATCTTGTTGCTTGCATAAGTTGCTAAGTCGAGTCATATCCTTTGTACACAGTTTTGGGACGATTGGGACTCATGGGAAAAGTTAAATTTTATGAGATGACGGGAAGGGAATGTTAAATTCAAATTCCCTTTATTTGCATAATAATGTACTCCAAGTGTTTTGATCTTTTTAATTCGGGTCAAATTAGTGTGAGAGTAATAAAAACTCAAGTGTAGGGATGTGCCTATAAATCCCTATCATTTTGATGTTATCGTAGAGGATGGTAGAGTAAAAGTGTATGAAAAAAAAATGAAAAAATAAAAAAAACATACGGGCTACCATCCTACATCTATCTTTAATTTATGTTTGGTTGTTTCAGTTATCTAGAGTTTAGAGTGTCGAGTCTTGGCTTATCAACCATTCTTCGCATGCTTGTAACATAAAGATTTTTGACTTGCCACCACTAAATAGCCTATCCCACCAAACCCTTTGTTTCCCTACAGTAAGCCTATCATTACAACCCTTTAAAAGACCTCTTGGATAGTCTTTCTAGGTGCTACGCCAAAGCGATGGAGGTTTGATCTAGTCTCAAGCCTATGGTAATCTATGTACTAGGACCGTTAATGAGTGTTTATCTTCCATTTCCAACTTATTATATTTCATATACACCCGAGAGATGTGAGTATCCAAACACCCCATGGGAGGTGCTAGTATGTAATTTCCGTGCTTGTTATGACTTTTGCTGGGCTTATATGTGTTGTGAATCGTTCTAAACTAATGCTTCATGACCTCTAACTTATAAATTGATTGGCTAAAAGCACATTTGCTTGAGGACAAGCAAATACCAAGTGTAGGGATATTTGATAAGGTTTTAAAATGTACCTTTTTGAGGGGTCGTTTAAGCCATTATTTGATCACTTTTGTATCCGTTATTACTTAATATCGTTCCTTTTCACTTTTTAGGTATCTTGAAGGCAAAATGCTGGAATGACACTTATTCGGACGAAAATGCGCGAATATACGAAGAAAATGGCCAAAGTCAAGAATCGAGACACTCAGTGTTAGATATTGGATTTCACAAACACATTAAACCATAACCATATGGGGCGTACACAATGTTTAGAGAGAGAAAGTTCTAGTGAGAGAAAGGAAGAGAGTTGGGAACTATGTGAAACAAAGAAAAATGGTATTGAAGATCCAACTCTCTACCTTGGGAGGTAGAGGGTATTTATAGTTTCTTACAAACAAACACCACCTACGGGCTGTGGATCAGGCATACAGTGGGTAAAGACCCATCCGTCCTCCACGGTGTTACTTAACTAAATACTACTTAACATATACTTGAGGTGACCGACTCTTTAATTCCTGGAATTTCTAATTCCTAACAATCTCCCCCTAAGGGAGGTCACCTCAAACACACATTAAAATTACATTGAATACAAACAGATATTACATTGAGATTGTTCTTGGATTCTTGTCCATGTTCTTTGTTCTGTAGCTAGTAGTCTTTGATTCTTCATTATTGCATGTTTGGATAATCTGAGTGGAGGTCTTTAACTGATCCACATGATACTGAGTTTTGAGCCAGGTTTGAGATCATCAGCCACATTAAATCTCCGACTCAACCTTTGTGGTGTTGGTAATTAGTGATGTTGTGACTTTTGGACCGACATGCTGCATTACGGATCATGATTTATTCTTATCGAGTGGCGGAAGCTTTCGTTGATTCATGATATTGGCGCAGCGTAGCGGAAGCATGGAGTGAAAATATCGAGTCATTCATGCACCAATCATGATTTCTTTAGATATGAATGTGTTGTGTGAGCATGCGGCTATGGGTTGACCGCTCCATTCTGATCAGCCAAACGTCGGTGTACTGCATAAGGCAAGTTAGCAATAAAGCGCACGAAAGTGTCTTTGATCACTTTCGATGAATTGAGGTACACGGCCAATTGGTTCCCTCCGCGATCGCAATTGCATGTGATCATCGTATAATTCGAAGAATTTCCTTGACAGGGTTTAGCTGCTCTAGCCGTTCTCAAAGCGAGCGTCTCAAAGAAGACAACACGGAGTGAGTGAACCAACGAATAGAGATTCACTGATTGATGAAAAGAGATTTGAAAAACAATCGTGTGTCGCTTTCAATAGAAATTGTTTTTGCAATACAACGAAGTTTTAGTGAAAAATCATTTATCAATCATAAACACCTTTTGATTTGAAATAATTGTACACTGTCGATGTGCTAGAGAAAAGAGTTTTTAAGCACAACTGGTTTTCAAAGGCATCCGTCAATCCATTTTCTTGGACCTGGATTGATTCAATTTTGAATCGCTCCACCGATGAGGTCCATATGACACAATCAAGTCTTGGCAATACCAAAAGGATAGTGCGTAGGACTCATAAGATATAATCTCACATTCCACATTGTGTGAAATAGTGAGTCTTCAAGAAATAAGTGTCCTAAAGAGATTAATTGATGATCTCGTGGCTCTAGACTCAATTAGTGCATATTTTGGTTTCTTGTGCCGGATACTAGGGAGAGGGTCTCCTTCTTCAATATCAACAATCTCTAAGAGAGAGTCAATAGATTATGTAGGTTCCCCGTGAGAATGAAACAAGCCCTTTTAAGAGGAACTTGATTAGCTTGGGAAGTTTAGCTCGTCACTTTGGGTCCATGACGTCTTGTCTTCAATACCAGTGTTACCTTAGTAACCACCGGTAGCATATGAATTGAACCCGGTTTCTGCCCTAAGGTTGAATAAATGGAGGGCTATTTCTTTTCACCCTTTTTCTCATTCAATTCTTTTTCATTCTTCAACCCCTTCAGTGCTGTAGGACCTTATATCTATCAACCTTATCACAAACCCAACACAAATACCACGATAACACAAACAACCCAAACACAAACAAAGCTTAGAAATAAGATGAGAAAGATTAAGAGATGGTGACTTGAAGATATAAAATCCGTGTATGTGATGATAAGATATGCAAACAATAAGTTGTATATTCCTTGAGAGAGAAAATACACACACACACACACACTTTCAAGCACACCCCTCAAATGACCATTTGAGGGGTGTTTATAGTCCAAGGGAATTTTACGCCCGTGCTTGGGCTATTGCTTGGGTTGTGGATGATGGAAATAGCTACAGATATCATTGCTGTCAACTTCGCTGGTTAGGTATCTCATCACGCCTTTTCCATGCTCGCTAATTTCTTATTTGACTTAATGATGTAGTTCTAGTCTTTAAACTTTGTGTAGCCTTTATTGTGATGAGAACTTTCATGTCGTTGGTATGAGCATGTGGCTAGTTCCACTCATCCATCCGCCTCCGAGCTTCCATAAGAAGAAAACATAAAAACAGTTAGTAATAAGCGGATTCCGGCATTTACAAGTTTGAATTTAGGTGTTAACAAAGCATAGTGTGAAAACACGTCTCTAATTCTCGTAGAGGCTCCTCTAACTGGAGTCCCGCAAGTGAGATGATAGCGATATACCAAAGTACATCCCATTCGGATGAGTCTGAGGTACACCAAGTATCACCCCACGTAGACCGTTTGAGACACACTAAGCGTAATCCACGAGGAGTTACCGGTGACTGCCGTGGTCGCTTGATGTTGACCCGGGGAGTTTCCATTCAATCACTGAAGATCACAAATGTGAAACTTCTCATAAATGTTCTGTCAGATTGCTAAGATCTGCGTAGGACTCTAGAATATATCACTTGTGTCCTTATTGATGAACAACAAGCGATGTCATGTCAAGTGTTCCTGTGAGATATTTTGATGAATCTTGTGGCTCTAGACTCAATTAGTGCATTTTGGTTTCCCTGAGCGGAGACTAGGGAGAGGGTCTCCTTTTTCAATACCAACGATCTCTAAGAGAAAGTCAATAGATTATGTAGGGTTCTCAGTGAGAATGAAACAACCTTTTGAGAGGAATTGAGTGGCTAGAAGGTTTAGTGCAGGCGTCCACTGGGTCCATGACGCTTTGTCTTCAATACCGGTGTCATCTAGTGACAACCAAAGAGTATATGTATTGAACCGGTTTACGCCCTAAGGTTGAATATGGAGGGCTATTTCTTTTCACCCCTTTTCATTACATTTCTTTTTAATTCTTCAACCCCTTCTTTCTCCTTTCTCACATTACTCCTTTTTCAATCATACCTAAGGACTTCTAATACTAAACTATTGGTGATGTCCTTGGGTAGATCCTCTCTCTGGCGGATCATAGGACGAATTTCCTATCCTTTGACACCTTATAACTCGTGGATTGTCCTATTGTTGCCATAAAACCATTTTCTTGAAAATCTCAGAGTGTTTATGATAGAAAACATGTTTGAGACACTTCGAGAGTTTTATATTTTCAGAAACACTCCCCCTTCACATGTGCTTATGAGTTTTAAAAGAAATCTGCACATAGAGGGTAGAGTTTGCATTTTTTGAATTGATCGGCTCATGATAGACAATTCCCCACGAGACAATGCTACGTTGCCTAGTAAAGAGTTCCATTGTGAGTTTTTAGGTGACAACTAGCTCTAATAACTAACTTGAAGTTGTAAACACTCCTTGAAAAGAAGGTTAGACCCATGTAAGTGCATATCTATCACAAGTTTCTCGAGATGGTACATTTTGACTTTGATTCCGTCGTCATTGGTTTCGTGCGAGTCGAGCTCATTTTGAGATTCAAACACCGATCATTAAACATTTTCGATCTCATTTTAATCACTCCTCTCCCTCAAAATAGCATAATCGTGATATTTTGATATAACCATTAAACAATCATTTTAGAATCTTTTGGGAGACAACGGATATGATTTAAGCATGAATTTGGAACATTTTAGTTTTATACTCCCCTTTAATAAAGCATAATCAATTAAAGGGTTTTAGAGGGAGTTATCTTGAGCACAAAATATTTTGAAAGATTTTGAAAAATCTTTTGAACAATCTTGAAAAGGTGCTCAAGATGATGATGATTTCTCACCATTTTAAATGCAGTGCACTGAAGCGTACACTTGATTTTTCTATAAAAGCACAGTTTTGATTTGAAAAATAATCAAAAGTCATCATTTTAGTCGGGTTTTGCATCTGAGATAACCATTATTTTGAAGAAATTTTGAGAGAGACATGTTTTAGAAAACAATAAAGAACTCTCGCTCAAGCATCTGTACATAACCGTATCATTGTTGAATGACATTTCTAGAAAGCGTTAAGAATCGATTATAATCGAGAGACATGTCGTGAGAGGAATATTTTTGGATTTTAGATTTTATATTGTTTTTGTATTTTTGAAAAATTTTATATTTTTATATTTTTCTTTTGTTGGTTTTCAAATTTTGTATTTTGTTTTTCAAAAATATTTACAGCGAAGCTTGTTGGAAAAATAATTTTCAAGAAGATTCGAGAAGACTTTCTAACTCTCGAGGGGTTCAGGCATTCCAATTCGTCGAACTAAATAGTCAAACCTTTCTTTTGGAAGTGCTTTAGTTAATAGATCGCGGTTGGTAATCTGTCTTCACTAAGAATAATTCAACAAGTACCATTTTCGACGTACTCTTTGATGAAGTGATAGCGGACACGGATATGCTTAGTCTTTGAGTGATGAAGAGGATTGCATGATATGGCTATGGCACTTTTCGAGTCACAATACATAGGTATTTTATCGAAAGTAAAGCCATAATCTGTGAGTTGTGTTCTCATCCATAGAACTTGAGCACAACACGCTGATAGAGACACATACTCAACGGTTGATAGTGCAATGCAATCTTGTTTCTTTGAAGACCACCTTACTAACTTTTCACCCAAAAATTGTGCTCCTCCGGATGTACTTTTTGCCGTAACTTGATCACCTGCGTGGTCTGCATCTGAAAAGGCAATAAGATCAAATCGGATTCCTTCTGGATACCAAAGTCCCATGTGAATGGATGTCTTCAAAAATCAAAGATCCTTTTAACCTCTTTGAGGTGCGTTCGGTAGGCTTTGCCCGAAACCGCTAATAAGCAAACAAAGAAATGAATATCAGGGTCGACTAGCAGTAAGATACATGAGAGAACCAATCATGCTCCGATATTTCTTCGGATCAATAGGTTTCCCAAACAAATCGGTTCCAATTTTGGTGAAGTTACCATTGGTGTTCCGACCGAGTCACAATTATCCATACCATGATTTTTCAAAATCTCGGTTGTGTATTTAGCTTGATTTATAAAAATTCCACGAGGGGATTGATGTATTTGTAAACCAAGAAAGAATTTTAGTTCCCCATCATGGACATTTCAAATTTACTTTTCATGAGATTTTCAAAATGTTTTGAAAGATTCGGATTAGTGGACCCAAAGATGATGTCGCCCACGTAATTCAAACAATCAAAATGTCGTTTTTGCATTTTTGTGTAAACAAGGTAGGATCAACTGTTCCTTTGGTGAAATTGTTTAGGATAAGGTAAGAGGACAGTCATTTCATACCACGCCTCGAGCTTGTTTCAATCCATAGATTGCCTTTTGAGTTTGTAGGCGTAGAAATCGATGTTCCATGTCTACGAAGCCTTCGGTGACTCACATACACTTCTTCTTCGAGTTCCATTCAAGAACGCTCTTAATGTCCATCGATAAACGTGATGTTTTGTTTGGCGGATAGGCTAAGAAAATCCTGAATGCTAGCCTAGCAATGCTGACTCTTCAAAGTCTATCCCTTCCTCTTTCAGTATCCTTTGCCACAAGACGAGCTTTGTTGCGAATGACAGTCATTTCTTCATCCCGTTTGTTCTTCCATAACCATTTGAGATCAATGAAGCGAATGTCAATTGGTCTTGGAACCATTTCCCAAGAGTCATGTAGACGGTATTGGAGAAGTTCCTCCTGTATCGCTTCTATCCATGGGGTTCGCCATTGCCTCAGAATGTTTTTCGGTTCAATATTGCTAATTGAGCAAAGGTAAATGCACAAGTTTCAATCGGTGGCAAGTTACGCCTCGAATTGGCCTTGAAGGTTCACCAATAACTTGTTCAAGCGGATGGTCTTTTGTCCACTTGAGGTAAAGGATACCGTTGGTTAAGCATTATTGAGTTAGATGGTTCTCGTAAGCATGAAGAAGATTCACGGTATTCCGTAGATAAACGGGTTTTCAAATAAGTTGTCATCTAACGTTGCATCGTTCTGGTTTTGGTTTTGCTCATCAACCTCGGGTAGAACGGGTGCAATCGTAGTAGATGTAGATGATGTAGATGGATTTGGTGCATTGGTTTGGACCATTGTAGATGCATCTTCAGGTGGTGGAGGATGATGTTGGCGGGTGCGCGCTGAATGATGGTTTGATGCATTTTTTGAAGTTCCACCATAGTATTCATCGAACATTAACTCGAAGAAATTCTCCCATGCTTGTTCTTTAGGATTTTTTCAAAGTTGATTGAGCTCTTTGAGGTACGAGTCCCGAACCGATGTGTCCGTGAAGTTCATTTGTTTAGTGCGGGTTCTAGAGTCTAGCTCTCGAAGCCATTTGTGTGAAAGTTCGTCAAACTTCACATTCATCTCCATGATCCTCCTAGTTCTCTGTTATACACCCCAATGCCCTCTCGAAGTTATCAATGAAGTATCCAATAAGATTCCAATATCAGTTTTTCCAAGATCTTCTTCTACATTGTAGGATAGCAAAGCCGCCAAATATGAAAGTAAGAGATATCCGGGTTTCTGTTGTTCACAAGCTCATATGGGGTTTTATTGAATCTTGGATGGATGAGGATCGTTCGAGTAAAAAGCAAAAGGGCAACAGCTGACCCATGTGAAATAATCTGCACATAGAATAGATTTGCATTATGCAGCGGCTTCCACAAGAGTTCTATTTCTTCTTTCAACTACCCCATTCTGCTGTGGAGTTCTAACAAGCGATGTCTCGATGAGTAATTCCAACATCTTCAAAATAAGTTCTTAATTCCTTGTGTTGTCATTTCTTATAACAACCCTTTAATGGAGTTTGAAGAAGTACTTGAATACGCTTCAGAAGGTGATGATGATGCCTGGTGCTTCGTCTTTTGATCTCAAGAACTTAACCCATGTATATCTCGAATAATCATCACGGCGATAACAAGAATATACTTTTCCCAATGCTTTCAACTCTCATTGGGCCCATAAGTCCATGTGCAACATATGCAATCTTGCTTCGAACTAGGCTTTTGGGTTTATATGATGCTCTTTTTCCTTGTTCATGATGGACATAAGTGATCCTTGGTGTATTTGAACTTTGGAAGTCCGTTGGCGATGTTGTCTTTGGCAATTTTGTTGATGGTGTCGAAATTGAGATGGGATAAACTGCTCTGCCACAACCGGACTGTGTTGGATGCCGTGTCATAAGACATATTGGTGATGAAGAGGCCATTTAATTGATGTCGATAGCATACAAGTTTGTTCATTTTATTAAGAGATCGATTGCCATCCAAGTTTCTAACGAAGCAAGCATTTCCCCAAAAGCAACCTCTAAATGCGCATCACAGAACCGCCCACGAAAACAAATTGTGTCCCAACCCTTCGACAAAGTAAACCCGAGTGATCAAATAATTTCCAAAAGGTAGATCTCCATAACCCATGATAGTCTACTATGATCATTTCCGAACGGTTCCATGAATTTCCGACGAAATTGATCAGCATCTTCAGATTTCCGGTCATGTGCTTGGAGCAACCGAACGACGATCCAAAGACAATTTCGATAACTCCTTTGCCAAGAATGAAAAAGAATATTGTGGAAACCGTTTGATTTTGGTTCCTTTGGGTTAGAGGTAAAATCGATCACACTCGAGAGGTTTTCTCGAGGAAGTCTGGTTTATCACTCACACCATTCGGAGTGAAAGTTCTACGTGGGTTTCCAAATATCATCCCTAAAGTATACACGTTGGTTCTCACGTAGTAAAGCTTAAGTTTTGCAATCTAGCCTTTTAGCGTAATTACTTTGGGACGTTTCTTAAAAGGCTTATCATTCACATTCTTTGAAACACAATCATCTTGAACATTTAAAGATTTTGCGTGTTAAACAAAGAGATTCAACACATTCATTAGACTTAGCAAGTTTCATAGGTTCATTACATTAAGATGAAATGTCTTTTCAAAAAGTTGTAAATTCCTAGGTGTTCTTCTACTTTCTTCTCTTTATTCAAGCTACTACTCCTAGAGGCATGCGAGTCTCTATTGTTCCTTGTGTTTGTGGCTTTAGTCTCTGGCTGCCTTGTGAGGTGCTTTCTAGTCTTGTAGAAGGTGAGGCACAAGCATTAGGATTCACATTTATTATGGAGGCAAATGCTATCCTAGTCTCTTTAGATGTGGTGGCGCGCATTAGTGGTACTCATCTTAAAAATGCCAGGTGCTAAAACTTTTGGTTTCTCGATAACCGCTTTTCCCTTATCAACATATTGTTTAGGTAGGGCAGGTGGAGTGACTGGTTTTGATGAAACATTTTTCTCATTAACTTTTGGAGGAGGAAAAGAAATAGACATTTTTGGTTTTGAAATCGGTTTGGGAACATTTGCTTTCTCCGAGTCAATGGTTTTTAATCACAAGTATCCACGCCTTTCCTTTTTGACTTTCCAAGAGCCCTCAAAGATCATTTTTTTGCTTTCATGTCATGTAGGCAGCTCATGACAATTTGTCATATTTCATTCCTCAGTTTTGAAAGTTGTTTAAAATATGACACATTTTCTTTTGCAAGTTTTTCAAGAGCTTTTTCATATTTTGAAACAATTTGGAGGTCTCATCCCCGAGTCTTTCATGATCATCAACATAATATGTTTGCAAAATGATGGACATAATATCAAGAGTCAGAACATCTTCAAGAGAGAATCATTTAAATTTTCCAAAATTTTGATGTGTTCAACACTTTCATTAGCTTGCTTTACAGTGGATTTATGGTCCTTGACAAAGTCGATGCTTTCTTTCAAAAGGCTTGTTCAAATAATTATCCGGAGGTTGATGTTATTCACCGAGGGCATTTGAGTTTCAAAGAACTTTTTCTGTTCATTATCAAAACTATTAAACCGATAAGGTTAATATTGGTTTTAGTTTTAACGGTTCTTGAAGACAATTCTAGTTTTCACATTTTCCAAAATACTTCTTGCATCACTTGTGTTAAAAGGATTGTTTGAAGACATTTGTTCAATGTTCGAAAGAGATTTGGAGACAACAACTGGTTTTGAAACCGATTTTGAACCGGTGTTGACACTTTGTTTGAAACACTTGGTTTGGTGGAAAACGTTGATTGAGAAACAAACGAAATACCATTAATTTTGTTCCATGTGTTATAATTAATTGGTTTGATTTCCGATGTCTTTTGTTTCATTTTGATCTACTCTCCTTAGATAGTTCCAACGTTTCAAGAGAATCATGCACAGATATGGGTTCATGCAAAGGTTCTCCATTGTGCAACACATTCGAGATTTCGAGCTTTCTGAAACCGGGAGGTGAGTTACCAAGAGCCATTTTATTTGTAGTATGAAAAATCGGATTTACTTGATTAGAATGCATCTTGATTGTCTTTAGCGAATGACCCGCTGTAAGAACAAATTATCCAATTTCTTGATTTTTTCCGTTTTATCGAGAATTTCATCAAGAAGAGAATCTTCTCGTTTTGCAAAATCAGTAATCAACTGCTTCTTTTTCAAGATCGAAAATGTGCTTTTTGTTGAAAGTTGGTCATTTAGATCGAAATTTCCTTGTTTAAAGATTTGATTTTCAAATTCAGATTCACATCAAGTGTGTCATACTTGAGTTGCAAATCTTTTTCTCTAAAAACATAATCTCGATAACCAATTTCTAACTCTGAAATTTTGTTTGTATGAAATTATAGGTTTGGCGTGTCCTTGTAACTCAAGCTCACGGTCAATTTAGCATTCAGGGCCTTAACTTCAGCGATTGACCGTTCTAACATTCTCAACTTCAATGCCACATTGATTGATTAATGATTCAACATAAGCACGTGTTTCCTCATCGCTCAAGATTTTGTGCCACACGCCTCCACTTGGATCCACATTCGGAGTCTCGAGTTAGTATTGCTACAACTCGGATTGTCCATGTATGTATCATAAGTAGGTGGTGATGTCACAGAATGCTGTTCGTCATGAGTAAACACATCAAATATGACATTGTTATAGCATGGTTCGGTGATTGGTACCTCGGATATCAGATTGGCCATAGACGGAGGTGAGTTTGACCTGTCATACTTAGCTTCAAGATTTGCCATGAAGATGCAATTCGCATTGAGTTCCTCGAGGTCTTCCAATTCATCCACAATAGCGAGAAAATCAATTTCCTCAAGACTCAACTGTAACCCCGCTTTTACTTATCCGCTAACAGAGCGACTTTCCGAAGAAAATCACCATTCTTTTGTGCGGCTTAGTGGGACAGTTTTCTTGCCATGTGACCCACCCTTGACAGTTGTAACACTTAATCGATTACCCTCGATGTATTTCCATAATTCCCAAGCGACTGAGTCGCTACATATTCCGATTACCCATCGCCTATTCCCAACATTCTGTCCAACTGACCAACATTTAGACCCAACTGACGATTCCCGATACCACGATTACCCATATCAATCTGAGTAGCATATCCCTGCTGATTCCCAATAACTCCATCCATTTGTCCGGATGATCCATATTACTCCCGGTTGAAATTTGCACACCGCGAGTGTTTGATGATATCCTTTGGTTGTTGTTAGTAGGTGTGGAATAGCGACCTTTGATTACTTGACCCAAGAGAGTAATTATTTGGGACATAGGGTTCTTGACTCATTCGAGATGATCCTTGTTCTGTGTTGTGGATACCGTTGTTGAATGACTTGTTGTTCGGTGGATAGAGTTGTTGTTGTGGTTGTTGATAAATTGCTGCAAGTTGTTGTTGTTGGAAGATGATGAAGCTTGTTGTTGTGTATTCACTGAAGTTTGAGTCTTTGCAATGAGTGCCAATGGATCATGATTCTTTGCTAATCTTTCTTGCTTGACTTCATTCGCTTCAGCTTGGTTTTGTTTAGAAAATCATTCGTTGATCAAAGTTCACCCGATGTAAGTCCTTTGTTTGTTTGACAATAGTGACATATCCCCATTCTTCGGAAGATTGTTCAGGAACTTGATGTTTTGAACGATAGTTCTGGGTGTCGACTTGTTTCGATTAGCTCATTCATCAAAGTGCAAAACCTTCCATAGTAGGATTCAATGGATTCTCCTGAGTAGATGTGTAACTTCATTCGCGCAAGCAACTTGTTCTCCATGTCTTGATGAATTGAATCAGCATGAAAGTCGTCTAACACGTTCCCACATATCGAAAGCGTTTCACAACCGCTTCTACGCGAGCAAAGATGTCTATTGGTAAACCCAGGTTGGATAATATGAATTGCCATGTCATCTGCCCGACTTGTTTCGATCCTCTGCGAGTGTATTCAGATTCAGTATGAAGACGCGAAGATGGTGTGGTGGGAGGTGTTGCATCGGGATTTCCGTGTTCATTAACTTGTCGAGGCTTGAAGGGTCCATCCTGAATGGATTTAATCATGAGTTTGCCATTAGGTTGGTCTTGATGTAACGCATAATGACTTGTCCATTGAAGATAACCACCTTTTGCCAACATAGGAGGTCGGTTCTGCACCTACTGCATGAATGTCTTGTTGAGTAGCCATTGATGAAGGTATGATCCATGTTGATGTAGGATCGATTCAACGATAAAGGAGTTGTGGTTGATGAAGATTAAGCCCGATTGAGTTTTAAAGTCGCATCGTAACCTTGGTTCAAAAATTTTTCAAAATTTGAAATTCACTATAAAAATCAATTCTAAGGTCGTATGAAAATCTTGAGTTATGACAATTTTGCTGCCAAATTTGACTCAAAATTTGAATTTAGGCCCCAAAATTTGAATTTTTGACCAAAATTTTCACTGTTAAACCAAAATTTGAATTTCGCGTAAAAATTGAACGTTTAGTCTTCTCAAAAATTTAAATTTTACTCAAGTTTTCCCGCCAAAAAACTCAAACAACCCAAACACAAACAAAGCTTAGAAATAAGATGAGAAGGATTAAGAGATGGTGACTTGAAGATATAAAATCCGTGTATGTGATGATAAGATATGCAAACAATAAGTTGTATATTCCTTGAGAGAGAAAATATACACACACACACACTTAGCACACCCTCAAATGACCATTTGAGGGTATTTATGTCCAGGGACTTGATGCCCTAAAGGTTTTTGTTTGGGTTGTATTGATTGGGCTTGATTTGACAGCTAAGTTATAATAAACTAGCAAGTCTCAACTATTAGCCATTTAGCTTAGCCCAATCCACGAGCCCGTTGACTATTCTATCACGATATCTAACACACGTTACAAAGTTCCTAATCGTGAATGACAATCACTTCTAATAAAACTATTAAGGCTAACAAGTGCTTACCGAGACTTCATGACTAGAACCTTGTTGGGTTTATTTCAGTACTAGCTCAGTCTCAGTCCGCACTCTTCCCATATTCTCATTTTTCTCCTTTTTTCATCATACCTAAGGACTTCTACACTAACTAGTGGATTGTCCTCGTAGATCCCTCCGGTTCTGGCGGATCATTGGACCTCAACCTAACCTTATCATCCTTATATCACAATACATAAAGTAAAGTTGGTCGGTCTTTTTGGTATCGTTCATCTGCCATAGGAACCAATCTGAAAACCATTTGAAAAATCAATCAAGATACTTGTGATATAGAATCAAAGCATTTTGTATCTTAATTGTTTTGATATTTTTAGAAATTCTCCTCCTCAACATATGCATAATATTTTAGAAATTGTTTTAGCACATGGAGGCAAGAGATCTTTGAAATCGTTAGATTAAGAATGAAAGGTCCTTTTGATTAACATTTTCTAAAATGATCATCATCACTTCCCAATCAATTTGAGTAAATAAAACATTTTGAGGAAGGATGAGGTTTTCAAAATTTTGCTCCCCTTCAATATGTGCCTCGAAGTTTGAAGGAGTTTTGCACATTAGAGGGAACGCACTAGAGACAATTCAGACACGTTTCAATAATTTGAGGTTTAAAATAGTTGCACCCCCTCAACGTGTGCATAGAAAATTTGAAATCGTTTGTCACTTGCGGGGAGGCAAACATACTACTCACTTATGAAACCATCTATCGGATTATCAGTTCAAATCCAATTTAAATCACAAATTCTCCACTGATCACAATTATCAAAACATTTGAGATTTGTGATCTCAGTAGATTTAAATCATTTTTGCTTTTAAGGAGAATTGTGACTTGATTTTGAAAGCGCTTTAACCGATAAGGATCAATTTTGAGACTTTAGACTCCAAAGATTAAACATGCTTGAGTATCTTTTGAAAACAAACCATTTTTAAAAATACACTTTAAGGTTAAGTGTTAAATTCGCATAATACTTAATAAGTTGTTATTCAAACTCAATTGTCAAAAGCAACTCTATTTTTTAACAAATTAGTACAAATGATTTTCAAAATTAAGCCCGGTAATTTTTTCAAAGCAATTAGTTTTCATTGGATAGAGAAATTTTTATAGAATCGAGCATGAGATTAGATAAAACAAGATAAAGCATGGCTCTCTTCTATTTTTTAAACACGGTTATGCCCCGAAATGACAATAAACCACCATTTTTCTTCTTTTTTTTTTTTTTAACATTCACAACATCTAAAGTCCGTATCATTCTTTGAAAGACACATAAAGACCGTAGATATTATCGAATCGAGAAAAGCATGACAAAATGACAATATTTTTGAGGATTTTTGAATTTTTCACATTTTTATGGATTTTGAAAGTTTTATAATTTTCTATTTGATTTTAGTTTGTATTTTGTATTTTGCTTTTGAAAAAAATATAAAGAGATAGATGAAGATAGACCTTTACTCCTCTTCCTCCCAAGACAAGGCTTGAGTTTTCGAAGGCTTTTCAAGCCAAGTCGGGGAAGAATAAACTCAAAACGTTCTCTTGGAAGAGCTTTGGTGAAGATGTCCGCTAAGCGGTATTCGACCTCACAAAATAGAGTTCCACCCACCTTTTCCACTTGTTCCACATGAAATGATGTCGAATGTCGATATGCTTTGCTCTTGAGTGTTGAACGTTGTTGCATGAGAGAGCAATAGCACTTTTATTATCACAGGACAGAGGGATTTTGTTGAATTCAAAGCCATAGTCAGATAATTGAGATCTCATCCATATGATTTGAGCACAACAAGATGACATGGCTATGTATTCAACCTCTGTAGAGGAAATAGAAGTACTCATTTGCTTCTTTGAAGACCGACTCACAAGCTTATCACCCAAAAACTGAGCACCTCGGACGTATGCTCGACGAGTATCTTGACACCGCATGATCTCAGACGCATATGTCGTTAGTGACATACCGGTCCTTCGGGTACAAAGTACCATGTTGATGGTTCCTGGAGGTACCGAAAAGACCCGTTTAACCGCTTCAAGGTGCTTTTTGGTAGGCTTAGCCTGGTATCTATCACACATGCATACAAACAATGTAATATCGTGTGTCTACCGGGTTGAGGTACATCGGGGATCCGATCATGCTACGATATTTCGTTTGGTCTACCATGATCCCTGAGTGGTCCTCATCCTTTGTACGCCATGGAGTGTCAACAGTGGTCACTGAATCAAATCCAAATTTCTTTAAAATCTCATTTGCATATTTAGATTGATTTATAAAAATGCCTCCGGACTTTGTGAAATTTGTAATCCCAAGAAAAATGACATTTGTCCCATCATTGACATTTGAAATTTTGAACCCATTTCTTTTGAAAAACGATCACATTCATTGGGTCAGTCGAGGCAAAGATAATATCATCAACATATATTTGAACGTGAATTAATGTTTTGCTCACTGGTGAACAATGTTGGATCAACTTCTCCTTTGGTGAAGCCGTAGATAGAAGAAACTTTGATAGCGTATTACCATGCCCTTGGAGCTTGCTTTAAAGTAAAGAGTCTTCAAAAATAAAGCGTAGTAGGATGCTCGATTCACAAAGCCTTCGGGTTGGTCGACGAGAGCGACTTCTTTAAGATCTCCGTTCATAAACGATGTCTTTACATCCATCTGATAGACTACCATGTTCTTACTTGCAGCATTAGCCAAGAATATTCGATTGCCTCGACTGAAGCAACCGGAGCAAAAGATTCTTCAAAGTCAATACCCTCCTCTTGACGGTATCCTTTAGCAACCAATCGAGCCTTGTTCTTTAATACATCACCATGCTCATCAAGTTTCACTTTGAAGATCCATTCTAGAGCAATGATCATATAGCACAACTGAGCGGTACTAATTCCCATACATCAAGTCAATCAAACTCATGAATTTTTTCTTGCATGGCATTGAACCACTATCTTCATTCATTGGGATTTAACATCTTTTGGTTCGATCTTAGAGTACGGAGTTGAAGAAGCACCATAAGGCATCGGTTGCAAGTTGTTTCCGTGTGGATTTTGGGACGAGAGGGATTTCCAATGATGTTGTCTAATGGATGATCGTGAGTCCATTTTCTCGAGGTGTTCATGGTAGTTGTTGTGGACTGGTAGCAGAAGTGATGTCTCACGAAGAGATGGTTTGATGATGATTCAGGAGCAAATATGTTTTCAAATGGAGCATCTTCGGAAGTATCAAAGGGATTGACTTCATCCGTGAATCGGCATTTCCATGATGTACATTTGATGATTGAAGATTTGTTGATGAAAGCATTGGTCACAGGTAGGCTTCTTGGCTTAATGACATAGAGTTGTAGGGTTAATTTCATTAAGGGGATAGAAGCGTACCGTTGATTGAATTGTCATATCATTGTTACTTGGCTAAATTGTTCATCAAACATTGATCAAACAGCTCTTTAAATCATCTTCAGGAGGTACATATGGAGTTTCTGATGAGGAGTTTGGTACAAGAGATGAACCAATGGGACTGTTTTGAAGTGCGGGTCCTGGAACATTGTTCAGAGCCATTTGACCGCGTACTCATCAAAGCGTGACGTGAATTGTTTCCATGATATTTCGGGTTCTCTTGTTGTAGATTCGTAACCTTTTACTATTAGGTGCATAGCCTACAAAAACTCCAATGTCCGCTTTAGCTCTCAGTTTCCTAAATCTTGACCATCATTAGTTGGATAACATAAAGCACCAAACATATGAAGGAATGAAAGATGATAGGTTTTCTGTTGGACAAGTTCATATGGAGTTTTCCATGAGCGCGTGTAATCGTGGATCGATTTTTGTGTAGCATGCAAAGGGCGATGGCTTCACCCCGGAGAAACATTGGAACTTTTGAGTAAATCGCATAGTCCTCGCGGCTTTCCACAAGAGTTCGATTGCTCTCTTCAACTACACCGTTCTTTTGAGGAGTTCGAGGAACACTTCTTTGATGACTGATTCCAATACTTTCATAAAACTCACCAAGTTGTTTGTTAACAAACCCAGTTCCATTGTCTGCTCGATGATTATGACCGTTTTGTTAAGACGAACTCTGTACTGTTTGATGAGTTTGATGATGATATCTGGAGTTTCATCCTTTGTCTTTAAGAACTTTACCAGGTGAATCTAGAGAAATCATCAACCACAACTAACACATATTTCTTCCCAAAGATATTCTCCACTCTCATGGGTCCACATAAATCCATGTGAATTGTATGAAGAACTTCACATCGAGTTTGTAGGTTTGGGTTTATGGGCATACTTTTGCTTTTTCCCAACCGCATGTGAACAAAGATGATCCTTTTCATACTTAAGTCTAGGTAAACCTACAACTAAGTCCTTTCTAGAGAGATCATTGATGTGCGAAGTTCAAGTGATTGAGACGACGATGCCATAACCATGACTTTTTTTTTGAAGCCTTTGACAACAAGCAAATTGGAGAAGACTTCATCATATCTTCGATAGAGATGGTGTATAGATTTGAACCACGTGAGCCTCTTAAAAGTTCCTTACCATCAAGTTCTCTAACTAAACAAGTATGTTTTCTGAAGGCTACTTCTAGATCGTAATCGTGAATTGACCAACAGAGAACGTGTTATGACCAAGACCTTCCACATAATATATACCGGAGATAACACTTTACCAACAACATAATCTCCATAACCCATAATTGCACCGAAATGATCATTCCCGAATCTAACCGTCCCGATGAATTTGCTCACGGTTCATGAGCGCCGCCGGTCCCGGTCATATGCTTGGAACAAATGAGTCCGTACAAATTGAACGATTTGAACGATCTCAGCTGAACACGACAAGAATGGATAACCGATAATTGGGATCCCATGCAAGAATGGGTTCCACTTGGTTAGTAATAGTAATTGGAACACCCACATCAGAATCAGAAACATCCATATCGTAAGTAGCAATGGAATCATTGGGAATAGATGCAAGTCGGGTTCGATTTGACCTATTCAAAGTATGTTCACTTTAAGGGAATAGTTCTACCAAGAGGCATCCATTTTCTAGTGGGCATAGTCTAGTAGTTGATAGAACAAACCTGATTATTCTTATGGCCAAAAGGTATCCAATAATAACCTATCTTTATAAATGTTCTTCCTGTGGGTTTCCACTATTTTCTAACAATCTTTCTTCTTTGCCTTTTAGCCCTCTTTGCACTTATTATTAGCATTAACAATTTTAACTGGGCATTTGACAAAGATACAAAAGCATTCACACCACATTCATGATTAGCAACAATTCAAGCGACATCATTACAAGGTTTGCAAATAGTATCAGAATTGAATTAATTACAAAGATTTATGGCTAATACTAGAATCAACACGATTCGTTTTATTCGACTCAAGCTTAAAGTTCCTAGGTTTCTACTCTCTTCCAATGCACATTCTTAGCTTGCAAGGTCCTATCATTCCTTGTATTGTCTTGAGACTTTGACCTGCTTTCTTTAAAGTCACTGATTACTCCTCAGAGGAATGGGAACATTAGTTGGTTGATCTAATTTTTGCATTCTCAACTTGATGTGCAAGGATCTGAATTACTAGAAGGCACATTAGTGTTTCTGACCTGTGATTTGAGTTATTTGCAGGCACACTAAAATTTGCTTTCTTAGCACTAACATATCCTGAATTGAACTACTTGAAGGCACATTAGTGTTTACTTTCTTAAAACTCGGGCATAGAACGGATTTCATGCTTGGCACTAGGCATAGAACAAGGCATCATAGCTTTGCCTTTTGCACCTAAGGATTTTGGACATGTTGCAATTACACATTCAGGCAGCTCTTGAGATCGCTTGGCCGGAGGCAAGCAAACCTAATTCTCTATCAAGAGGTTTATTAATGAAATCCTCTTCAACAATCTCACGGAGACATTCTAGACTATCCTTAAGGTGAGCACAATAGTCATGAAACGCATGTTCATTATTCCTAAGGTGAGGAGGAATATATTTAACCGTCACAGTGTATTTGCAATCTAAGGGTGACTTTGAAACAACATTCTTATTAAACACAAGTGGTAGCTTTCCCACTTCTGACTTCTCAATTTCAATTTCTTTTGTAAAGACGTTATTTTTCGTTGTTTTGGTCACGAGTGACTTTCATTGAATCATATAACTCTTTAAAGTGTCGTTTAACCTTTTCATTTTCTTCTAGAAAACTCTCGTTTTCCTTTTGTAAGGCATTAACTAAGTTTTGAAGATGAAAAGTTTGAGAATATTGAGAATCTAAAGGAGGAGGCATTTGGGATCCAATCACATTGTTCTTTTCACCCTTTAATTGAGAGATTTGGGCTTTCAACTTTTATGGTGTTGCTGACCGTTCATCACGCTTGCTAATTTCAAAACCGCATCAAATCTCGGAGCATCCGAGGATGTCTTGATATTTGAGGTTTTAACATTTTCTTTAAGATGTTGATATTTTAGTTGTAAATTAAAATGTTCAACTTCTAGTTTAGAAAGATGTTTTACCAAATTATCATGATCATCCTAATCAATTTTCTCATTAAGTTTTGAATTAATCTTTGACACCGATCATGGGAGACTTTCGAAAGCAAATGATAATTCATGAAATTGAGAAGCATTAATGAGAACAAAGTGCGCAGTAAAACACATCTTGAGCAATACATTCTAAATAAGATTCTCATTCAGTGTATGCAAGTTCTTCCTCTCAATCTCATTATATTTTAATGCTCGCTCATAGTCACTAACCTCAACTATCATTGCATCAAATTCCTTTTACATTCCTTTAATATCTAACTTATCCTTTTAAGACTCTCAAAAGTGATCTTTTAGTAGTTTAAAGAAAGGCATGACCTCGATAAATAGTTCTTTGTTTTGCTCAAACCCCTTTCCTTCCGTTATCCCAGTGGGTGTGATCCTTTTCTTACAAGTTTTCTCAAAATCAACAAATAGTTGAAGAATAACATATTGGCTGATTAAGGTCTTGCTTTTAGTGGCAATAGTTCTAGGAACTAAATGCATTGGTGTATTTGGAGGATACACAGTCGCAGCAGGCATTTTCCTAAGGGAAGGGTTTGTTTCAACAAGATTTTCACTTTTTAGCTTATCTAAATCCTTTCCTAAAAAAACTGTTCGTGTGTTAATAACGTTTGAGGCTTAAATTTGTTTAAGGAGATCCGTTTCCTTCTTGTAATCATAGGGTTTGATCTGATGTTACTTTTTGCATTAGGATCTTCTAGCTTCTTATTCATCTTCACCCTAGATGCACATCTCCAATTTTCTATCTTCCTCAAGCACTCAACGAACTAGGTTTCGTCTAGGTTTAAGAATCTCATTGCCATCATAAATTACATTCTAGCATTTTAGCTAACTTACTCGTATCAGATTGGGTTTATCTATAATGGGAACACTATGCTTATCGCTTAAAACTCTATGCTTAGTGATCATGTGAGCAGTCTGAATGGTATTCCCTTGTGCATACAACTTATTTTCAAGCTTGTTCTTCAAAGTTTTTAGATTAGAAAAATCATTCAAAAGTTTTGATTCCTTTGCATGAAATTCTTGCTTAAGCACTTTAACATTTTCTTGAAGTTCTTGTTTTTGCTTAGCAGCTTTTGAAAGCTTTTCTTGTAAGGAGTTTAACTCTTGTTTTAATACTTCTTCTCTAAAATTACTTTTCTAATAATTGTACGCATTTGGTTATCCAACTCCTTCAATCAAAGTAGTTAGTCTTCTCAAACTTAACACGTTGTTCATAAATGGCAACTCGTTCTTTATAGGCATTAAGTTCAGAGACAACAGAATCAATCAGGCACATGCGTGTATTCATCACGTATTACAATCATCATTGACTCAGTGAGATACATCACTTGATACAATCACACTTTCACTTTGTTTCACATATTGATCATATGGGACAACATTGATATAACCCATATTTTCAATATCGATTCATAAGTTTCAAGAGATTGTACTTCATTATGAATCTTTTGCTCATCAATTTCATCGTATAGTTTTAATGCATGAAATGATTGATTCTTTGGATGGACCGGCTGTTGTTGTGGTGATGAGATCTTTGGAGACCATAGGTGATGATGCTACCATGAAGATTGTGCAGGCGGGAGTTTCATCATCGACATTTGAGTCATATCGTCCTGATCACTACTTGAAATGCATTTGGATGATTACGTCCCATGCCATTTTCGTCGACATCATATGTCTTGGCATTTCCTTGACGAAAAACAACAATTCTTCTCATCTAAAACCGCTCCACTGTCTTGAGCTTGCACTAGCGACATCTTGTCCACGAAGTACTCACGCATTTTGAGGCGTTTGGAGATGTGCGAGTTCCTGTGTGTCATCACCACCACAGTTGTAGCGCTTAATTGGCTTCACTTGTCCTGATTGGCATTTCTCACGATTACGATTAGCCGGATACCACTCCACTGCCAACATTACCATACCACACGCTGACCATCTCTTGTTCATATCGCATAGTCCTTGCGCGTGCGCACGCAACATTACCATCTGGCGGTAGCTTGATTGTATGGATTGGATCGCTTGAGATTATTGTTGTTGGTGTGGGAGAATTCATATTTTGACTTACCATGAGAGATAGTTGATTGATGAAGTTTTCCATGAGTGTGTTTGAGTCCGGAGGCTTATATCTTGGATGGGGATGAGCTTGTAATTACCATTACCGTGGGTATGACTTTGGTGGTGAGTAATTCCAACATTGGTGTAAAAATTGTTGAATCATTTGAAGAACTTGTTTCTCCACGTTTAGTTTTGAACGTTCGAGTCCCGTTCAAACAGCATGCTCTCATTCTACGAGAAGAAGGAAGGCATATAGTTGCTCATAGTTGGTGTTCTTCAATCCTTTGGTTAGTTAGCAGGAGGTGACAAATTTTTGCCATTCGGGATTGTTGCAAAACTTTGAGTTAATTTGAATTTGGCATGGTCATTTTGATGTACCTCATGTCATTTACAAGCTTGTGGAATCTCACGTAATATTCATAAACACTTTCTTCTGGTTTCATCTTAAAATGCTCAAATTCATCATACAGTTGTGATTCTCTGTCTTCGGTAAGTTAGAACTTGAGAGAAGCATCTTGACATGTCCCCGCCAGCCTTAGAGTTATGATTGATCGACTTGTAAATGTCTTTTGGAAGACCACGAGTATATAATGTTTGAAGCGATATATACATCGAATCTCTTTTTCTCCCATATCCCGATCATCATATGTCTTTGGTGCGTCCAATCAAAGATCATTGTTCCATCTGCGCAGCGGTCAATTATGTCTCTTGTAGTCTAAATCGATAAGGTCCTTCATCAATTGAGAATGTTGACTTCATTTTCCTTTCCGAGAAAATACAACCGATTCGTTGAGCCCATGAGTCATAGTCGAGTTCCATGCATGGGTGGGCCGAGTGTAGGCCAATTTGAGCGTCCTCACTACGGTAGAGATGATTGTAGGCACGCGTTGGTAGACATGTTTACTGATTTCACGGATTTTATAACTCTATGATTAAGCGGGAAATAGATTCTTTCACGGATTTTACTAAATCAAGAGAAAACTACCATAACAATATTAAGTAGCTATAACCTTTGAACCAAGTCGCTAAGTAAAGTCGCTACAAGCTAAACCTCAGTCGTTGTGAATCAAGTCGCTAAGACCCAAGTCAAACGAACACAAGTTCGAGCACCAAATCGCTAAGCGGACAAGTCGCTAAAGACAACTCCGCTAAGTATCCAAGTCGCTAAGATCAACTTGCTAAGAACAATAAGGACAAGTTACGAAATAATAGAAACAAGTTAAGCTAACCCAACCAAGTCGCTAGCAGTGGAACCTCCACTAACTTGCTTGTTTGTCGGCTTGTCCAATAGAATAAGTCGCTAAGATCAATTCGCTAACTTAAACTACAACTCAGGAAATTACTAAAGCAAGTCGCTCGAAGAAAAACACTCAGAGACACAGTCGCTAAGTTGAAAAACTTAAAACCACACTTTTCAATCCAAAACAAGCCCAACCAGGTGATTCAATCTTTCCAAATCAAAACCCAAGCACTTACAATGATTCTAAACACAAAAGTACATTCAAAATTCAAACTTACTTGGAAGAAATGATCCAAATAATGCAAAAACCACTAAACTTTTTCAAACCCAAAAACCATATAAAACGACTAGAAATCCAAGGATATGTAAGAGAGATGATCAAACCATGGCTATTGTAACATATTAGATTTCACAATCACATCATACCAAATAAATAAGAGGCGTATATAAGGTTTTAGAGAGAGAAATGAAAGAGAGTTGGGAACTATGTGAAACAAAGAAAAATGGTATTGAAGCTCCAATCTTCTACCTTGGGAGGTAGAGATGGTATGAGTCTTACAATAAACTCCCTACCCAGTGGATCAGGGCATGATGGGTAAAGACCGTCCAGTCCTCCGATTTTACTTAACTAACTTCTTACTAACATTAAATAACTACGACTACGAGCTTTCTAATGATTACATATACTTGAGGTGACCGACACTTTAATGACTGAATTTTCTAATTCTTAGCAGGTTCACCTTGGTGTAAAGAACCCGGTGGTTAGCCTAGCACCAGAAAAAGAGTAGGCAACATTGTGAAGGTTTCTCCACCATAAGGAGTCGGTGTTGTGTAGTAATTACGAACTCTTGAGTAGGTGACTCGGGGAGTGGAGTAGGGCAAGGAAGGTGTCCTTGTAGCCGAACTACTATAAATACTCTCGTTGTGTTTTTGTGCTTCTTACTCTTTATCTTTTCATTACATATTTATATTTCTATATGTTTGATTATCAACATCCAACACACATCTAAATAGATTGACATAAATCGATCTAAATGTTTTAAAACGAAGTTTTAATTGCTAAAAATATTCAACCCCCCCCCCTTTTAGTTTTCCACAGTCCGATTTCATCAGCATTAAGATCAGTAATAGCCACATTCTCCTTGACACACTTATAACTCGACATAATAGTCACTTTATTCTTAGTTTTCTTAGTTCCACTCCCTCTCCCACTTAATTCCAAGAACCCGTGCTTCATATTAAACCATCAAAAGAAACCCTAGCGATGAGGGTTAAATCAAAATGTCAACCAACAAAAACCCAAACCACAATAATACCCAGATAAGAGATTTAAAGATCATGAAACATAAATAATTAATGACAGTCAAAGGATCAGAACGAGCACAAAGAGTAAAATTTGAATCTAACA